>BMAU01021389.1:600000-1132050 GCA_019973935.1 Trichonephila clavipes | reverse complement strand
AGAAATGAAGTACAATGCTAACACTAACCGACATAAAAAGAACTGAACTAACTTTATCAATGCAAAAGCATAATTTGAAAAAATAAGGTACTTACATATAACCGCAACCTATTGGCGATATATGAAACGAAGGAGGACTCAAAATTCAACATATATATATGACATGTAAAATTGGGGTTGCCAACTTGGCAAGCTATTTTGAATGTTGGCGATTGTCAGGATAGTACATAAGATCCAAAAATAATTTATCTTACAACCACCTGCTTCCTCAACAGGTATTTAAGCCATTTGTCTGTTTTGCTCATTCTCTGATGCCTATTCCAGTTTGATATGTAATTACTACCAACACTGCTTTAGCTTGGGCAGTATGATTACCCAAGTATGATTTTCTGCATGGCAATTTTATGCACTGAACCCTTAAAGGTTAAAATAAAGACACATGAAATTGCAAAGAACCATATTATTCGATCAAGTGTAGTATAGGGGGGCTATACTTGGTGCAGTCCTTTATTTTGGTTACTAAAAATGGTCTCCAAGGTACTTTTTTCGATATTATTTTTTTAGAATGAATTCGATATCTCACCATGACATTTAGATTAAAATAGAAAAATCCGAAGAAAAATCGCCAAATCTAAAGTGCCCCGCCCTATACTACATTTGAACCGAACTGAAATATAACCCTTATCAATGAGAAGTTTTAGTTTGTCAAAATTATAATCTTCGCATTCTAAAGAAATAAATAAATAAGTTGTAATTTGCAAGCAAAATCACACACATAAATATCCCGCGATAATACCTAAATGTTGCCAAAACAACAAAACAAAATTTTAGTTGTTAAAGAATAATCCTTAAAAAATGATTTATTCGAAAATTAATCCTAATTATATATATATATATATATATAAATATCAAAGAATAGAAAAATTGAATAAATATTCCAATCTAGAAACATAGCTACAGTAAGAATATGTAATAATCTTGTCTGAAAAACTGCATGTAAAGTATAAATTGTCGACTTAGTGAGAAACGTGACTATACATGACGTCAGAACACTGGAAAATCACTTAAAAATTAAATTAAAAAAAATTTGGAAGGAATTATGAACGCCAAACCTATTTAAGAACCTTTCTCGTGTAATTTTGTGTACGTGTACCAAGTTTCGCGTTATTTGGGTGTCTGGATCTCGAGTTATGAGGGAAAAGACAAACAGACAACAAATGCGTCTTATATATATATATAGATAATCAATGTTTTATACTATATTTCATTCAATGCCCTTAATAATACTGAAAAAGAAATCTCGGTGGAATGTGGTTTAAATTCGTAGGAAATGTCTCCTTTAAAAGGAAAAGAAATTTTTTGAACTGAAATCAGTAGTAGTTATCACACGCGATTTCCAAACACAAGTTTCTCTAAGAAAAGGAAAATGGGGACTTTCAAACTTAGAAAGTTCTACAGTATTGGATAATTTTTTTATAAAAAAAATTATCCAATCCAAAATATCTGAAAAAATAAGTATAATCAGAACGTAGTCTAACAGATAGTTACGTTTAAATTAAAACAATATGTTCGTTCTCTTTTTTTTCGCCTATTTATTCGTGAGTCAAGCATTTTATGTACAATAGTATAAAGAAAGGAGTGTTCGGGGGCGCTCTAAGGCTATTGAACGTTTGAAACTCTGAATACAGAATAAGATAGTTCGTGTAAATGAATATGGAAAGCAAGTCGTAAAATCTTTTAGATCAACAAAAAATGCTTCTCCCCTTGATTATGGTTGATTCTTCAGTTTTTGGTCATTGTTGATTATCATATGCCCATTTGGTGTAAGAAAATCTAGAAATGCACATCTGCCTTTTTGTAAATTTTCTAAGGTTACTTTCAAGTAGCCGGAAAACTATTCTTCCTCTTATTGCCGAATAAATCTTTGGAAAGGGCATTTACTTTTCTGTTAAATTGTCGGACATAGAATAAATAGAAACTATGCCGACAAAGCCCTCCATAAAAACCCTATTCTACTTACCCGGTCACTTTAGGGGACTGTTCAAACGAAGAGGTGGGAGGGGGTGATACTTGAAGCTAAAGTGTTTCTTCGTTTTGAAAAAAGTAAAGAAAAATTGTTGTCACAGTTATCTGCAACTCGATTGAGGAGTCAGTGCGTTGAGAAGAAAATGTTTTTGTAATTGTTTTGAATGCTGATCGATCGAAGGAGTTGTCTTCATAGGAATGTTTTTGCTCTACCTTACGCACAAAATCAGTTCATCATCGCACAAAAATCAGAGCAGTAATCTTAGAATTTAGGCCTTATGCAATTCTTTAGAAATTTTAAATGAGAAGTAAGGATTGTCCAAAGGCTAAGAATATAACTCTTTTTGTACAAAAGTCAAAAAAAAAATAAGAAGCCCAGTATTTTGTCATTACTCGCAAAAGAAACAATTCAGTACAAAATAGAAAAATATAATCATTTTATGTAAACAAGTTTACCGAGATACATGAAGCTCCTCGGCAAATTAAAAATGTTTGTAGTCCTAATATTCCCTCTTTGATACCAGCTTATTGTTTGTACTTTACTATCAAGTATTCTAAAATTCAAGAGCATTTCCTCTTTTTTACAAATGAAAACAATTTAATACTGTTGAAAAAAAATATAATCTTAAATTTCTTTTGTGTATTTAAGGAATTTATTTTTAGGAACACGTAGATGCACCACGAAAGGAATCCGCTTACCAAATTTTAAGACTGTACGTCTAATAGTTTAGAAATGGAAATATTTATCAATAAAGCCCCTTAAGTCCCCGCAACGCTACTTAGGAAGCTATTTTCACAAAACCCATCTTATAGCAGATCTCTACTTAATGAATGGAATCTGCTTACTCAATTTCAAGATTTTACGTCTAATAGTTTAAAAAAGGAGTTAATTGCCTATAACGCTGCTTAATTCTCCGCAAACTTGGGGTCGATTTTCACAAAACCCATTTTGTAGCGGATCTGTACTCTATGAAAGGAGTCCGCTTATCAAATTTCAAAACTGTACTTCTAATAGTTTAAAAATGGAAATAATTATGCATAACGCCCCTTGGAGGTCAATTTTCGTAAAAATCATTATGTAAGGTACCTCTACTTTATGAAAGAAATCTGTGTACCAAGTTTCAAGACTGTACATCTAATAGATTAATAATGGAAATAATTATCTATAACTCCCCTTAAGCCCCCGTAACGCCCCTTGGGATTAGATCTTTGCAAAATCCGTTCTTAGCTGATGTCTACTCCATGAAGGGAACCTACCTACCAAATTTCAAATATGTAAGTTTAATAGTTCCGGAGATATCGTGGATTAGTCAGTCAGTCAGTGAGTGAGTCGCTTTTCTCCTTTTTATATATAGATGGGACATTAAAAACTTTTTTAGATAATATACTTGTTTGTTATTAACTTACGTTGCAGCATATCTTACCCATTGAAAAAAAATAGAAAGAAAAAAGTTTGTTGAGGAATATACACTGTATTTACAAAAAGAAAATAATTTTATTTTAAAATTAATGAGCTTTAAGGACATTTTCTAATTTAAAGCATACAAGTAATTTTAAGCATACATTATTTTATAACAAGACTTTTTAAACTTACATCACCACATGCAGACTTAAATTTAATTATGCATAAAACATGTTAATTTTGTTTGAGTTTTTTTATTTGAAAAAATGCTTTGTTTCATAATATGTTTCATATCTTTGAAATGCACAAAAAATCCCTTCAGGTGCAATTTTCCGTGTCTTTTCTTAATTTTTTCTAGTCATCCATTGCTACATAGAAATTGGTCTTATCCCAATATCTTAACAAATGGAAAAACTTTCTCTATTACGAAAGGCTCAGAGATCAGAACATTTTTATCTTGCATTGTATGTATCCACTTCATAACTGCCTCGTCGAAATCTTCATGGACACATATTCTTCTACGTTTTGAACAAGAATTCAATGAATCCTAATTTCGAAGCTTATCTCGATTTCTTATAATAGTTGATAAGCTGTTTGGAGGAAAACCAAATGATAAAGCCATGTCCTCTTTTTGACGCCTTTATCTACTTCCTGAAAAAATTTTTAAAAAATTTCATGCTCAAGCACTTACGAACTATCAGAAACGAAGTTACCAGTATGACTGATCAACACTACAAATGAACGGAAATTAGTTCGAGGACACGGAGACACGATGCAATTCCACTGAGGGTGAAAGAGGATATAGAAGATGTTTCTAGTGAAAAGTAGTACTTCTGGGATGAAACTCCCAGAAAACTATTGCTCTCGGCGCGCTAAGCAAAAAAAAGCAGTTCAAGATTTATAAGAACCATAAAATGTGTTAAGAGAGAATAACTTAAAATGTCCGGAACTACTTTAAAAATAAGGAGAAAAAAATCCAATCACAAGAAAAAAAGTTTGTTGCATAGAAAATGCACTTCACTATAGGAAGTTTATTATATGAAGAAAATCCTGAAATGCGCGTAGAAAAATTCGCTATATAGAGGTTCGTTATATGGAGGTTCGACTGCATATATATTTTTTCATAAACAGTAGAAACTTTTCCCCTGTCTCATTACTTAGAACCATAAATCTCTCCTTCTCCTGAACCCTTTAACCGCTTCCTTTACACATTTTTTTTGAAAAAATTGCAAAAAATCATCACATTTTTTAATTTTATTATTAAATACAATGAAACGAAACAAAACAAAATATGTAGGTTTTAAGTTTACTTTTTAAAATTTTTTACAGGCGTAAAAACATTTAGTTTTAATATTAGTTTACTATCCCAAGTTATATCTGGCAAATGGAAAAAAAGTATTAGTCTTAATATGATTGATTTTGAAACAAGGGACAACACACAAAATGAGATACCTGACATTCTGTAAACTGGTATCTAGTCTCGTTTCTTACTGGCTTATTTCTGGAATCTCTATTACAGGAGCACAGTCACGGGAACACTGTCTCGTTGGATTTGATTTTTTTTTTCAGATGCAGGAATAACATCTGAAAAATGCATTGAGGTTAACCTGAGTGGTGAAGGACTAATGCTGGGTTTTCCTGATGTGGCAGAAAACTCGTCACGATGATTTTCTGAAATTAGTTTTTCAGTCAGTTTCATTCTAAATTGTTTAGGTGATCATGAACCTCCTGATTTACAGTACAAAATGAAGGAATTTCACAAGGCCAAATCCAATAAATGGAAGAAAATATTAGTATTTTCCTCTCTTTTTCTGGATGTAAAGTAAGGAGCTAAATGCTGGTCAACTTTATCTGCACCACCCATTTGGTCATTGTAGTCAACTACACATTTAGGCTTGGACTTTGTCTCTCCCCGTTCATTTGTTACATCCTGCATTTCGATTGTATGTATTGTGGAAATTAAACTAACATCCTTCTTATCTTTCCATGTAATTACAGTTACTTCCCTCTCTAATACCCAATAATTTCTCCTTTTTTTAAAAAAATTCTTTGTCTTTAGATCTCGAGATAAATCTCTTCTATTCAATCGAAATGTTCCACTCACATCAATCTTCCTTTTAACCAACGTATCAGCCAAACCGGGCGGGATAAAAATTGTCCTAACTGCCAACCAAAGCTGAGCGTTTCCTTTCATTTCTTTCAGGCCGAGTAAAACCGTGATAAAACAAATCGTACAGACAAATTCCGCTCGGGATAATAATTAGCTGTAATATATACCAACCCGAGATAATCAGGCAAGCGGTTAAAGTTCACTACATATTCCCTTTGAAAATTTAACAAAATAATTTTAAATATCACCATTAGACATGATGATGAACATAAATATACAAAGAAATGAATTTAGCATTTTCCAATTTCGAGAAATTTACGGTTTCACAGGGAACCTTAACAGTCCCCATTTTTCCTATTCGAACTAACTAATCCAAAAGATCATTCAGAAAAAAAATCTATTATATTAAAGCCATAAAACTTTTATATTTTAACAAAATCAATAAAAAAAAATATTTTAAAAGTTTTTAATTGTTTTTTTTTTTAAAGTTTTCTGCACTTTTATAATTTTATACAAATTTGGACATAAAATTACATACTAAAAAAATTTATATTCCTTAATAAAAAATTGCTAGTCCATATAAATTTTCCATCTATAATTTTTAAGAGAGAATATTTATATCCATTATGTACACCCACACAGTGTCGCATTTAGGCAGGGTGGCAAAATTTTAGAGTGCGGACAAGTATTGTTAAATACAAAAATTTATCACTATAATTTTTAAAGTAAATAAATATTTTACTAAGATATGCAATAAACAAATATTGCTTCAAAATGTCAGCTCTGCTTCTATTCCTAAATTCTCTAAATCCCAAAATTCGCTAAGCTTTTTCGAAGTATTGGATTCATTAACAATAACACTCATTGTTAAAAGTTCCTCCCGATCTGACCCAAATAATGTATCTATTTCTATAAGATTTTTGTTTAGACGTGTAATTCTACCTGTAACTACTTGATAATAATAGTCCACGCCAATAAGAATTGATATTTCTTTATCGTTAAATTCATAAGAATCAGCTAATTGTACATTTCTTAAATATCTAAATTTTTTTTATCAGTGGTTGGTAAATGTGTAATCGAAATATGTTCTATCTCGACCGCTTCCATTGCAATGTACAAATTTGGATCATTCCTGTTTTTCAATTTTATTTTAACTATATTTAAGGTTTTTATTTCAGTTTCTTTAGCACCAAATGTGCAAATGGAAAGGTTTTCTTTTCTAAGAATTAGAAAGTTAAATTTCTCAGAAGTACTCTTTAAAACGAACCTTCTTTGTGAACCATTATCTAAGAATAAGAATAATCTAACAACTTCTTGTTCATTTTTGTGTCATCTATTAACTCAGCACATATTTGTGATAATACACTATTTACTTCTGTTTTAAATACTGCTGAAACTAAATTATTTGTTTCACTTTTTGGAGAGAAATCGTCACCGTGCCGATTTCGAAAACATATTGTGAAATGGTGGGAGCCATTACAAATAGGACATGACTCTCTTTTCGCACATTTCATTGATCTATGACCGGGCATTAGGCTCAAATAACATCCCCATTTTTCTTAAAATTTCTCTCTTTTCGTTAGCGCTTAAGAAATGGCAGGCCTCGAGTTCATGACCTTTGTTGCAGTATAAACATTTGCGACTTCTATGCAATTCACAGTGAAGGAAAAGGTGTTGGTTCGGGGTGTTCTGTCATCGGATTTCTCTTACGATGTCCGGGGAAAAAGGAGCTTTTATTTTTGCTCTCTTTAGTGGTGGAGGGGAATAATGACATGGTTTATGCTTGTTTATTTGAGAGGCTTGTTCCAGAACTGGAATTTCCACGTTCATTAACCACAAAAGAGCGCTTTGGTTAAATCCTTAGTCCAGGGGGTCCAACCCAAAAGAAATTGCAGGCCACTTCGGAAAAATATTATAATCTCGCGGGCCACACATAAAAATATGTACCTTTATATAAAATTTGGAAACAAAAAAACATTTATTGGAGTGAAAATTTAAAACTTTTCTTTTTAGTGTACAGGATTTAAAACCTGATAATTAAATTGCGGATTGTGTTATAAATCATGATTTGACATATCTGTACAAGAATTATTTACTACACAAGCTTGGGAAGAAGTAGAAAAAATAATTACATTGAAACAAAACTTTTGGCGTTGCAATCATTGTGAAAGTGCAACGACTTAAAAAAAATATGGTTCAATGTGATGATTGCATTTACTGGTAACAGTGGAAATGCGTCAATTTTAAGAATGGGTCAAAAATTAAAAATTGATTTGTCCAGATTATTCCATAAAGTAAAAGATTGCGATTAAGAGAGTTATGGCTCCTGGCGATACCTCTATAAAAAACGCATCGAGATTCCTGTTGTTATTGTGGCTAATGCCACCTGTCTGACGGAGTCAGAACGAGGCCCACGAAATTCATCGTGGCATGGGCAAGAAGTACGCCTGTCGTTGGTCTTGAGCACCATACAGGTGACAGTGCAATTTAAGCTCAGTGAAACTTCCCCGAAGGGACGATAGATGGCGACACGACCTCTATCTCCACCTCCACAATTTCTGCAAGTGAACTGAAGGGGAGGGAAATATTCTCCAGTTCCTGCGCTAGTGAATAAGCCCACAAGACTACGGACCCACTGATTTAACGAGCACGTACTCCGTGTGCACTCGGAGGGTATTTGGTGACATCGAGCATCGAACCCAGGCCTTCCGGTCTGGAGTCCGATGCTCTAACCACTAGGCTGCCCACGGCCCTCCTACCTCATGGCGGTGTAGAAACGGGATCAATATCATAAATATTTCTAATATACATTGCTTATTTCCCCCATTTAATTAATTATTTTAAGAGAGAGCTGCCAAGAGCTGGGAGGCCCCTGGTCACCCCTAAGATGTTCTCCCTCAAAATTGGGGTGGAACCCAGCCAAAACGTACTGTTACCTGAATGGTACTCAAAGCTACGGCTAACGACAAGCGTACTTGTAGCCCTTTGCAGCGATGAATTTCTTGGGCCTCGATCTGACATCGTCAGATAGGTGGCATTAGTAACAACAGAGAGAGAGCAACATTATTTCATAACTTATTATTTAGTGTACTAACTCATCAATAAAAAATGCTCATTTCTTACATATTAATTAAAAGAAAAATGTTTTCCAGTGAGGATATGTGTTCAAAAATTATACTTTGGATAATATTTAGGATATTTAATTCCTTCTTAGGTCAACAAAGAAAATCTTTTATTTTAGTTACTTTTTATTAAATAGTTACAATTAATATAAATATGTATATACATATGACAGATTTACAATATTAAGTGACAAACTAGAAAGCGATTTTCCTTGCAATTTTTCATTTTCCTTTTTATATATGGTGTTAGACTATTTTTTGTTTGTTTGTTACTATTTATTCATTTATCGAATTTAATTATTCCTATAAAATAGTAATGTAAAAAAAGAAATCACATTCTCAGAAATTAGGCCATCCCAGGAGGGATTCGAACATACGACATTTGGATTAAAAGTCCAACGTGCTATTTATTGCTCAACAGGGGCACAACGAACGATTTTCCTTTCTATATATGCTGTTGGACTATTATTTTTTTTACTTTTTATACATTTTTTAAATATAATGAATGAATTAATATATGGAAAAAAAAATGGTATTAACATCAAGTGTCATCCACTGCTAATTTAAAAAGATGTATTTGAACTTCAATGGATGAATAGAAAGTATTTTATTAACGATTGAAAAAGAGTGAACTAGTAGTAGGAATTAATAAGAAATAAACAACATAAAATATAGGCATTCCTTTAATATAGTTAAATAAAAAAATTAAGATTTTAATGAGAATTTTGCCCTTGTAAAGTTATACTTAATGACGCAATATCAGGGATATAGTTTGTGATTTTCAATTTAACAATGATTCTAATGTTGAGTTGTTACGTGGGGAGATTCAGATTTTATATCAGAATTTTTTTTTTTACCCAATTACACCAATTTTTTAGAATTTAAATGGATAGGCTGGTTAAAGAAATATATAGAACAAAATACTCAAAGACTATTACATTTTTGAAAAACTTTTTTTTCTAAATTAATGAATAATTTTGTATTTGTGTCAAAAAATATTTTAAAAAAATGATTTATCGTGTCATTATGAAAAAATTAAAAATTAATTTACTGAATCTAATTGTAAAGATGGAACTATATTTATTGAAAATTCGATAGAGAGTTTTCTCAACCGGTATAGAAACTAAATGTGATTATAGTTGGAAATAGATTCCAAAAATAAAAAAGAATATTCGATATTTATCATCTAGTTATTTGCCGTCATGTAGAAGTATTGATACACGTTAAATCTATTGAGGCTCAAACGTCTTCTCATTGGTGTGGTGAGGAAGTTAAGACAGGGGTGCCAGCTCAGGTGTCGTCCTCGTCACTTGATCATGGTTCAAAATTACGAGGTTCGTCGCCAAAAGTCCTCGTGTAGCTGAACAGAGCGACATTAATTGTCACTCTCTCTCTCGAGTTATTGAGATTTTCATCGATTTGCAATTCTATAAACGATTTTAGAATATCTCTATGTATAAAGCTAATAATTTATTATATAATAATGGTATCTGTTTGCATTATAATCATTTGCTCATACTAAAGGGGAAAAAATGTTTATTCCTTAATATGTGTTCTTTGTACATTAAATTCTGTACTTTCAACTGCTTTTTCTAATTTGATCATTTATATTTTGTAATCAAATATTATTCCTTAACTCAGTAGCGCAACAGCCCATGAGAGCCAAGACCTGCTGTGCCCATCTCAGTATACGTGATCCTGGGCGCTGAGTTGCGTGAGCAGATGCTTCGGTCATGTGGTCAATATGACCCGAAACTCTCAGCGTTTAGTTCCCAAGCAAGCATGACACTCATTTATCGACCCACTGAAAGGATGAAAGGCTGAGTGAACCATGCCAAGCCCGGGGTTTGAAACTCGCACATGTGGTGTGGAAGCGTGATGCACGACTACTCAGCTTCAATATTATTCCTAAAATAATATAGTATTTTTTGTGTATATGTGTGATCAGCTTATACTTTTTATCAACATTGTAAAATCTTTAAAATGTTTTACTTTGAGTGAGATTCAACGAGTTTGAAAACTAACGTTTTGTTCAAAATCTGTATGCCATCTATAAAATTTATAAAGTTTTTATTACATTTTATAGCATCACAGAATCAATGTTAATACTTATATATAAAAAATTTCTCTTAATTTTACCTTTTTCTATTACAAAGTGGTAAATGTTTACACAGTCTTTAAAATCTTAAGAATAAGTTAAGTGAATATTATCAGTTATAATTTCTTTCTTTGCCATATAAAGAAATTTTTGCATCTTAAAACAAATTTCCTTCAATCCAACAAATTTTAATTTTTAAAATCCTGAAACTCAATGTCAGCATCTCTTTTGTTTTCCAATTAGGTTGTATTACGATGACTTAATGCCAAGGAATAACTTTCGCATTCGAAATAATTCAATCAAAAAGCATGCGTTATTGCATATTAGAAATCATTAATTCCATACAAACTCACCCACCCCTCCAAAAAAAATTTATTACTACAGTTAATAATAAAACTTGTTACTTATTGGAAACTTAAATAGTTTTTCAATGTACATTCCATGATCATACTATAATTTCAAATATTTTTCTTCAGTTCCTTATGTATATAAAAATAAGCTAATTTTTAAAAAATAGCGCTTAAAAAAAAATCCCATTCACGTTTGAGCAAAGAAATTACATCGATTAAAAAATGAAAAGGAGGTATATTAGCTGATTTAAATGTAATCATAAACAAGTATTACAGACATGAAAATTTAAAAACAATATTACTTTAGAATATCACTAATTAGGATTGATATCAATGAAGTTTAAAAAGGAAATGTAAATTTTTCTTAACCAATTCGTAAGAAAATAAAGATAAACTAAATATTGCATTTAAGGTTGATTAGCATTATAGTTATATATATATATTTTTCGGATCTTAGGAAATAAAAATTTTGGCATATCCGGTCTAAAGGAAATGGGTGGAGTCGGAACTTCCTCAAGAATGCGTTGGCCGTCTCTTGTCCCTTCCCCCTAGAAGCAAAGGAAAGCAGATGTCTATCTCTTTTATGGCCCCTAAATTTCTGCCAACAGAGTGAGGGAGGTCTTTGGTTATTCCTAGTGTCATTGAATATACGTCACACAAGCTATAAAGAAATATTTGTTTTTACTTTTTTTTTCTCTCTTACACTGTGATATACCCCTTACAATCTTCTCATTTCATTTCGCTATGGCACGTACCAAGCAAACCGGATACATGGAATCCGGAGATCGGATACTGGAAATGGCGACAAGTACGACGAAAGCTATCAAAGAACTAATTCTCTCTATGGAATTTGTTCAATCGGATCAGCAAATGTGCGAATACCTCATGATGAAATGGCAGCTCGCGAGAGCATCGCAATGTGGTATCGAGCTCCTCGAGGGAAAGCTCGAAATCAACCGAACCATACCAAATTTCATGTGCCCGGAGGACATCCAAGCGATCACGACCGAATTGGAGGCGATGAGGAAGGAGCTATCCACTGTTTTAGGTGAGATTGCTTTGATTTTTTGCCCTGTAAAAAAATGTCCCTCTCATACTAATGGAACTCAGAATGACAGTACCATGGCTGAATCGAGTATTAAAATTAATGAAGCTAACAACCCTAAGCAAAATAATGAAAAAATTAAAAGACCAAATAACGATAATATTAAAGACAACCCCAAAAGTAACAAAAGAGCAGGACAGGAGGAATTTAAAACTCCAAATAAATTCGCAAAAAAGATAATCGAGATACCCATCGAACATGTCGTCTGTACCTCGAAAAATAAATTTGCAGTCCTCGGAGACGAGGAAATAATGGAGATCACCCCCGCACCCACCTCTAAGGTACAACCAATCATGAGATTAGGAAAGAACTATAACTTAATACTCCAAGAAATAAATAGATCTTACCCTAACACAAAAAATAAAAATACCGGAAACTATATCCGAATCCAAACGACAACGGTTGAAGAGTAAGAAAAATTAAAAACCTTTTAATTATCAAAAAAGCAGATCACTATGTAATCGAACACCCTAAAATAATTAAAGCGGTAATCAAAGGATTACCGACATCTACCAATATCACCGATATTGAATCAGACTTAAAAGAAAAAGGTTTCGAAGTGGAAAAAATCGCCCAGTTGCGTAAATTCGTGACGAAATCCTCACTACCACTTTTCATGATCCAGCTTAAAAAATCAACTAAAAACGCGCAAGATATCTATAAGATTAAAAATATTAACTACCTCACTGTAGAAGTTGTCCCGTTCCGTAGGAGACCAGGCGCTTCTCAGTGCTTTAATTGCAATTACTTCAACCACTCAAGTAAAGACTGTAGAATGACACCCAGGTGTCTTAAATGCGGAACAAATCATACAACTAATAACTGCCCAATAACCGATCGATTAAAAACCCTCCATTGCATAAATTGCAACGAAGACGGACATATGGTGACTAGTCGTCAATGCCCAAGATTTCCGAAATTAAAACCAAAAAAAGGGAGAAACCCAAACGAATAAAAACATCATAAATCAAAGCCGAATTGTTACCCCAGAAATTAGCTACGCTAACGTCTGTGGTAACAAAACCCAACAACAGATGGCACCACGAGAGGAAACTCCCGAGACGTCAAATAAATCACCCAACGAAAAAACCCAAGAAAACGCGGAACCGACTTTTAAGTTTGAAAATTTCGCAACATATATCAATGAACTCCAAAACCTGACTTCCAAGTTTCCGGAAATTTTCCGGGCACTGGAAGACATGGCCAAAACCAATAACGATGTTGAAAAGCTAAACATCTTCCTAGTTGCTGTTGCACGATCGTGTAACAGAGCTAACCAAAAATAATTTCTCTATAAATGTGCAACAGATAGCTGCCGACTCTTGAGCCGATCAGTTCGATAAAGCCATGAGTTTAACTGTCGTTCTGATTTAAGCATTCTATATCTTAATATTTTAATTTTATAATTTTAATTTTTTTAATTCTCTCAAAGTAACTTTAAAAACCCTCATTACCATGAAACAAAAAGGGCAAATTATCAAATTCATGTCTCACCATTATCAGATAGGAGATTAAAGCCCCAGTCGGGCTAGGTGCTCCATTTAACATACCCCAGCTAAACCCCTTACAATTATAACTAATTAAATCGGGACCCAGGTTTATCGTAGTCATTCTATATCAAATACATTCTCTATACGTTTGAAACAAATTTTGTTACATAATGCTGTATATTTTCTTTCTTAACTAAATTATCACAAAAATAAATCTCAGCCAAAAATACAGTGGCTTGCAGATATCATCCAACATTAAAATACAGAGAACAGAATACTATGCAAAAGTTGAAATAAAAGCAAAGTAAACTTCGGCATTTTCGATAAAATTATTGAAAATGGTGTTTTACCAAATTTAATGCAGTCGCATACTATTGAAATTGAGGCACCACAAATCTAATGTTTCCGTGTTATTTAGCAACCAATATCACAATTAGTCAACAATGTATTATATTCTAATTTTAAACTATGTTTTAGATTGTTTTATATATATATTATATATATATATATATATATATATATATATTTCCAAAACTATTTATCAAAATAACAAGTACTCACGTATGTGATCAGTTGTATTAAATGTGTTTTAAAAAAAATAATGTAGTTTTTGCATTGAATTTACCAAATTTGTTAAAAGTCATGTGTCTTACAAGTCCCAATTTCATGTAGCTTATCCTCTTTTTGTATGATATTTGGTTATTTGCACGCTTCTTTAAAAATTTATTTATATATATATATATATATATATATATATATATATATATATATATATATATATATATATATATATATATATATATATATATATGTACAGCAGCGCACACAGGAATTTTTCAAGGGGGGGGTTCGGGGTCGAAAGTTCACCATTCACCATTCTTGTATCAGGCTCCTTTTGATTTTGTCGATTTTCGCGAGCAAAACACAGTAAAAAACTAATTATTGAATAAATAATTAGCATTAATTAATAAAATTAATCATTAATAACAAATACTTAATTAAATTTTACGTACTATATACTTAGAATTATAATCAATAGGAAAAAAATCAAGGGCTTTGGGGGGCGGACCCCCTCCCCCTTGTGTGCGCCACTGTATATATATATATATATATAATGCAATTATTTATGAAATTAAATGGCCTTTTATTTCAGAAAAAAATGCTACAGTTGCAATTTGATAAAAATTATCTGTGTCATCACCCATTTTGCGATATTCAATGCTTCACCATATTCTTTATCACTTTGCGTGATTAAATTTTTATACGTCATTATGATCTAGGATTGGCATAATTTACTGTATTTAACATTACATGAAAAGCAATTGATTTACACTAGAGGACTGTGTATTATCTTTGACTCAAAAGTAATTTTTTTCCCACTTCAGTATTTATCAAAAAGAGCACAGGAAGAATAACAAATAGAAGTAATACTATTATATGGTTGAATAAATAAACTATTTTCAGAGTATATGCATGTTTTGAAGAGTTAAAAAGCAGAAAAATAAGATTATCATCCTTACCCCCCAGACACTAATCAGCAAGAATCACGCTTTTATGACTGTCTAAAAAGTTTGGGAGGAGGGTTGGAACTCAATAATTAAATTAAACAGGAATTTAAGCATGATGTCCATTATATAGGTAAACGTGTCTTAAAATTTTAGGGACATTCTTAGAAATAAAATTTTATTTTTATAATTAGATACATTTCTATGGAAAAACTCTATTTAAATAATTTAAAATTAGCAAGGGTATAAAAATTACGGCCGGAAAATCTCGTAAAAAATTCTAATCACTTTTCATAAAAAAAAAATTAAAACATGCTTTGTATACTTAAATTAATATAAATTTAGAAGTGCTCTTTTTTAGTAATTTGTCAATAATTGGCCGTATGATTTTTAACATAGTAGAAAATGCATCCCTTGTATTTAAAATAATTTACTGTAAAGAAACAATTGTGGTTTCTATTATTGCTAAGGTAAAAAATATTTCAATAAACCTTTTCGTTCATTTTGTAGGCATTTAAATAAGGGAATTTATTTTTAATTCGGCGTTTAGTATAGTTATTTTAGAAGAGGAAACCATAAGAGAGTATCTTATGGTTTCTTACGGAACAAGAATTCTTGCATTTTAAATTTGTGAATTTTTAACTTTCTCTTTATAAGAAAACTTATTGCGTGTACATTAAGCATAGCGTGTAGAGAGAATTTAGGCTTTTCATACCATTTAATTAAAAACTATAACACAGGCAGTATGTAATTCAATTTTTGTCTTGTTCGAACTCGAATTTCATTAGGTACAAAAAAAGAATTGCTTTCACAAATATGTATTTATATATGAATAATTACTTTAGCGGTAACATATAATTGAAATCCACTTTTTCATTATTCTATTTGGCATAAATTTAGTAACAAATTGAGTCGAGTTTATGCATTATGTGTGTAGATATATGATTATACTATGGAAGGATATATACTAATTTCCGTTTGAAAATGAGTTTAATTTAAAATCTGATCTAGAGAGCTTGAAAGTATGAGAAAAAAATTGTTTCTAGTTAATTTTGGAAGTCTTTTTTTATTTTTACAGAGAGAGAGTTTGATATAAAGTGATAAAATATTAAGCTTTTAAAAATTTTCCGTTTATATTAAACAAAAATATTAGAGAAACTCGATTCATTGTCAGAGTGAAAACCATAGCTTTCGGTCAATCCGTCTCATTCAACTTGTATCATTATGAATATATATACATATTGAATTGTTATTAATAAAACAAGTATTTACGATTACGTAGCGATCAAAATGTAATTTGATGACCCACAGAATGAGCGAAACAAATAACCGATTTAATAAAAATCTATCAATGAATATTCAGTGCACAAGCTATCTAAAATTATAAATAAACATTATATTTTGTAGAATAGAGAATTAAACACGAAAATAAGCTTTTCAAATCACTTTATTAAAGGTTTTTTTCTGTATCAAAAAACTTACCCTTTCGATTTATAGTAATAACATTTGTAAAAGATCCGATAAAATCACTTATTGGTTATATTTAAAATACTTATTCGTATCATCTACAAAATGTACAACAGAGGAGCTGCTTCTTTTTTGAATTTCCGTGCCATGAGTAATCTATTATCTAAATTAATCCAGTATCGTTTCGTTAAAAACGCGGAGCTTCAAAAAACAATAATGTAAGCGCTTTCTGCTCGCACTTGTGTATTACTTACCACTGCAATTACATAATTAAACTTTATTCAAAAAATAATGAACAAATTATTTAATTTCATTTAAAATAAATTTGTTCCACATATTTAAACTTGCTATTTCGAAAGATGGTTAGATATTTTTTTATGCTTTCGATAAGAATACTGCTTTCACCCCGTGTGAGCAGGTCCACGTCTAATGCGAAAATGAATGATTGGCATCGTATTCAAAGCAAGCGCCGATATTGGCGAGAAATGTGCTAAGCTCTGTAACCCTGCAGACTGTCATCCCCCTGTTTCCTTCCCCTCTCCTCTTCTAAAAAAGTGCTCTTTTTTTAACGACTTCCCTGTTTTAAGGTATTATATATAATTGTAAAATTTGATGTGGATGAAGAACTCGTTAGAAAAATAAAATGCTTAATTTAAAAAAAAATGCCAAAAAAAGTTTTAGTTAACCAAATGGGAAAAAAGAATTAACTAGTATTTTATTTAATGCTAATTCAGAAACTCTTTCAAGTAGTATAATTTTAGCGAAAAATATTGATATTTGTAGTATGCATTTCGCCTTGTTTGTTTCCAATAAAAGAAGTTCTTGTTTGGAGACTCAAAATTTAGCTGGCTTTCAAATTTCAGTCTCAAGTGTATACTATTCAGGATACTTATGTACTATTGCATCCATTTTGGTGACATTAAACGAAACTGTACATATGCTAAAAAAGGAATGAATGCTAATATTTAGCTTGTGTTGGAAAACTAAGTAATTATAATTAAATAACAATCAGTAAAATAAGAAGCAACTAATTATTATTACATTACTAATCATTATTATTTAACAATGAATGTATTATTACATTATTTTGAGCACAAGTATTTTTTTAATCAATTTCGATACTTTGGCTGTAGCGTCATAGCAGCAATATTTGCTCCTAAAGAATCGCACCATAATATCTATACAACAAAAATTCTTACATCATTTATTTGAAGGAAGTTGATTCTCATGGTGAAATTTTAGTTGTGCTGATGCTAATGCTCAATTCGTAGAATGAGTTGGGTGAAATTTATTATTTTCTTAAATGTAAATATCTGTTATCTTTTAGGTCATTATAAATGTTTTCTATATTTTTAACATTTTTTTTTGTCGGGAAGAAACGCATCAATGTTGACAGTTTGTTCATAAACTTTTTGTACAAAGTAGGTCCTGTTTATATATTCTTTTTGTATAATATTTCACCATTTTTTTCTGTTTTTGATTTAATTTTTTTTACAATTGAAACTTTTCTTTCCATGTATTTTTGTAATTTAATTTGTAAAGGTGCTATTTACATCCTTTTATCTCAATTTAAAAAAAGAGTTGCTCATATGGTGGGTTTTCATAAAAACTTGTTTCGTTAAGGGGTCATATACCTTTTTAAAGTTTCCTGAAAATCGATTTTTTTATTATTATTTTATTTTATAGAGTAAACCTTTCTGAGTGTTCTAAAAGAAACCGCATACAGATATTCCCAATAGAACGGACGTTATTAAGAAAATAAAAAGAGTAGAAAAGGCGATTTACATATTGTTTACATTTTGGCTCCAGGGTGACAGCTGTCATGTCGCTGGTGACAGCTGCGTTTCTCTGTTTCTAATATTTTCATTCTAATTATAATCAAATGCTTGAATCTAAGCCTCAAATATTATTGTTGTTCTGAATATTAACTACAACTTCTACTAACTTTATAAACTTCTACTTCTACTTTGTTTTGATAAAGTGAATCTTGAATTTATACTCGCTCGTTTTTGATTTGCATACCGTATCTTATTCTAAGACAAGTTTTATTAAAAGTATTATTTTTTTTATAAACTTTTGAAGGATGAATTCGACTGAATCTGCTAAAAGACCATCTGGTAAATGTCCTAAGAAAAGGAAGTTTACTGGTAATATGCATACGAGATGCAAAGCTGTACACATTGTGGATGAATCACTAAACAACAGTGCATCTGGAAAAAAGATTCGGCTGCAAGATGTTGATTCATCTTTTATTGAACATGATGACTGTTTTGATGGCTATAGAGTGTTTGATAAAACTATCATGTTTACAAACATTCAAAACTTTGCTTCTTGCAAAAAATGTGGTGGGGATATTAAACTTTCAGAAAAATGTGTTAGAGGTTTGTCTAGTGTTTTTCGATTGAATGCAAGAACTGTAAAGACTTGTGTTCGTTTAGAAATTCAAAAATGCTGGGTAAAAGAAAAAATATTCCAGAAATAAACAGACGTTTTGTATACGCAATGAGGACAATTGGACAGGGTCATGCAGCAATGACAACTTTCTGTGGTGTCATGGACTTTCCTCCTCCAGTTGCTGAAAAATCCTATAATAACATTATAAACAAACTACAATTGTGTAGTAAAGAAGTCGCAGAAGCTTCAATGCAAAGTGCAACTTTGGAAGAGGTAACTTTGACAAATTCTTCCGATATAATAATTAGTGGAGATGGAACATGGAAAACCCGAGGCTATTCTTCTCGTTTTGGTGTGTGTGCTGTTATAGGAGACAAAACAGGAAAGTGTATTGATGCGGAAGTGATGACTTCTTTCTGTAAAGGATTTGATTCTTGGAAATGAAGAAAGGGGTCACCTGCTTACAAAAAGTGGAAAATTCTTCACGTTAAAGAATGTTTGAAAAACCACAATGGTTCAGCTGGCATGATGGAGACTGTGGGAATGATTCGTATATTTAAGCGTTCATTAAGTCATCGTTCTGTGAGATATACATCTTACATCGGGGATGGCGATTCCAAAACATTCTCATCTATTACTGCATCCAATCCGTATGGAGAAAATATCACAGTTTCAAAAATTGAATGTGTTGGACATGTTCAAAAAAGAATGGGAACTCGTTTACGAAAATTAAAACAAATGAGCTCCAAACTCAGTGATAGGAAGTCGATTGGGGGAAAGGGAAGGTTGACCGACAGAATGATCGACTTAATTACAACGTACTATTGAAATGCAATCCGACAAAATAAAACATGCCTGTCAGATATGCGAAAAGCTGTTTGGGCTGTATATTTCCATATATGTTCAAGCGACGAAGAGAACCATTGCACAGTTTTTGTCCCGTAGGTCCTAAGTCTTGGTGTAAATTTTAAAATCAAGTAGTAGAGGGCAGTGTGGAAACTTTTAGACACAATAACAAATTGCCAGTGGCAGTAATGGATGCCATAAAACCTGTGTTTAATGATCTATCACAACCTAAACTACAAAAATGTCTAGGGGGTAAAACCCAAAATAATAATGAATCCATTAACTGGTTAATATGGAAGTTATGCCCAAAAACTTTAGGTTGTGGTAGAAAGATTGTTGATATATATACAAATGAGGCAATTATCATTTTTAATGATGGCAATCAAGGCAGACTAAAAATTATGCAATCTCTTGGTCTGACTGTTCGTCAATTTGCACACAAATTTGTTACACTTGTAGATATAAAAAGAATTCAGACTGCAGAAGTACATTTTAATCTCCGCACAAAAGAATTACGACAGGCTAAAAGAATGCAATTTAAAACTACTTGTAAGAAATTAACTGAAAAAGAGAGGGAACATCATATGCATGTGGCGAATTTTAGCATTTTAGAATCATAGTAATACACTGCATTCATATCACAAATTATTTAATATTTATAATAAGTAGTTGTTAATTAAGGTATTGATTGTTTTTAAGTAATATTTATAAATTTTTAACTTTATTTTGGAGAAATGAATCACTTTGTTGCATTTTGATTATTTTGTAGCTTTTGATATCGTTTCGATGCTTGTACTGCATTGGTATAATATGTGTTTTTAGTTATAATAATTTTAATAAATTGAAGTTTATTGACTAAAAAAACTTCACATTAGTTTTAATTTAAATTTAGTTGTTGTTTGAGTAACCAGAATAATATATATATATATAAAACTGTGGTAAATTTTACGTTTGATGTCAATTTTCTCAGAACGTCATTTTTACTCATTACGCGCATGATATTTTCAAAACCGTTTCATGGAAAATGATAAAATTTTTACTGGAGATTCTGATCATATCTGTACTTAAAATAACGAACCAGTTTGAATTTTTAATGAAAAAATTTAAAATTACAATTATAAAATAGCAAAAAGTTTTTAAAAATTTTATAGTTAAATTTTAAATTGTTATAGTTTACTAAAAATTTTAAATCAGTGTTTCATGCTTCGTCATTTTAAAGGTAACACAATTTCCAACACTGAGCAAAAATTTCATCAAAAAATATTGGTAACTTTTTTATAAAGCTGCGCGTAATGCATATCACTGGCGAAAAGAAAACAAAAATTTCTTTTTATAATTATCTAATTAAAAATTTATCCTAATTAGCACTGTGTTTGTTGGTTATGTTTTAAGTAAAGTAATATCTATTTGTTTATTCCTCCAAAATTTACATTCCAGGAAGCAATAATAAAAAAATTATAGAGCTTTAAAGAGCTCACTATTTTTAACCATTTTCAACTTTTTAAAAGGTATGTGACCCCTTAAGGACAATAGTGTAAAAAAGGGGTTGAGGGAAATCAAAACCCCACCATTACAGTAAGAGATTTTTAATTTTTATAATAAAAATCATATTTCTCTAGGGTGGATCATGGTTAGATGAAAAAAATTATTATTTAACTAAACCTTTCTCTTCAGAAAAGATATTTTATGATACGGAGATGAGAAGAAAAGAGAAATTTCAAAATTAAATATGGTCACAATAAGATGGATTTTTTGAGAAAATGATTAAAGCCTTAATATTGGTTTCGAGATTTTAAATTCAAAATAAAATTATCTTTCTGCAATACAAAAAATTCAAAAGTGACTATTATTATTGAGTACCGAGTAAAATAAAAAGTAAAATGCGTATTGCAACATTTCTAACCCCTGCGCTGTCTCGCCACACAATTTAGAGTCAGTAGCATCCAAACTTTTTTTCTGTTTTGCTTTATCATGCATTGTAATTTTAAAAGTAGGTATTATTGAAAATTGGTAAAATCCTAGGAGAGGCCACACCCGTGGCTACAAGCTGAAAAAAATGCCAAGCCAGAACGAGATGGTGGCAAGTGAATATAGCGGGACAAGGTGGATGCGAAATGAAAATACACGTAAACAATATAGAAATTAAACAAATGTATTTAAGATGAAATTAAAAAAACAGTACTTTTTTCTTACTGCTGATCTTTTCCGAATGGAGGGTATAACGTGACAGCAGATTAAAAAAAAACCTTGAAGGCCTCATTGCTAATCGAATTACCGTGGGAGCACCGCCATAAATATTCTGCGAGGTAATGGTCGAACATACCCATTCAAAATCTCCGTTCAAACCCATCCAAAATAGCACTCCTTCATTCGTATAATCCCATTCGCTCATTACATTTAGAACATTCATAGTTCGAAGCAATCAATTCTTCCTTCATACACAATTCAATCAATTTTTTCTTACATTTTGCATTCAACAAAGTAAAAAATTCGAAGGTATATTCAATCACACGTGTCATGCTTCCAGCCCTGTGCCCAACAACAAAATGACACAATTCGAAATGCCCGCTGACAAAATACGAAAATCCCAGAAATAGTTATGTTTACGATATATAATGTATCAAAGTAGGGTTACCAAGATGGCGTAATTATCACCACCCGAAATAATTCGCGCCAAGGGTGTGGGCTCTCCTAGGACTGAACCTGAAAATTTAATACTAAAAACCTGTTAAATGGACCTGTTTACTTCCTGTTATTTTGTAGGCCTCCATTCATTGCATAATCGTTAAAGTATTCAAAATTGCAATGGCGTAGCCAGTCCTTAGTGGGCACCATATAAAAAATTCATAGGGGACTCCAATTTTGAAAAATTAAATAAAAATGATCACATTACTGAAACTAATTTGAAAGTGTCAAAATAAGTATACATAGACATGTGTTTTAAAATTTTATCACTTAAGAATTAGCTTATTGGTAGTTGTGTGTTTAATAGGTGCTTTTCTCTGGATTTTTTTTGTCAACAAACACATTTATGATAATATTCATAGTAGAGAGTCAGTGGTGTAACATACACAATCGCAAAACCTTTATTGTGAGGGGGTTCAAAGCCTTATGTTATTGTTTTGCACTTCTTTGTAAGATCCGGTTTGGGGCTCGCACACAAATTCTTATTTTGCAAGGGGCACTAATATTCTCAGTCATGCCATTGATAGCAGATGTTAGTAGAAACACATGACCTTGAAAAACTGACAGTTTTGTGAAATCCAAAAACCAATTTTTGTCTCTGAAAGTTCTAGAATAATTTTTATGATTTTTAGCTTAAAAAAATTGTTGCAGTTGTGACAAAAAAGGTAAAAAATAGCAGGCATGCTATAATGATGTTCTGGAAATATGTAGGTTAATCAACAATAGTTATATGAGCTATTTGATAGATTGATTTACTCAATTTCAAATTTTAAACAGCTTTTTAAATCAATTTTTCATAGATATTGTGTGTTAAGTATTTATCATATTCAGTAGCTATAGTTTTGTGGCCTGTTTTTTTATTTCTTAGTTTGAAAAGAACTATTGTTTATTTGGTTGACAGATTTCAAAAATGTTACTAGTATTAAGGAATCTGAAATCTTTGTCCAGTTTGAGATATTAGCACATCTAAACTGCAATAATTCACATTGACTTTGAAAAATGATTCTGGATCTAAACTTGTTGTCCTCTGATAACTCCTCAAAAAAGCATTTACTTCTCTTTCATTTCTGAAAGCATGGCATTACAGCACATTCATTGGCAAAATCTCCAGACTCGTTTATCAAACCATTGAATGAAGTTTGATTTCTTCTTAGTGCCTGTCTGCTCAGAAGCTTATTATACAGAGAATTTGCTTTTCGTTGGTCATTATTTTTTATCATGCTGCAGTGTTAAAGAAATAGGGTTTAGAGAGAGGATTTTACATAACCAACAAAAAAAATGGTCATAAGCATTTTATAAAAACGTACCTGTCTAAATGTAGTAATTATATCCTTATATTCATCATGTTTACCTCCTTCAGTTGAAATTTAACTAAGATTACAAAAGGATTTCATTATTGCTGAGGAACTTTTTTAAATTGCAAATAAGGCATAATTTCATGTTGACCATCCATTATGTACAAATCTGGTAAATAATTTCTAAAATACTATTAACCTTTATTATAATTCAGTGAACATAGACCTTTATGTTGAAAATGCCGATTTATACTTATTTCACAAAGTATTAAAAATACATTAAAAACAAGTAGCCCTGGTGAATAAATTATTACTATTTCAAATATAATTAATTTGTTGTCCTACGTGTTGAGGAAATGTGTGCATTCCTCATTTTATTTTAACTTACGGAAACATGTATAAATTTATATATATATATAAAATTCATGATAAATGTATGGAATTTTAAAACCCCTACATTCTTAATTTCATAATACCATGACTTAAAAGAACGTAACTCTTCTTTTTTTACTCCACAAATATATTCTCTATTGCGCATTGTTTTACGTGATGTTTCATATATCTTATCAACCATGTAAAATAAATTAGGATGTAATATGAACTTTATTATATAGTATAGGGGGGGACTCATACCTTTTTATAGAATTGAAGTAAATCAGACTTGTTGACTGTAGGAAAAAAAAGATGTAAATTTGATAATTTGTTTGGAATATTTTCTTAATTTAACATTCTGAAGCGTAAACTACATTACTCTCATACTTTCTATAGTGACTACGCTACTATAACTACAATTAACTCTACCACTCTCTAATAAGAAAAAACTTTATTTACAACTTCTAACTACTCATACCTTATTTTCATTACTAACTATATATATATCACACCTTATACACTACTTAACTCTCATAACACCTCAGAAATACTCTACTTAAACTCTCTCATGCTCCTCTCTCTCTCTCGTAATACACACAACTCCCCGCACTCTAGGGGATACACTTACACATTGCCGCTGTTGAAACTGCACCATCTATAACCTCATCATACTACCGACCGACGGTCTTACAGGACATCAAAATTTACAATGCACTTTATACAATAATATCTTGAGTAAATCATATAACATCAATATAATCAAAATAGAAACATACAAGTATAATACAAAATAGAAATAGGAAATATTAATCATAGATAATAAAATAATAACATTTAGTACACAACATTAACCCATTAATTCCCAACTTAATTTAAAATTGTAATTTTGTTAAAAACTTTTAAAATTATGTTCTAAACACTTAAACTAAATATAATATGCAATTAAACTCCACACCATTAATGTAGGATCCGAGATAGTTACTGTCTTATAAATAGGACACTGGGCGGATAAGAAAGTTTTTTTTGCACTTAGTATTTCTCTTTTTTTTGTTACATAATTACGTTTCTGTTCCATAGCAATTGAACTTTTATATTTTATGCAAAATAAAATGAAACACAAATAAATTTGACATTTTTTATTAATTTTAAATATATTCACACTATTTATGGTAATTTAGAAAACATTTTGTGCAAAGTGTTGCATTACATTTCATGCAAACTATAAGAGGTTTTCCCCAACAATTTTGCATTTGACATAGTCTTTGTTTTTCTCTTTTACCAATTATATGACTAACTCCATCATGTCTAACACAGCGTCTATTTTCTTCTCTCAAGATGATATTGTATAACTTGGTCTACCTATTTCTTTTTGTACTGTGTTGCCTTTTTTCAGGTAGGCTATTGCAATATGTCTCTTTATTTCTTTGATACTCTTTTTCTCTGCATTTACTGTGTTGTAAATAACGCAGGTATTTACAGCAGCCATGTCTACAATTCGGGTAAAAATTGGCTAATACCATTTTTTTCCACGGATTTTTATCATATGTTTCTTTAAAAGCCAATCATGAGAATCTACACCACCCATATTTTGTTATAATTGCTTACGAGACATGGCTGATTGATTATATTTTTTTCAGCTTTCCCTTTTCATGCCTTGAAACAGATGTTAGAGGTTCAATTATGTCAAAATTTGTCGCAAGTGTAACGCATTTGTTATCCTTCCATTTTACCGCAGTAATTTTACTTTTCACATCAAAGTAAAAATCATGTGAACCACAGCTAGTCTTTTTGAAAATAGAACCAATTTCAAAGGGACAATGTTGTATTCTGTCACTTCTTATTGTTCCTGTTGCTCAAAATCACTCTTTCTTAGGTCAACTAACAAATTATAGGATTTAAAAAAAATATCAAAATAAACTACACTCATGTCCATAAATTAAGGATAATTCAGAATCACACAGAAATTGAACTCTAAAATAAAAATTTCACCTGTAGAATTATCACACACATCTTGAAGAAGAATTTGCAAATTACAGGAAAACCACCAGATGGCGGGGATAGTACATCACAATGACGAGAGTGTAAGAGAGGGGTATATAAGGAATGGTGGCAAAGAAGTATAATTGTTTACAAGCGCTATAAAAGCCTTTCAGTGCAATAACCACATAGTTATGGCACAAACGAAGCATTTGTATGATTTTTTACGTGGTAGAATTATTGGACGACTGGAATGTGGACGTACCCAGCTGGAAGTATCCGAGGAACTTTGAATCGCCCAGAATGTCATCTCCAGGCTTTCGCAACGATTCCAAGATGATGGTAATGTGAGTAGATGTTAAAGCACAGGTCGCCCCCGAGTTACAACGCTGAATGAAGACCGGTATTTGGCAGTTACTGCCAAAAGAAACAGAAGGAGCACAGCATCAAACCTGTCCGTCAGCTCTCTTCATCTACCGGTATGACACTTTTAAAGCAGACCGTGTACAGACGCTTAGGGCACATTGGTCTATATGCTCGTAGGCCTGTCAGATGTGTTCCACTTACCGCAACTCACTGTCGCCTGCGATTAACCTGGAGTATAGAGCATGCATTGTGGACACCACAACAGTGGTCTTGTGTGATGTTTTCCGACAAGTCCAGGTTTAGTTTGCAGTCTGATTCTTGCCGAACTTTAATATGGAGAGCGCTAGGTACCCGTTACCACCAAGAGAACACCATTGAATGGTACTGTTACGGTGGTGCAGGATGGCTTGTTTGGGGAGGAATTATTCTTAGTTCCATGCATCTTCAGAGTGTAACGATGACAGGCCACATCTATCGGGATGACATTCTGAAACAACATGTACGTTTGTCATGGGTGCTGAATTTCTGTTTATGGATGACAACACCCGTCCTCACCATGCAAACATTGTAGAGGAATGCCTTCAATCGGAGGATATCATCCGTATGGATTGGCCAGCATACTCACCGGACTTGAATCAAATAGAGCATGTGTGGGATATGCTTGGCCGACAAATTGCAGCCCGTCAACCCCTCCCACCATTCTACCGGAACTTCCTAGGGCATTGCTCGATGAGTGGTGTAATATTCCCCAAGATCAGATTGATAATTTGATACTCAGCATGCCTATGGTTTGTAAGGCCTGTATTGCATCGTCTGGGAGACATACTCCGTATTAACCATCATACTAACCATGTTATAATGTTTTTTGGAAATAAGTTCTTTTTTGAAATTTGCTCCAGGGAGTAAACATCACAATTTTTATTAATTATGTCAAACATATAGCATCTTTTTTGCTCTTTACCTTTTGTTTAATAAATAGACTTTAAATAAGTGAAATTTGTTTTGCTTCTTTCTCTTTCTTTGCCTGAACTTCATTATCCTTAATTTATGGACAAAAGTGTATATGACTCTTGGGATCAGTAACTGGCTGAAGCATTTTTTTTACAACTCCAGTTCCCAAGGTTTCTTTTGAAAGAACCACAGTCGAAGCAGCATCGACAACTTCCTTGCCGCAATACAAATCAAAATTATAGCAGTAGCCATTGTTTCCACATAATGCCCACATCTTATACCCAATGTATTGCTTGAAGTAATGATGACCATAATATTGTATCATCATTTCATCAATAGATAGATGTTTGTCAAAAATTCTTCATTTCAGTAAAAATTTTCGAATTTTAAAAGCTCTGTCATTTGCTTGGGACTTGGCTTCATTTTTATCAGCAAAAATGAATCAAAGATTTTATTTCTAAGTATCTATTTCTTGTCATTGAGTTTTTTACTATAGGAATGATTAAATCTTCTTCATCTGACCAATAGTCACGTTCACTTGACAGCGTATGATATCCAGAGAAAATTATAAAAACGCTAAATGTTTTTTAATTCTTCAGTTTTTAAAGAAAAATCTGGTTTGTTTTTCCTTTGTTTGGCGTATTTTTCTGTTTCTGTTAAAATATGCTCCAAATATGTCGGAGACAAAAATTCTTCAAAAACTTCTACGGGCGATAGACCTCTAAAGTGCTTACAGCTATTTCATAGTTTATTTTTGAGGCATTATTTTCATCAGAAAAATTATAATTTTGCGTAACCTTTTTCCAATCTGCTATTAACTTTTTTTTGCCTTTCTTACGTGTATTTGATCCTGATTCCGAGGAACTTCGTTTTTTACTTTTGTTTGATAAATCTGCCTCTCTATGATCATCATGGTTTTCATAAGGTACAGAAATTTCAATACTACCTGCAATGTCTCTTGCAGATGGATCAAGAGTTTCAGTGTCATCAAAACCTTCTTTATCTGTTAATTCATCTACTTCAGGTGGCAAAACAATCATTTCGGATTCTAATTCCTTCGAAAATAGATATTCTACAGCTTCCTCGGCAGTTTTAAAAACTTTTTTCCGTGACATCTTGAACACCTATGAAATAAACTAAATATCAGAAAATTTAACAAATCCGCCTAGCATCCTATTTTAGGACAGTAGTTTAAATTTGTATTTAAAACTAATAAAAGTAAAAATAATTGTAAAACGTTATAAGATATTTGTTAATAGAATATCTGAAATATAAATTCGGAAAAAATATTTTAACTTGCCTTTAAAATCTTTTCATCCAATTACAATGAAATTCAGCAAGAAAAATCAAATTTAGCGGTGTAGCTACCACTACATCAGAAATATCATGGATACAGGGCCCCAACATGTGTAACTACAGTCCTACTAACAGGGCTCTTATATCTAAAAAAGGGCCCTGAAAGAATTTTGATCATGCTCTATTGGTTGGTAACCTCTATTCAAAACCAGATTTTTTCCAACAATGGGGGGAGCAGTTTCTAAGCCTGACTGATGAAAACCCTTTGTAAAATTCAACGAAATGTTCTCTTTTACTGTTTTCCAATCTAACATGAATGAATCATCATTGAATGACAATGACAGCTTCATTCAGAACCATAATTAATCATTAGTTGAAAATATTTATTTGGGGGTAATTTTTTCCATCTGTGTAAAATGTACCTGAGAGTAATTAAGCATGGCTGTGGATTAAAAACGAACTTGTGATTTGAATAGTATTCATTTGTTCAAAATGAAATTTGGGCAAAAAGAAAAAAACCTCATGCCAAAAAGTTGAACAGATATACCAAAAAATGATGGCTAGGGCTGCTGCATGACTCAAATATGGTTTGCTATATGAGTTCAAGATATTTTTGTTGCACTTTGAATTTATAAATGGAATCTATCAAGCTTGGTGTCCCTGATGGCACTGGCGCCTGCCTGGTCTGCCACCCGCTTAATCGACCTCTGCCATCTTGGCTATATCACCAAGTTTCCATTCAAACGACGTTATTGTAAAAATAACGTTGCATTATATATACAATTTTGAGTTTTCTGACTGGCTGATGAAAATTGGAAATAATGAAATAAAACAACTAGAAATTCCAAGGGCATTTTTTGCGAAGATGTTGTTAAAAAAATATATCCTAATGATATAACAATGGAACAAATGATAGGGCTGCTTGAAATAAAAATGAGAAAAAAGTCATTTTATGTGCATTGAAGGAAACTATTTACTCATGGACATTGTAAGGAAAAAGATACTATTTACTCATGGACAATGATGTTTTTTCTGAGCTCTTCAAATGAAACAACAATTTGAAAAGAAACAATAGGGAGAGTTGTATAATTTATACAATCAGGGTTGGTCCTGTATTAGGCAGACAGGGGTAGGTACCCTCTGTAGCTTTTTTTAGGAAGCTTTTTTCATTTAGAAAGCTAAAAATTAATTTTTAAAATTATTCTGCAATATTTAATTCAATAATATGATAATAAAAAAATAAATTTAATTTACAAATATAAATATAAAGTTTTGAGGTTCTCTGGATTTCCTCCTTTATCTTTCAATCTGCATGTGTAAGAAGAAAGGTTTATTATTTTTTTATAAAAATTGGAGGTAAGTTAAACAATTTAATTTGTTCTTTTAATTTTTGTCCAATAACCAGGAAATATTCAAGTTCAGTCATTTGAGTGTTAACATAAGAGACAAAAAGTTACGATAAATAAAACTTAACCCTCCAACTGGACAGCACGGATTTTCCGCCCTACTAGAGAGGCTTCGAAAATGGACCGCACGGATTTTTCTGCCTTCAAGTAACGTTTTCAAAAGCGGATTAGCCGCACTTTTCTGAAATCCTTTCCCCCCTTTTAAGGTTTAACATCTTGAAAGATAATGATGGACGGAGGAAGCAACACAGCAGGAGTTTTATGGCTCGCAGGGAACCCCGTGTTTTGACCCCCCCCCCAATCGTAAAAAATCGGGGAGAAATTTCTTTACAACCCAAGAAATGTTTCTTTGCTAGCTTGTATTTTAAAAGTTTCGAAAAGTCCCAACGCATAAGTAAAATATGTTACAATTCCCTTTTGGTTTCATATTAATTTCAAACTGTAACAAGTTGGGGCGTGTCAGGGCATTCTGCTATTTTATATAGTTAGACGAATTATCTTTTTTTAAGTATATTCTTTCGCTTCATTTTTCTTATTCAAAGCTTTCAGTTTTGAAACATGATTATTTTATTATAAGATACCGAAAAAATTAATAAAACATCAAACTCTTTAAAATTTGGAACCTTTTCAATTTTCCAACCACTAAAAATGAATAAATTTAAACTTCATCAAATCATTTGAAACATTTTCTTACACTTTGATAAAAATAATAACGAAAAAAAATCTAATTAAGATTTATTAGTTTTTTTTTTTTTAGATTTCAAAGCCTAAGTGTTCAGGGAAGTTTAAGTACAGTGCCTGGTTATATATTGTTAAAATACACCGAATTATATTTGAATTTTAAGTGCTTGAACTTCAGTTTACATCAAAGACAACATGAATGAAGATTTTCACACATTTTTTTTTATAACTTGAATGTTTGAATAAATGGTAATCAAAAATATACGGAAACATTTACAGTAGACATTTATGCATATAAATAAACATAAAAATCAATTTTAAATTCGAGCTATTGAAAAACATTCGAATTATATATTGTTCAAAAAAATATCTATTTATACAAAATATACCTCAACATTTATCTTTTTTAAAGGCTAACTGAATAAGTAATTAAAATCTGGATATGTTTTGAAATCTCGACCTTATAAAGCTAGAAATTTTATGTTAGAAATTCCATTTGAAATTTCGAAAAAAAAATGCATCGCGCAGTTAAAAATTATTTACCATAAGTTTTAGCAATTGTTTGAGTATAATAAAAATTTCAAATTTTATTATATAGCTTCTTTGGTATCTTTTAATATATTTCGGCCGCGGTAGCCGAGTGGTATAGGTATCGGAACGTGGCTTGCTTTGTCACGAGTTCGAGCCCAGTACCACTAAAGACCCGCCGTGTAGGGCAGCGATGCACGTTAAATCTGTCGAGAGCTGAAACGTCCTCCCGTTGGTGTGGTGGGGTAGTTAGGAGAGGGGGTGCCAGCTCAGGTGTCGTCCACGTCACTTGACCATGGTTCAAAATTACGTGGTCCGTCGCCAAAAGCCCTCGTGTAGCTGAACAGTGCGACGTTAATATTCAATCATTCATTTAATATATTTCGAAGATTTCATACAATTCGGTTGAAAACCGCATGCTAAGAGCAAAAAATATACTAAAAAAAATTGATGAATATACAATTACAATAAATTCTTACATAGAGAAGCAAAACTGAGAAGCTAAAGCGTAGGAATAAAAAATTTTGAGTATATCTGAAGTAGTTTTCGAAATATTTATTTTAAAGTTTAGAAAATTTGTGTACGTTATGATATACTTGATATCAATTAAATGGTTAAAATAATGTGTTAATATAATCATGTAATCGTTTGATGACACATTCATATACTAATAAAAATTATCATGGTCATTGATGCGAATGTCAAGAATTTTATGTAATTTTAAATTCAGACATTAAGATATTGATGTAGAAAATATAAAACGACCATATCTAAAATACATGAAAAATGTAGTCTGCTATAAAATGATCTTGACAAACAAATCCGGCATTTTCACTTACTATAGCAGAGCCGGCTTAGTCAGGGGCGATGTGGAAAAACAGAGAGAGAACCGCGGTTTTGATGGATGCCGCTCTAGCTTTTAAAGCTCCCAGGAAAAATTATATATATATATATAATATACAAATATAAATTACAAAAAAATAAATATTGTAATGTTCCATACATTTTTATAACAACGAATTGTGGAATTAGCTTCCAATACATTGTTGTGTTTCACAATATCTAAGGTAACCAACCCTACTTTAGATAGATTTGTACTACTTTTTCGTAACCGTATTCCTTTTAAAATTAATTCGTGCAGCCGAAATACACCTTTTGTACCCTTAAAAATTTATGTTAACTATAACGGTTAATTTTAATTTATGCAACTTGTGAAATGTTCATAATTAACCATTTCCGTCTAAACAGTTTACATGAAAAAAAAGTTTGGACTCCTTCATTCATTAGGGATTTATATAAGATTCTAACATTAAATTTTATTTTTCACCGAATAGGATTGAGTGGAAGTGTATAGTGCTTCCACACCACAGGTCTGGGGTTCTATTAACGGGCTGCGCAAGGTCGACTCTGCCTTTCATCCCCGCTACATTGGGTCGATAAATGAGTACCAAGCTTGCTTCGGGTCTTAAACACTGAAGGTCTCTCTTCAGACAGACCACCAAATCGGGACATCTGTTCATGCACCTCAGCGTCCAATGGTCACGTGTATTATGATGGGCACAGTAGTTCCTGGCCCTCATGGATTGTTGTGCTTCTGAGTTTGAGTCTTAAGTTTGAGGATTACCTCACTTTGGGGATACCCCTTAGATAAACATGTATTTCCACTCATTTGCAATTAAACATTTTTCTTTCAATTACGTTTATTTCAGAAGGAAGTTTGATTTTTCAAATGTATTTGCTTAATAACATGTATATTTGTGTATTATATTAAAAATTTGATCAGTCCAAAATTACATGTTTTTAGCTCCTCTAAAAGCTTTTAGGATTTTACAACTGATCTTACAATCCATATACGTTTTATAGTAGTATATTTAAAAATGATAAGGACATTTTTACAACTGTGTGAGCTGTGTTATGCCTCGTTTATAAATATAAAAAATTGCATTCAGCTACAGTTTTTAAAATGTACAGAAATAAGTGGAGCAACAGGATACTTACATATTATGAATATTTTTGACTGCAGTAAGATATATTTATATTTCAGTTTCTTTACAATTTGAATAGAAGTTGTAAGCCATTTTGCGAATAGTTTGATATTGAGTATAAATCCATAGGCTGTTTAATATTGTAAAGTGTTTTACTTTGATACCAGCACACATTAAAATAAGGCTCATTTGCAGTTATATGATCAGCTTCAGTGATATTTAAATTTTAAAAAATAGTCTACACGTACGAAAACATTCTTTCACAACCGCACACCACATCTCTCTCATACTATATCTTCCCTACAGCAGGAAATATTTGTGTATACTGAAAAATTTAATACAGGATACATTTCCAAGTGTTAAATTTGTTTTTAAAATTTGGTATGAATACATTGTGGAAAACTGTCGGTTAACTTCACTGAACAAAATTGTTTTAAGTGTACTGTTTTGAAAGACAAGATTAATTAGGGAGAACTTTTCTCACAATAGAATTTGTAATGACTGAATTGTGTGAAAATGTAGTTATCGATGTGTGACATTTTTCCTTGTAATAAAAGAAACAGAAAGATAAGAAATTTAACTTGAGTAGAAAATGGTTAGAAGTACTGTCATGCGCATTTGAAGAAGTATATCCCCCATTAAAATTAAAAATTATTGACTGAATGTGTGTTATGTCCATCACAAATGCCGATGTAGAAAAGGAATTTTTATTTAATACAAGAAGTTCGAAAAAGAGAACACTAGGAAGGAAAATTTAAATTTTTTCCGAAAAATATTCAGTTAACATAAAAATATCTTTTATATGATTTTAATTAAAATAAATTAAAAGTATTGAAATCCTTTTTTATGCTATTTTAAATTAAAAATATAACTGAATAGAGAAAGATCGGTTTTATTTCATAAATATAATCATTGTATGTAATATTTTTGTGTTATTGTTTAAAAATGAGATAGGGCCTTTGCTCTTTTTACCTCATTACTTTTTTAAAAAACAGGAAAGTGAGCGCGTTTTCTTACTCTCATATTCAAAATGAATACAGGATGCTTTTTTCTGGTTCAAATCGCAATACCAAATATATATATATATATATATATATATATATATATATATATATATATATATATATATATATTATATATATATATATATAAATATTAATTTTTAAAAAAAAAATGACAGAAAAAAAATTTTCTTTGAAGAAAATATAATTATTTTTCAACTTCTAACATACTATTTATTTCATTTTTTTCCTCTTTTTTTTTTTTTACCTTTCATTTCGTTTTTAATTTTACTGTGACTGAACATATAGGAGAAAGAAACACCGTATGTTTCAAAGAGGGTTGATCAAGAGAGGATATCTACGCTTTCAAAGAAGATTGCCCAAGGCAACTTAACAGCTAGCTGTAAACGATTGATCTCTTGGTTCTTACTTTTCAAAGGACCGAACTGGGTCGTAAAATTTTCCCCGTTGGACCTCCCAAGTTCTAAAAGGGGAAAGGAAAAAGTCTGTTGCATTTTTGAAGGGAATCGCAAAATAAGAGTTAAACGCTTAATAACGTTTTCAGGAGGAAGGTGTCAGTTAGATAAATGAATAGTTTCAAAAATTTGTTTCACATATTTCAGGAGGAAGGTGTTTCGGGGCCCTATTTTAAGAATGAACGCCCTGTTAGTGGTACTGCTTTTACACACGTGGGGGGTCCCTGTATGTTGGGGGGCCCGTTTCATTGATACAGCGGTAGCTACGCCCCTGTTGATAAGGCAACCTCAGACAAAATATTTTGCAAAGGCATAAAGCTGTCTATTATAAGCATTTACTCGACTTTGTGATAAATGGTTACCGTTTTCTTATAGAAATGTGTAATGTTATGTTGTCTTCTGTGTGTTTTGGTGCTTCAACATAAAAACAATGAAGGAGAGGTAATTCGAATACCGACAGCTTGTTCAAAATATTTAAATGCAGTTTCGACAGACTTTAGTCCCTCACTATGTGATATTTTAAAAGTGTGTAGGATATGGGTGTCGAGCTCGCTGGCCACAACAATAATTTTTGCGGAACAGCCAAAATATCGGGAATCAATAATATGTAATAAAATAAGGTAATTTCTCCATAAATATGAAAGATAGTTGCTGAGAAAAGATGTCAAATGTCAGAATGTAAATATGAAATTTTTCTTGTTCTTTTATATATGTTTATTATAATATATTTAAAAAAACCCCTACATTTCTAAGAATACCAATTTTTTTGCCACTCAAATAAAAAACTTTGTTTATTTGGCCCTAGTGAAGCCTTTGAATTATACACCCTTGATGTAGGGTGACCTTAATGTTAACATCATGACTTTGTGGCACTTTTCATTAACTGCAACTGCAGTAATAGTTTCTGCATCAAACACAATGTCTTCGGTATATATCTGGAAGGAAGTCGTTAAATAAAGAGCACTTTTTCCAGAAGAGGAGAGGGGAAGGAAACAGGGGGATGACAGTCTGCAGGGTTACAGAGCTTAGCAAATTTCTCGCCAATATCGGCGCTTGCTTTGAATACGATGCCAATCATTCATTTTCGCATTAGACGTGGACCTGTTCACACGGTGAAAGCAGTATTCTTATCGAAAGCATAAAAAAAATATCTAACCATCTTTCGAAATAGCAAGTTTAAAAACATGGAACAAATTTATTTTAAATAAAATTAAATATTTGTTCATTATTTTTTGAATAAAGTTTAATTATGTAATTGTGCAGTGGTAAGTAACACACAAGTGCGAGCAGAGAGCGCTTACATTATTGTTTTTTGAAACTCCGCGTTTTTAACGAAAACGATACTGGATTAATTTAGATAATACGATTACTCATGGCACGGAAATTCAAAAAAGAAACAGCTCCTCTGTTGAACATTTTGTACATGTTACGAATAAGTATTTTAAATATAACCAATAAGTGATTTTATCGGATCTTTTACAAATAATATTACTATAAATCGAAAGGGTAAGTTTTTTGATACAGAATAAAAAGCGTTTACTAAAGTGATTTGAAAAGCTTATTTTCATATTTAATTCTCTATTCTACAAAATATAATGTTTATTTATAATTTTAGATAGCTTGTGCACTGAATATTCATTGATAGATTTTTATTAAATCGGTTATTTGTTTCGCTCATTTTGTGGGTCATCAAATTACAATTTGATCGCTACGTAATCGTAAATACTTGTTTTATTAATAACAATTCAATATGTATATATATTCATAATGATACAAGTTGAATGACGGATTGACCGAAAGCTATGGTTTTCACTCTGACAATGAATCGAGTTTCTCTAATATTTTTGTTTAATATAAACGGAAAATTTTTAAAAGCTTAATATTTTATCACTTTATATCAAACTCTCTCTCTGTAAAAATATAAAAGCAGACTTCCAAAATTAACTAGAAACAATTTTTTTCTCATACTTTCAAGCTAGATCAGATTTTAAATTAAACTCATTTTCAAATGGAAATTAGTATATATCCTTCCATAGTATAATCATATATCTACACACATAATGCATAAACTCGACTCAATTTGTTACTAAATTTATGCCAAATAAAATAATGAAAAAGTGGATTTCAATTATATGTTACCGCTAAAGTAATTATTCATATATAAATACATATTTGTGAAAGCAATTCTTTTTTTGTACGTAATGAAATTCGAGTTCGAACAAGACAAAAATTGAATTACATACTGCCTGTGTTATAGTTTTTAATTAAATGGTATGAAAAGCCTAAATTCTCTCTACACGCTATGCTTAATGTACACGCAATAAGTTTTCTTATAAAGAGAAAGTTAAAAATTCACAAATTTAAAATGCAAGAATTCTTTTTCCGTAAGAAACCATAGGATACTCTCTTATGGTTTCCTCTTCTAAAATAACTATACTAAACGCCGAATTAAAAATAAATTCCCTTATTTAAATGCCTACAAAATGAACGAAAAGATTTTTTGAAATATTTTTTACCTTAACAATAATAGAAACCACAATTGTTTCTTTACAGTAAATTATTTTAAATACAAGGGATGCATTTTCTACTATGTTAAAAATCATACGGCCAATTATTGACAAATTACTAAAAAGAGCACTTCTAAATTTATATTAATTTAAGTATACAAAGCATGTTTTAATTTTTTTTTATGAAAAGTGATTAGAATTTTTTACGAGATTTTCCGATCGTAATTTTATACCCTTGCTAATTTTAAATAATTTAAATAGAGTTTTTCCATAGAAATGTATCTAATTATAAAAATAAAATTTTATTTCTAAGAATGTCCCTAAAATTTTAAGACAGGTTTACCTTTATAATGGACATCATACTTAAATTCCTGTTTAATTTAAATATTGAGTTCCAACCCTCCTCCCAAACTTTTTAGACAGTCATAAAAGCGTGATTCTTGCTGATTAGTGTCTGGGGGGTAAGGATGATAATCTTATTTTTTCTGCTTTTTAACTCTTCGAAACATGCATATACTCTGAAAATAGTTTATTTATTCAACCATATAATAGTATTACTTCTATTTGTTATTCTTCCGTGCTCTTTTTGATAAATACTGAAGTGGGAAAAAATTACTTTTGAGTCAAAGATAATATACACAGTCCTCTAGTGTAAATCAATTGCTTTTCATGTAATGTTAAATACAGTAAATTATGCCAATCCTAGATCATAATGACGTATAAAAATTTAATCACGCAAAGTGATAAAGAATATGGTGAAACATTGAATATCGCAAAATGGGTGATGACACAGATAATTTTTATCAAATTGCAACTGTAGCATTTTTTTCTGAAATAAAAGGCCATTTAATTTCATAAATAATTGCATTATATATATATATATATATATATATATACAGTGGCGCACACAAGGGGGGGGGGTCCGCCCCCAAAGCCCTTGATTTTTTTCCTATTGATTATAATTCTAAGTATATAGTACGTAAAATTTAATTAAGTATTTGTTATTAATGATTAATTTTATTAATTAATGCTAATTATTTATTTATTTTATAATTAGTTTTTTACTGTGTTTTGCTCGCAAAAATCGACAAAATCAAAAGGAGCCTGATACAAGAATGGTGAACTTTCGACCCCGAACCCCCCTTGAAAAAAATTCCTGTGTGCGCTACTGTACATATATATATATATAAACTTTTTAAAGAAGCGTGCAAATAACCAAATATCATACAAAAAGAGGATAAGCTACATGAAATTGGGACTTGTAAGACACATGACTTTTAACAAATTTGGTAAATTCAATGCAAAAACTACATTATTTTTTTAAAACACATTTAATACAACTGATCACATACGTGAGTACATTTGTTATTTTGATAAATAGTTTTGGAATATATATATATATATGATACAATCTAAAACATAGTTTAAAATTAGAATATAATACATTGTTGACTATGCAGCGACCTTACAGCTCAACATAACGACTCCAAAACTGAACTGAATTGATCTGTTATTCTTGTAGCGTGCCTGATTCCATGTGTTGTAGTTTTTAGAAGTTTACCTCTTAATTGCTCATTTAATCTTTAAAGTTAATAAATGTTTATTGTTATTTAATTCAACCGTGTTGTAGTGAAGAATGCCTAACCACGCAACGCGGCACTGGTGACCCCTTTTGGACTTAAAAACACGTAAGCTATTCTGTTCTACTGGCGAATGTAATACAAATTCTACTACGGATGATCAGTACGTAGCGAAAGATTTTTTTTTCTCCTTCTCCTCAAGGCCACTTGAAGCATCTGCTCGGAGATTCGTTTCGCTTCCTGCTTATTCAACAATATGACTAGTGAAACCGTTGAAGTCGCTCGTATTGCGTTGCGGCTGCCACCGTTTTGAAAATCCAACGTTCGTCTATGGATTGCGCAATGCGACCATGCATTCACATTCAGCGGTATCTCCAGTGATGATACTAAGTATTCTGCTTTGGTTGCGAACCTGGATGCTGAAACTCTCTCCTACGTGTCGGACATTGTGTTAAGCCCTCCGAACAGTGACAAATATCACACTCTCTCGCCGCGGTTCATCACCCAATTTTGCGACTCGGAGACTCAAAAAATTAAGAAACTGCTTACTGACCTTCAGCTAGGAGATGAGAAGCCCAGCCACCTGTTGCGAAAAATGAAAGAGCTGTCTAATGGCCAACTCCAGGATGACTTTCTGCAAAGTTTGTGGCTTCAAAGAATGCCACCACATATCCAGACTGTTTTGTCTGCATCCTCAGAGTCTTTGGATAAACTGGCTATCATCGCTGATAAGGTTTCTGAGGTTGTTGGTGCGTCCTCGACTATCTGTGCGGCCAAAAATGTTCCTCCACCATCCCAGTCATCTTCATGCAGTGCTCAGCCAACCATGGACTCTCTCGCCAGGCAGATCCAAGAGCTGTCTCTACAAGTTGCTGAACTGACAAGAGAGCGCAATTCCTCTCACCACCAACAATATAGTTCTGACCGCCGGAGATCACATTCACGCTCTAGGAGTGTCAATAGAGGAAGTGGCATCTGCTACTATCATCGCCGTTATAAAGAGCAGGCCCGCAAGTGTGTTTCACCTTGTGCATTTGTTCAAAAAAACGAGTAATCTCTGTCATAGCTGGAATGGCAGAGCCCTCGAAACATACCAGCCGGTTATTTTTATTAGACCGCAAGTCTAGCCAGAAATTCCTCATAGACTCTAGAAGTGAAATCTGTGTCAGCCCACCCTCTCCAACTATGAATAAATCACCTCAGTCTAACTTCTCCTTATTTGCTGCTAATAATACCAAAATTCCAGCCTATGGTATGATCCGTAAAGAACTGAACCTGGGTCTGAGGCGACCTTTTATCTGGACTTTCATAATTGCTGATGTATCATCTCCTATAATTGGTGCTGATTTTCTAAAGCACTTCAACCTTTAATCGACCTTAAGAAAAAAAAGGTTGGTGGATGTGGAAACTTCTCTTTTCACTTCTTGTGTTTTTTCAAATATTGTACAGCCCTCAATCCTCACTGTAGATGCAAACATCAGTTTTAAAAACATCTTATCGGAATATCCAGACCTCAGCAACCCTTCTTTAATTTCCAAATCAGCATCACATGGCACAGTCCACCATATTATTACTACTGGCCCACCAGTCACTGCCAGGCCTAGAAGGCTACACCCTAAACTGTATGATGCAGTGAAGGTATAATTTGAATTTCTTCTTGCTCAAGGCATTATTAGACCTTCCAAAAGTCCCTGGAGTTCTCCTCTTCATGTTGTGCCCAAATCTGACTCTACAGTTAGACCTGTTGGGGATTACAGGCAGCTGAATTCTGTTACTGAGTTCGACAGCTACCCCATGCCTTATTTGAATGACTTTGCTCATGCACTACATGGCAAGAGGATATTTTCCAAAATAGACATTTTTAAGGCATTCCACCAAATCCCTATAGCTGAGTGTGATATTCCTAAGACAGCTGTAACAACTCCATGGGGTCTTTACGAATATACCCATTTGTGTTTTGGCCTTGTGAATGCACCACAAACCTTTATGCGATTCATGCATGAAGTACTAAGAGGACTTCCTTTTTTTTTCTACTTGGATGATATTTTGTGCTACTCAGAAAATGCTGAGGAGCATCGTTCTCACTTAAGAACTATATTCCAAAGACTGAGCTCATATGGTTTAAAACTAAATATCTCTAAATGCGTATTTGGTGTGACTGAACTCATTTTCCTTGGCCACCTTATCACTCCTGATGGCATTAAGCCATTGTCTGAAAAAGTTCAAGCAGTTCTTGATTACAAACAACCAGAGACTGTTGGCTCTCTGAGAAAATTTTTAGGACTGTTAAATTTTTATAGACGTTTCTTGCCCAAAGCAGCTGAACAACAGTATCTTTTAAGTGAATTTTTAAAAGGTTCTAAAGATAAGAAGGACTCAAAGCCTTTAAACTGGTCTTCTGAGGCAATTACAGCATTTCAGAGGTGTAAACAAGCTCTTGCTGATGCTGCACTTCTTGCTCATCCTTCACCTTCTGCCCCGCTTGCTCTTCATGTGGACGCCTCTGATTATGCCATAGGAGGTGCACTTCACCAAGTTGTGGACTCTGAGCTACAGCCATTGGCTTTCTTTTCCAGAAAACTTACTTCATCTGAAAAGTCTTACAGTGCTACGACCGTGAACTCCTTGCTATCTACTCGGCTATCCGACACTTTCGGTATATGCTGGAAGCTAGAGATTTCACAGTGTTTACTGACCACAAGCCCCTCACTTATGCTTTTAGGCAAAAAAGTGACAAGTGTTCTCCCCGGCAGATCCGTCAGCTGGATTTCATCTCTCAGTGCACCACAAATATTGTACACATTCCAGGATCTGACAATATTGCTGCTGATGTTCTCTCTCGTGTTTCTGCAATCACCTTCCCAAGTCAAATTGACTATGACTGTAGAGACACAACAGACTCATCAGGAGCTTCACACCCTAATAGCATCTGGAACTTCCTTGGAACTCAAAAAGGTAACTTTTCCCAATTCGTCTACTGAAATTATGTGTGATCTATCAACGGGCACAGCCAGACCCTACATCCCAAAACAGCATCACCAAGATGTTTTCTCTGCTATGCATAATTTATCCCATCCTGGCATACGTCGATCAGTGCATTTGATGAAGCAGCATTTTGTTTGGCCATCAATCTCATCAGATGTAGCTAAGTGGGCAAAACACTGCCTAGCTTGCCAAAAATCCAAAATTCATCGTCATACTAGATCACCTCTTTCATCATTTCAAGAACCTTCCCAACGTTTTGATCATGTTCATCTGGATCTCATTGGACCTCTACCTCCATCAAATGGCTACACCTATTGCCTGACAATGATTGACCGTTTTTCGAAATGGCCAGAGGCCCAACCTCTCAAAGACATAACTGCTGAGACTGTGGCTGAGGCCTTCTTTTCCTCTTGGGAGTCTCGCTTTGGAACTCCTGCAATTCTCACAACCGACAGGGTCAGGCAGTTTGAGTCCTCGCTCTTCAAAGCTCTTAGCAAACTACTTGGTGTTCAGAAGTGTCGTACAACTGGATACCACCCTCAAGCTAATGGGATGATCGAAGAATTGCACCACCCATTGAAAAGTGCAATCAAGTGTCATGCTACTGAGCGTTGGACAGAAGTACTCCCTATCATCTTACTTGGTCTACGAGCTTCTCTTAAAGAAGATATTCTGTGTACCCCAGCTGAATTAGTTTTTGGGACCACTATTCGACTGCCAGGGGAGATGTTTGACTCTTCCAAGAAAGACGATGATGTTGTGAATTTTGTTTCGAAACTTAAGTCTCACATGCAATCACTTCACCCTAAACCACCAAAACACCATGGCAAACGTCCAGTTTTTATCCATCCAGGACTGTTGGAAGCAACACATGTTTTTCTTCGCCGAGACATGTTACGTCGTCCACTTCAACAACCCTATGATGGCCCTTTCAAAGTCTTACAAAGGAAGGATAAAGTGTTTTTCCTTGACATCAATGGTAAACGGGTATCTGTATCTATTGATAGATGCAAACCTGCCTTCTTTCCTAACACTGAGGACTTTCAACTACCTCAAACCAAGAATGAAACACCTGCTACTGTGGAACCTAATGCAACAGCTTCAACACCTGCTACTGTGGAATCTGATCCAACAGCTTCAACGCCTACCCAGCGATCTACACGTTCTGGTCGCAAAGTTCATCTTCCAACTAGGTATCGTTGACACTGGAAGGGGAGTATGCAGCGACCTTACAACTCAACATAACGACTCCAAAACTGAACTGAATTGATCTGTTATTCTTGTAGCGTGCCTGATTCCATGTGTTGTAGTTTTTAGAAGTTTACCTCTTAATTGCTCATTTAATCTTTAAAGTTAATAAATGTTTATTGTTATTTAATTCAGTGAAGAATGTGTGAAGTGAAGTGAAGAATGCCTAACCACGCAACGCGGCAACTAATTGTGATATTGGTTGCTAAATAACACGGAAACATTAGATTTGTGGTGCCTCAATTTCAATAGTATGCGACTGCATTAAATTTGGTAAAACACCATTTTCAATAATTTTATCGAAAATGCCGAAGTTTACTTTGCTTTTATTTCAACTTTTGCATAGTATTCTGTTCTCTGTATTTTAATGTTGGATGATATCTGCAAGCCACTGTATTATTGGCTGAGATTTATTTTTGTGATAATTTAGTTAAGAAAGAAAAAATACAGCATTATGTAACAAAATTTGTTTCAAACGTATAGAGAATGTATTTGATATAGCATGACTACGATAAACCTGGGTCCCGATTTAATTAGTTATAATTGTAAGGGGTGTATCACAGTGTAAGAAAAAAAAAAAAAACAAATATTTCTTTATAGCCTGTGTGACGTATATTCAATGACACTACGAATAACCAAAGACCTCCCTCACTCTGTTGGCAGAAATTTAGGGGCCATAAAAGAGATAGACATCTGCTTCCCTTTGCTTCTAGGGGGAAGGGACAAGAGACGGCCAACGCATTCTTGAGGAAGTTCCGACTCCACCCATTTCCTTTAGACCGGATATGCCAAAATTTTTATTTCCTAAGATCCGAAAAATATATATATATAACTATAATGCTAATCAACCTTAAATGCAATATTTAGTTTATCTTTATTTTCTTACGAATTGGTTAAGAAAAATTTACATTTCCTTTTTAAACTTCATTGATATCAATCCTAATTAGTGATATTCTAAAGTAATATTGTTTTTAATTTTTCATGTCTGTAATACTTGTTTATGATTACATTTAAATCAGCTAATATACCTCCTTTTCATTTTTTAATCGATGTAATTTCTTTGCTCAAACGTGAATGGGATTTTTTAAGCGCTATTTTTTAAAAATTAGCTTATTTTTATATACATAAGGAACTGAAGAAAAATATTTGAAATTATAGTATGATCATGGAATGTACATTGAAAAACTATTTAAGTTTCCAATAAGTAACAAGTTTTATTATTAACTGTAGTAATAAATTTTTTTTGGAGGGGTGGGTGAGTTTGTATGGAATTAATGATTTCTAATATGCAATAACGCATGCTTTTTTGATTGAATTATTTCGAATGCGAAAGTTATTCCTTGGCATTAAGTCATCGTAATACAACCTAATTGGAAAACAAAAGAGATGCTGACATTGAGTTTCAGGATTTTAAAAATTAAAATTTGTTGGATTGAAGGAAATTTGTTTTAAGATGCAAAAATTTCTTTATATGGCAAAGAAAGAACTTATAACTGATAATATTCACTTAACTTATTCTTAAGATTTTAAAGACTGTGTAAACATTTACCACTTTGTAATAGAAAAAGGTAAAATTAAGAGAAATTTTTTTATATAAGTATTAACATTGATTCTGATGCTATAAAATGTAATAAAAACTTTATAAATTTTATAGATGGCATACAGATTTTGAACAAAACGTTAGTTTTCAAACTCGTTGAATCTCACTCAAAGTAAAACATTTTAAAGATTTTACAATGTTGATAAAAAGTATAAGCTGATCACACATATACACAAAAATAATATAGTATTTTAGGAATAATATTGAAGCTGAGTAGTCGTGCATCACGCTTCCACACCACATGTGCGAGTTTCAAACCCCGGGCTGGGCATGGTTGACTCAGCCTTTCAGTGGGTCGATAAATGAGTGTCATGATTGCTTGGGAACTAAACACTGATAGTTTCGCGTCATATTGACCACATGACCGAAGCATCTGCTCACGCAACTCAGCGCCCAGGATCACGTATACTGAGATGGGCACAGCAGGTCTTGGCTCTCATGGGCTGTTGCGCTACTGAGTTAAGGAATAATATTTGATTACAAAATATAAATGATCAAATTTGAAAAAGCAGTTGAAAGTACAGAATTTAATGTACAAAGAACACATATTAAGGAATAAACATTTTTCCCCTTTAGTATGAGCAAGTGATTATAATGCAAACAGATACCATTATTATATAATAAATTATTAGCTTTATACATAGAGATATTCTAAAATCGTTTATAGAATTGCAAATCGATGAAAATCTCAATAACTCGAGATAGAGAGTGACAATTAATGTCGCTCTGTTCAGCTACACGAGGACTTTTGGCGACGAACCTCGTAATTTTGAACCATGATCAGGTGACCAGGACGACACCTGAGCTGGCACCCCTGTCTTAACTTCCTCACCACACCAATGAGAAGACGTTTGAGCCTCAATAGATTTAACGTGTATCAATACTTCTACATGACGGCTAATAACTAGATGATAAATATCGAATATTCTTTTTTTATTTTTGGAATCTATTTCCAACTATAATCACATTTAGTTTCTATACCGGTCGCGAAAACTCTCTATCGAATTTTCAATAAATATAGTTCCATCTTTACAATTAGATTCAGCATTTAATTTTTTCATAATTACACGATAAATCATTTTTTTAAAAATATTTTTTGACACAAATACAAAATTATTCATTAATTAAGAAAAAAAGTTTTTCAAAAATGTAATAATCTTTGAGTATTTTGTTCTATATATTTCTTTAACCAGCCTATCCATTTAAATTCTAAAAAAAATTGGGTAAAAAAATTCTGATATAAAATCTGAATCTCCCCACGTAACAACTCAACATTAGAATCATTGTTAAATTGAAAATCACAAACTATATCCCTGATATTGCGTCATTAAGTATAACTTTACAAGGGCAAAATTCTCATTAAAATCTTAATTTTTTTTATTTAACTATATTAAAGGAATGCCTATATTTTATGTTGTTTATTTCTTATTATTTCCTACTACTAGTTCACTCTTTTTCAATCGTTAATAAAATACTTTCTATTCATCCATGGAAGTTCAAATACATCTTTTTAAACTAGCAGTGGATGACACTTGATGTTAATACCATTATTTCTTTTTTTTATCATATTAATTCATTCATTATATTTAAAAAATGAATAAAAAGTAAAAAAAATAATAGTCCAACAGCATATATAGAAAGGAAAATCGTTCGTTGTGCCCCTGTTGAGCAATAAATAGCACGTTGGACTTTTAATCCAAATGTCGTAGGTTCGAATCCCTCCTGGGATGGCCTAATTTCTGAGAATGTGATTTCTTTTTTACATTACTATTTTATAGGAATAATTAAATTCGATAAATGAATAAATAGTAACAAACAAACAAAAAATAGTCTAACACCATATATAAAAAGGAAAATGAAAAATTGCAAGGAAAATCGCTTTCTAGTTTGTCACTTAATATTGTAAGTCTGTCATATGTATATACATATTTATATTAATTGTAACTATTTAATAAAAAGTAACTAAAATAAAAGATTTTCTTTGTTGACCTAAGAAGGAATTAAATATCCTAAATATTATCCAAAGTATAATTTTTGAACACATATCCTCACTGGAAAACATTTTTCTTTTAATTAATATGTAAGAAATGAGCATTTTTTTTTATTGATGAGTTAGTACACTAGATAATAAGTTATGAAATAATGTTGCTCTCTCTCTGTTGTTACTAATGCCACCTATCTGACGATGTCAGATCGAGGCCCAAGAAATGCATCGCTGCAAAGGGCTGGCTACAAGTACGCTTGTCGTTAGCCGTAGCTTTGAGTACCATTCAGGTAACAGTACGTTTTGGCTGGGTTCCACCCCAATTTTGAGGGAGAACATCTTAGGTGTGATCAGGGGCCTACCAGCTCTTGGCAGCTCTCTCTTAAAATAATTAATTAAATGGGGGAAATAAGCAATGCATATTAGAAATATTTATGATATTGATCCCGTTTCTACATCACCATGAGGTAGGAATCTCGATGCGTTTTTTTATAGAGGTATCGCCATCTTTTACTTTATAGAATAATATGGACAAAGCCAATTTTTAATTTTTGACCCATTCTTAAAATTGACGCATTTCCAATGTTACCAGTAACTGCAATCATCACACTGAACCATATTTTTTTAAGTCGTTGCGCTTTCACAATGATTGCAACGCCAAAAGTTTTGTTTCAATGTAAATATTTTTTCTACTTCTTCCCAAGCTTGTGTAGTAAATAATTCTTGTACAGATATGTCAAATCATGATTTATAACAGAATCCGCAATTTAATTATCAGGTTTTAAATCCTGTACACTAAAAAGAAAAGTTTTAAATTTTCACTCCAATAAATGTTTTTTTTGTTTCCAAATTTGATATAAAGGTACATATTTTTATGTGTGGCCCGCGAGATTATAATATTTTTCCGAAGTGGCCTGCAATTTCTTTTGGGTTGGACCCCCTGGACTAAGGGTTTAACCAAAGCGCTCTTTTGCGGTTAATGAACTTGGAAATTCCAGTTCTGGAACAAGCCTCTCAAATAAACAATCATAAACCATATCATTATTCCCCTCCACCACTAAAGAGAGCAAAAATAAAAGCTCCTTTTTCCCCGGACATCGTAAGAGAAATCCGATGACAGAACACCCCGAACCAACTCCTTTTCCTTCACTGTGAATTGCATAGAAGTCGCAAATGTTTATACTGCAACAAAGGTCATGAACTCGAGGCCTGCCATTTCTTAAGCGCTAACGAAAAGAGAGAAATTTTAAGAAAAAAGGGGATGTTATTTGAGCCTCATGCCCGGTCATAGATCAATGGAATGTGCGAAAAGAGAGTCATGTCCTATTTGTAATGGCTCCCACCATTTCACAATATGTTTTCGAAATCGGCACGGTGACGATTTCTCTCCAAAAAGTGAAACAAATAATATAGTTTCAGCAGTATTTAAAACAGAAGTAAATAGTGTATTATTACAAATATGTGCTGAGTTAATAGATGACACAAAAATGAACAAGAAGTTGTTAGATTATTCTTATTCTTAGATAATGGTTCACAAAGAAGGTTCGTTTTAAAGAGTACTTCTGAGAAATTTAACTTTCTAATTCTTAGAAAAAAAACCTTTCCATTTGCACATTTGGTGCTAAAGAAACTGAAATAAAAACCTTAAATATAGTTAAAATAAAATTGAAAAACAGGAATGATCCAAATTTGTACATTGCAATGGAAGCGGTCGAGACAGAACATATTTCGATTACACATTTACCAACCCCTGATAAAAAAAAATTTAGATATTTAAGAAATGTACAATTAGCTGATTCTTATGAATTTAACGATAAAGAAATATCAATTCTTATTGGCGTGGACTATTATTATCAAGTAGTTATAGGTAGAATTACACGTCTAAACAAAAATCTTATAGAAATAGATACATTATTTGGGTCAGATCGGGAGGAACTTTTAACAATGAGTGTTATTGTTAATGAATCCAATACTTCGAAAAAGCTTAGCGAATTTTGGGATTTAGAGAATTTAGGAATAGAAGCAGAGCTGACATTTTGAAGCAATATTTGTTTATTGCATATCTTAGTAAAATATTTATTTACTTTAAAAATTATAGTGATAAATTTTTGTATTTAACAATACTTGTCCGCACTCTAAAATTTTGCCACCCTGCCTAAATGCGACACTGTGTGGGTGTACATAATGGATATAAATATTCTCTCTTAAAAATTATAGATGGAAAATTTATATGGACTAGCAATTTTTATTAAGGAATATAAATTTTTTTAGTATGTAATTTTATGTCCAAATTTGTATAAAATTATAAAAGTGCAGAAAACTTTAAAAAAAACAATTAAAAACTTTAAAAATATTTTTCCTTTATTGATTTCGTTAAAATATAAAAGTTTTATGGCTTTAAAATAATAGATATAGGAAAAATGGACTGTTAAGGTTCACTGTGAAACCGTAAATTTCTCGAAATTGGAAAATGCTAAATTCTTTTCTTTGTATATTTATGTTCATCATCATGTCTAATGGTGATATTTAAAATTATTTTGTTAAATTTTCAAAGGGAATATGTAGTGAACTTTAACCGCTTGCCTGATTATCTCGGGTTAGTATATATTACAGCTAATTATTATCCCGAGCGGAATTTGTCTGTACGATTTGTTTTATCACGGTTTTACTCGGCCTGAAAGAAATGAAAGGAAACGCTCAGCTTTGGTTGGCAGTTAGGACAATTTTTATCCCGCCCGGTTTGGCTGATACGTTGGTTAAAAGGAAGATTGATGTGAATGGAACATTTGGATTGAATAGAAGAGATTTATCTCGAGATCTAAAGACAAAGAAATTTTTTTAAAAAAGGAGAAATTATTGGGTATTAGAGAGGGAAGTAACTGTAATTACATGGAAAGATAAGAAGGATGTTAGTTTAATTTCCACAATACATACAATCGAAATGCAGAATGTAACAAATGAACGGGGAGAGACAAAGTCCAAGCCTAAATGTGTAGTTGACTACAATGACCAAATGGGTGGTGCAGATAAAGTTGACCAGCATTTAGCTCCTTACTTTACATCCAGAAAAAGAGAGGAAAATACTAATATTTTCTTCCATTTATTGGATTTGGCCTTGTGAAATTCCTTCATTTTGTACTGTAAATCAGGAGGTTCATGATCACCTAAACAATTTAGAATGAAACTGACTGAAAAACTAATTTCAGAAAATCATCGTGACGAGTTTTCTGCCACATCAGGAAAACCCAGCATTAGTCCTTCACCACTCAGGTTAACCTCAATGCATTTTTCAGATGTTATTCCTGCATCTGAAAAAAAAAAAATCAAATCCAACGAGACAGTGTTCCCGTGACTGTGCTCCTGTAATAGAGATTCCAGAAATAAGCCAGTAAGAAACGAGACTAGATACCAGTTTACAGAATGTCAGGTATCTCATTTTGTGTTGTCCCTTGTTTCAAAATCAATCATATTAAGACTAATATTTAACTTTTTTTCCATTTGCCAGATATAACTCGGGATAGTAAACTAATATTAAAACTAAATGTTTTTACGCCTGTAAAAAATTTAAAAAACTCAACTTAAAACCTACATATTTTGTTTTGTTTCGTTTCATTGTATTTAATAATAAAATTAAAAAATGTGATGATTTTTTTGCAATTTTTTCAAAAAAATGTGTAAAGGAAGCGGTTAAAGGGTTCAGGAGAAGGAGAGATTTATGGTTCTAAGTAATGAGACAGGGGAAAAGTTTCTACTGTTTATCAAAAAATATATATACAGTCGAACCTCCATATAACGAACCTCTATATAGCGAATTTTTCTACGCGCATTTCAGGATTTTCTTCATAAAATAAACTTCCTATAGTGAAGTGCATTTTCTATGCAACAAACTTTTTTTTCTTGTGATTGGATTTTTTTTTCTCCTTATTTTTAAAGTAGTTCCGGACATTTTAAGTTATTCTCTCTTAACACATTTTATGGTTCTCATAAATCTTGAACTGCTTTTTTTTTTTTTGTTTAGCGCGCTGAGAGCAATAGATTTCTGGGAGTTTCATCCCAGAAGTACTACTTTTCACTAGAAACATCTTCGATATCCTCTTTCACCCTCAGTGGAATTGCATCGTGTCTCCGTGTCCTTGAACTAATTTCCGTTCATTTGTAGTGTTGATCAGTTGTACTGGTAACTTCGTTTCTGATAGTTCGTAAGTGCTTGAGCATGAAATTTTTTTTTAATTTTTCAGGAAGTAGATAAAGGCGTCAAAAAGAGGACATGGCTTTATCATTTGGTTTTCCTCCAAACAGCTTATCAACTATTATAAGAAATCGAGATAAGCTTCGAAATTAGGATTCATTGAATTCTTGTTCAAAACGTAGAAGAACATGTGTCCATGAAGATTTCGACGAGGCAGTTATGAAGTGGATACATACAATGCAAGATAAAAATGTTCTGATCTCTGAGCCTTTCGTAATAGAGAAAGCTTTTCCATTTGTTAAGGTATTGGGATAAGACCAATTTCTACGTAGCAATGGATGACTAGAAACATTTAAGAAAAGATACGGAAAATTGCACCTGAAGGGATTTTTGGTGCATTTCAAAGATATGAAACGTATTATGAAACAAAGTATTTTTTCAAATAAAAAAACTCAAACAAAATTAACATGTTTTATGCATAATTAAATTTAAGTCTGCATGTGGTGATGTAAGTTTAAAAGTCTTGTTATAAAATAATGTATGCTTAAAATTACTTGTATGCTTTAAATTAGAAAATGTCCTTAAAGCTCATTAATTTTAAAATAAAATTATTTTCTTTTTGTAAATACAGTGTATATTCCTCAACATTCTTTTTTTTTCGATGGGTAAGATATGCTGCAACGTAAGTTAATAACAAACAAGTATATTATCTAAAAAATTTTTAATGTACCATCTATATATAAAAAGGAGAAAAGCGACTCACTCACTGACTGACTGACTAATCCACGATATCTCCGGAACTATTAAACTTACATATTTGAAATTTGGTAGGTAGGTTCCCTTCATGGAGTAGACATCAGCTAAGAACGGATTTTGCAAAGATCTAATCCCAAGGGGCGTTACGGGGGCTTAAGGGGCGTTATAGATAATTATTTCCATTATTAATCTATTAGATGTACAGTCTTGAAACTTGGTACACAGATTTCTTCATAAAATAGAGGTACCTTACATAATGATTTTTACGAAAATTGACCTCCAAGGGGCGTTATGCATAATTATTTCCATTTTTAAACTATTAGAAGTACAGTTTTGAAATTTGATAAGCGGACTCCTTTCATAGAGTACAGATCCGCTACAAAATGGGTTTTGTGAAAATCGACCCCAAGTTTGCGGAGAATTAAGCAGCGTTATAGGCAATTAACTCCTTTTTTAAACTATTAGACGTAAAATCTTGAAATTGAGTAAGCAGATTCCATTCATTAAGTAGAGATCTACTATAAGATGGGTTTTGTGAAAATAGCTTCCTAAGTGGCGTTGCGGGGGCTTAAGGGGCTTTATTGATAAATATTTCCATTTCTAAACTATTAGACGTACAGTCTTAAAATTTGGTAAGCGGATTCCTTTCGTGGTGCATCTACGTGTTCCTAAAAATAAATTCTTTAAATACACAAAAGAAATTTAAGATTATATTTTTTTTTCAACAGTATTAAATTGTTTTCATTTGTAAAAAAGAGGAAATGCTCTTGAATTTTAGAATACTTGATAGTAAAGTACAAACAATAAGCTGGTATCAAAGACAAAATATTATGACTACAAACATTTTTAATTTGCCGAGGAGCTTCATGTATCTCGGTAAACTTGTTTACATAAAAGGATTATATTCTTCTTTGTACTGAATTGTTTCTTTTGCGAGTAATGACAAAATACTGGGCTTCTTAATTTTTTTTTCGACTTTTGTACAAAAAGAGTTATATTCTTAGCCTTTGGATAATCCTTACTTTTCATTTAAAATTTCAAAAGAATTGCATAATGCCTAAATTCTAAGATTACTGCTCTGATTTTTGTGCGATGATGAACTGATTTTGTGCGTAAGGTAGAGCCAAAACATTCCTACGAAGACAACTGCTTCGATCAACATTCAAAACAATTACAAAAACATTTCCTTCTCAACGCACTGACTCCGCAATCGAGTTGCAGATAACTGTGACAACAATTTTTTCTTTACTTTTTCAAAACGAAGAGAAAGACTTTAGGTTCAAATAACACTCCCCCCCCTCCTCTTCGTTTGAACAGTCCCCTAAAGTGACCGGGAAAGTAGAAGAGGGCTTTGTCGGCATAGTTTCTATTTATCCTATGTCCGACAATTTAACAGAAAAGGAAATGCCCTTTCCAAAGATTTATTACGGCAATAAGAGGAAGAATAGTTTTCCGGCTACTTGAAAGAAACCTTAGAAGATTTACAAGAAGGCAGAAATGCATTTCTAGGTTTTCTTACACCAAATAGGCATATGATAATCAACAATGACCAAAAACTGAAGGATCAACAATAATCAACGGGGAGAAGCATTTTTTGTTGATATTTTTATATCAACGACTTGTTGATATTTTTATTTTACTACTTGCTTTCCATATTCATTTACATGAACCATCTTATTCTGTATTCAGAGTTTCAAATGTTCAACAGCCTTAGAGCGCCCCCGAACACTCCTTTCTTTGTACATAAAATGCGTGACTCACGAATAAATAGGCGGAAAAAAAAAGAGAACGAACATATTATTTTAATTTAAATGTAACTATCTGTTCGACTACGTTCAGATTATATTTATTTTTTCAGATATTTTTGGATTGGATAATTTTTTTTTTAAATTATCCAATACTCTGTAGAACTTTCTAAGTTTAAAAGTCCCCATTTTCCTTTTCTTAGAGAAACTTGTGTTTGGAAATCGCCTGTGATAATTTCTACTGATTTCAGTTCAAAAGATTTCTTTTCCTTTTAAAGGAGACATTTCCTACGAATTTAAACCACATTCCACCAAGATTTCTTTTTCAGTATTATTAAAAGGCATTGAATGAAATAGTATAAAACATTGATTATATTATATAAAACACTAATCACAATGATAACTATTGCACAAAAAAGGAAACGCTTATTTCATTTCAGTCAAAGGTATAATAACCTAAAGCAAATTTAAATTAATTTATCAAGGTAAAATTTATTTATATTTTGATTTTCAGTAAATGTTGAAAATGTTATAGATTTATTTTTATTCTGTGTTAAACGCAGTAATTTCGTACATACAAACTCAAATTATCGTGTTAACTCTTAAATTAATTAATTTTGAAAAACAAATAATAATATAATTATTTGAACATTTAGATACATACAATGAATTTAAAAAATGGAAAGAAAAAGCAAAATTTTTGCCTGTCTCTCTATGTCATAATGTAAAGTCTCAAATCGATAATGGGCTATTTTATAATCATATAGTACTCTGAAGCTCTCTATCTTTTTATAATGGAAAATATTTGCTTTAAGACACATATATAATTCTTTAACAAATAACAAAATTACATTAACTATATGTGAGTTAAAAAAATCTTATAACTATTGAACATCTGTATACCAATAGACATGTTAATATTCAACTAAGCTATATTGTGGTTAATCAATTTATAATTGCTTCTCTGAGAATTAATTAGTTATTTATACAACACTCTGTTAAGAATTTTTGTATACTTACTTTCTTAAAAGAATAAAAACATTGATAAATGTCATTTTTTTATTGCCTCGATAATTCATTCTGTTTTGATGCATTAGATTTCATAATAATTATTGAATCTTAAGATTAAGTTTAGATTTTTACACCAAGCATTTTTCAAGGATTAAAATTATATGATAATGTTCATCTTTGATCTAATTGTTCCTATGTATGCTGAAAATTATGATAATCGATTAACAATGACAGGTAAATGTGATAAATGGCAGGAATGTGGCGTTAACTTAATACTTTATCTCAAAATCATAAATAAATGTTACTTGTTAAACAGTATCACATTGTAGATTCCACATGTTTTTACAGCTGTGGTAGCCGAGTGATCACAATTGAGGATTCCATCATCTAGCAGGGCTCTAATACACGTTAACTTTCTAAAGGCTTAAAGTACTTTCATTGACGTCATAACATAATCGACTGTGTGTTCCAGGTCGGATATCATCCTCGTTACTTGATTGTTATTCAAATAATGAGGTCCGTCTCATTGCGATATCCCTCATGTTTCCTCTGAATGAGACATTAATAAACTATCGATTTATTTGCATGTTCTTAAAAATAAATCCTTTAAATACACAAGTTAATAAATGTAAAATTAAAATTTTTTCCAACTGTAATGTATTGCTTTCGTTAGCATAAAATATCAAATCCTTTGAATTTTTAGAAAAATTCTTGATCAGTAAAACGCAAACAATTAGTTGACATAAGACAAAATTATGACTACACATATCTTTAAGTCAGCAAGGAGCAAATCATTCATGTATCTTGGTAAACTTATTTATATAAGGAAAAAACTATTCTTATTCGTGTTTAATTGTTCTTTTATGACTAATTACAACACATTTATTTCTTACTTTTTCATCTTTCATATAAAAAGGTTATTTTATTAGTTTTATGGATAGAAGTTAAATTTGTTAGCTTCTTATTTTTAAGTTACAATAAATTATAAATCTTTGATGTATCAGTTAGTATAACATTGCTGAAATTCTAAGATAAATGCTCTGATCTCTGTGTGATGAAAATAAATAAACTTCAAAAATATTTTAAGAAATATAATGCACGCGTCATTCTAATTCTAAACACAATCTTCCCTTTTAGGACGTATGGTAATACAATAGTTTCCAAATGTGCAGCTCAGAAAAAAAATAGCCCCAGTCCAAAAATAAATCGAAAAATTCACAATAATCGAATTTTCTTTATTAACATAGCAATAAAAACCATTACATTTGAAAATCAATGTAAGATCAATCCCCTCTTCCAATAATTTACACTCAAAACGTGAAAAAGGCCTCCACAGGTATCTGCCGTTTTTTAAGTGATTGATTAGCTTGAACTTATTCACTACTGTGCAATTTTAACTGAGTTGGCCTGATTACAGTTATGTTGTAACCTTTTATATTTATATATTAAATGTGGGAGAAATTATCGCAAGTTCGACTTGCTTGCTGGTCAGGGTGCGAGGGCCCCGCTTGAGGTTGAAGGCTCTGGTGCATGGCATCGCTTAGCCCATTGGTAGGTACGCCACTGTGTTCACTAGTACTTTCTGATTCAGTTCTTGATGCACCTACTTGTAGAAATCAAATTTAATTCAGTTGAATAAACTTGCTGATGACTTTTTAAGAAAAAATAAAAAAGTCTTCCAAATTTTGATAGAATTTAATTTTTGTTTACGATAGAATTATATTTGTAGTACAAATAAGAATATACGTAAAGTAAAATTATTCATTCAGATCTGAACCGAAAACCATTATTTTTGGCAGAACGGAAACCGGAAGAGAAACGATATTTTTTTTTATAGTTGAACTGGAACAAAAAAATTACGGTTCGAAGTCCTGGCTCTATATGTTTAGAAATCACTTATTCAAAGTATTATTCCAAGAAAAAAAAATTAGAAAAAAAAAAAATAGTGTACTCTTCCAGATCTACATTTGATAAAGAATTTGATTTCTTTTAACTGAACAATATTTCGATATATGTAGAAGTCTAATTTTTTCCAGGAACTTTTTTTTTCTTATTTTTAAAGTTAACATTTTTTCCCCAGAGTATAATGCGCACTCATGAATTTCGATCTTATTTTCTGTGTTCAAATAGTGCGTTATACGCCGGCTTTTACGGTAATTAATTGTTTCTATAACTGTTACGGTTATTTTATTTCAGACATATATGTTTAGTTTGTTGGGTTATAACTGACAAATAATAATTTTTTTAAAAAATTCTTACATTTTCGTATAATATTAGTGGTGTTTCGAAAATTTACTGAGTGCGTACTTTATACTTCCAACGCCATTGTGCTCATAAATAACGAAATAAAATGGAAAGAAAGTACAAATACATTTTAAAACGATACCAGAACACACGTGAATATAAAGATATATATTTCTCGAAAATTAAGCCCATTTCTGGATATTTTAAAATAAACTTTAAATTACTACTATATATATATATATATATATATATATATATATATAATGACATGCCCCAGGCCTGCTGGTAAAATGAAGAGGGCATCATCTTCACAATATTCCTTTATTACGCTTTCATCATATATAATCTAACATGGCGGACCTTTTGCCGCGCAACCGGATGTTACCAAATACAACATCGCAGCGAGGAGACACCAGCCAAGTCCTTTCTTAGTATGCGTTCGCCTTCGTCAGCGCTCGTTGCTCCTTTTAACAGGCTTGTTTACTCATAAATCCTTACGCGATGGTAAAGAGTTCGCTCTATTTTCATTTATTACTTCCTTAATTTTGAACCTAAACTTTTCAAACCTGACAAATTTCCCCCCCTCCGCTGAAGTCTGGCACAGCCAGATTGGCCAATTCTGACTGGCAAGTCCCCAGGGAAAAAAATTATATTTCAATTATATCAAATTCCCCAAATGAAATAAAAAATCTAGAAGATATAATAATTGTGTAAAAGAGTGGGCTGGTGAATCCTAACATGTACAAAAAATAGCAATAATGAATAACAAAGTATCAAAAATTTGGTATAAAACTTTGTGTTACATAGAATTGTTTTCTGAAAAATATCACACATCTAATACTTCCACTATGACTATAATAATAATGAGGTTAATAAAAAACAACATAAGATAAAGATAGTTCACATTAGACATTCAAAAATATAGTAGTACTAAACAACATAACATAAGATCAAGTGAAATTCTCACTAAATGTGCATCAATAGTAAACAATGTTGATAAATGAGTTACAAGCACTTCAAAATGGTATTGAATGTTGGAATAATGAGTATATAAATACATAGAAAGAATAGGTATAGAGTAAATAACATGATTTTAGGAATAATGGTAAAAATAAATACATAAAAAAATAGATATAAAATAAGTAATAGCAAAATGAGTTTAGGAATAATGGTAAAGTAAATACATAAAAAGAATAGATATACATGGAGTAACTAACAGCAACATGATTTTAGGAGCTCCCAAAAAATAAAAAGATTACATCACTATAACACAGAAATTTACCAAAATAAACACAACATCAACATTATATCAAAATATCACTAGAAATATAAAATGCAAAGAAAAATAAGGGTATTTCAGATATATCAAGTACAGGTAAAAGTTCAATCAATGTAATGTTTCACAGTCCTGTCTTGGAAAAATCATAGTTCAATGTTCATCATCCAATTATTGTTTATCTCACAGTTCTTTTGTTTATTATTAGAATCTCTACTCAATCAACTCATTTCAAAAACATACAACCATAATAAAATCTTCATAACATCACATACTATATTTTAACTTTCAGAATATACTTATCACAAATAATCACAATGAAATTATTATAACACAATGTATCGTAAAATGACCTCATCACAATGTTTTCATACAGTCCATAATTCAGTTATTTTTTTAATAGTCTTCAATAATGTGTTCATTATGAATAAAGATACAATACAAATTCAATTACATTAAATTTTGATTTTCATAATGTAAACAAGTCTTAAATTCACAACTTTTATTATTATTATTTTTTAAATAACAATGCACTTCTTCCCCCTTTTCGCCGAATGTTTGAGAAAATAAACTCTATTTCTGTAATATAAATAAGAATTTAGCATAATTGGAAATTGGATTTTGAATGAAAAGGTTTTAATCTTGTAGAATGAACAATATCTGTTAATTTTCCTGTATATTGATTTGGTTTATCTATTTCATAAGTAACATTTGAGAGTTTTCTGACAACTTTAAAAGGACCATTATAAGGAGATTGAAGTTTACTTGAATTAGGGTATGAGAAATTTTGATATAAGACTAAATCTCCAACTTTAAATTTTGCATCAACATAATGTTTATCATACCTTTATTTATCTTATGATGCTTAATTGTTCTGTTTACTGCAATTTGTCTAGCTTGTTGTATAGGTGGATAGTTTAATTTTACTTGATTAGGTAATGGCGAATCATATGGCAAAGTTCCAAACATTAAATATGCAGGTGGAAAGCCAGTAACATCATGTGGCGAGTTATTGTATTCATATGTAACTTGTTCTAATAATTTTGTCCAAGGAGTTTTTGTAGTTGAATTAACTTTACATCTTAATTTTGCTACTAATGTCTGATTAACTCTTTCATTCTTTCCATTGCATTGTGGTCTATTTGCTGAAGTTAGTAATTGTCTAATATTATGATGTTTTAAGAATTTCTTAAATTTAGATGAAGTGAATGCAGCATTTCTATCACTTAAAAGTTGTTTTGGGCATTGAATTGAAAAATTTGTTTTAAGCAATTTGTATAAGTTTCAGAAGTGACACTTTTGGATGGAAATGTCCAAGCATATCTGGTAGCATGATCCAGAACAATATGCAGGTATTTCTTTTGTGAATTATGATAATTAAATCCTCCTACAGTGTCTAGTGAAATCATTTCAAATGGTTCTTCTGCTACAGGAACTTCTTGCAATAATCCATACTTTTTTGTGTAGACTTTTTATTCATTTGACATGTTTCACAACATTTAACAAAATTTGAAATGTCTAATATAATGTCTTTCCAGTAGTAAATTGGAGAAATTAATTTTAACATCTTTTTACACCTGGGTGACCAAATTGTTCATGTGCAGTTGTAATTAATTTTTCTCTCAAAGATAACGGTACTACAATTTTAATTAAATTCTTTTTCTTAACTGTTAATACATCATTAATTTTTATATATTTTGGATCATTAATGTTCTCTGAATTTTGGTATTTAATAATTTCATCAGTATTTAAAAAATGACAAATGGGTGATATATAATGGCATACAGGGTTCCTCGACAACATGTCTGCTTCAACATTTAATTTACCTTTTATATAAACTATCGAATATTCATACTGAGAAAGTTTTAAACTCCACCGAAATAAACGTCCAGTTAAATGTTTTACACTTTTAAGCCATTGTAAAGCAGCATGATCAGTATGTATTGTGAATTTGGATCCATGTAGGTAACAGTGGAATTTATCTAAGGCATCTATAATTGCTAAACACTCTTTTTCTGAAATTGTATAATTTTTTTTTTTCATGTTTAAGTAATTGTCTCGAGTGATAAGCTATGGGGTAAAGTGTTCCATCTGGGTGTTGTTGTTTCAAGACTACGCCTATTGATTCCTGACTTGCGTCACAAAACACATGACATGGATATTGTGAGTTGTATAATTTAAGTATAGGTTTTGATATTAAACAATTCTTTAACTTTTGATAAGCTTCTTGACATTCATGTGACCAATTCCAAATTGCATCTTTTTTAAGTAATTTATTTAATGGTACTCTAAGTTTTGCATAATCTTTAATAAATTTTTGATAAACATTGATGGAACCAAGAAATCTTTGGAGTTCTTTCACATCTTTAGGTGGTGCTAATTTTCTAATTGTTTCAATATTTGGATTACTTGGGGAATAATGACCTTGTGTTATTTCATATCCTAAAAATTTTATTTTTCCTGTGCAAACTGACATTTTGATTTTTTAAGTTTAATGTTTTCTTTTTTACAAATTTGAAATATTGTATCTAAATGAGTTAAATGCTCTTCCCAAGATTGTGAGAAAATTATTATATCATCAAAATAGTTTAAAGCAAAAGTTAACTGATATTTTTGTAAAATTTGTCTTATAGTTCTTTGGAAAACAGCTGGGGAATTTTTCCAGCCAAATGGAAGTCTTAACCATTCATAGAGTCCAAAATTAGTTGTGAAAGCCAGTTTCTCTGCGTCTTTTTCATGAATTTTAATGTGCCAATAACCACTTGTTAAGTCGAGCGTAGAGAAAAATTTAGCATGAGTTAAATTATCAATTACAAAGTCTATCAGAGGTACAGGGGTGGAATCTTTTCGTGTGATTTCATTTAGTTTTCTATAATCGATACATAATCTTGATCTTTTCCCTTCATCCTTTTTGTATGCTAAAGTTACAGGGGCAGCATATGGGCTATGGGAGGGTCTAATAAAACCTGCTTTTAACAATTCTTCTATCTGTGTTTGTATTTCTTTAGATTCTTGTTGACTGTTTCTATAAGGGCGTAAACTTATAGGAAGGTCTGAAATTAAATGAATTCTTTGTGGCTCTAAATTGATACAACCTACATCATACTTATTTTGTGAAAATATGGTTTGAAATTTGTCAATAAGTTGGGTTAAATCTTCCCATGGCTCACTAGTTTGTTTTGGTACTGTGTCCTCAACAACCATGGCTGGGTTAAACAATCTTTTCAGATCAGCTTCAGGGCTGTCTGATATTTGATCTAAACCTTTATTATTCTTAACGTTAATATTATCTTCATTATTTGCATTATAGTAGTTCATATTTTGATCATTATTAAGAGTTTTACAATATGTCCCATGATATGTTCTCAACTCACCAATACACTTATTTACAAATTTAATATTACTTAAATTTTTACCACATTGAAAAATACACATGTTACGAATACTAATGTCAAGCTTAAATAAATGTAAATATTCAAGTCCTAAAATAATATAAGGCAATTCAGTATCAATTACAAACAAATCTATTTGCTTAGATATACATCCAATATTCATATAAACTTTAATTATACCTTTGGGTTGAATAGTCCCACAAGTTTGATTTATTTTTACATTACTATTTTGTATAATTTTAATGTTTTTTTAATTGTTTAGCTAAATTTATTGGAATTAATGACACATTGCTTCCTGTGTCAATTAGAGTACAAAAGTGCTTGGAACATACCATTGACTCAATAATTAGTTGTCATCCTTGCCTCTGGTTAGTTTCGTTTCTGGGCGAGTAAAGATTATGTCGATTCTGTTGTCTCCCACTGAATCTCATCATGTGCGATTGATGTGGCTGTCCATGATTTCCTCTTGACTGGAATCTGTTCTGTGGATCAGTTCCTCTGTGTACACTACCGTATGCGTGATTTTTTCTTGGATCCATCGGGTATAACTTCCAGTATCTACCGGTTTTCGGTCTGCGCTGTCCGGTGTTACTGCGATTAATTGTCGCATCGTTGAGATCCATTCGCAGGGTGTCGAAATCTTCTTGATAACCAGGAACTTCTGAAACTGTATGGGACTTGATAATGTCATATGTTCCACAATTGAACTGTCATCATAATTTAGTTTCTTCCCCAACGAAAGTTTTTTTCCGTAAAAACGAAATTAATTCTTTAGTGTCGTTTAGTTTTAATTTGTTAAATTTTCGAATATCCTCTTGTTTCGTCGCATCGAACACCGTCATTAATAATTCTTTACTTGTTTGGTACGACTTTTCAAATAAATGGTTTTCGTACCAAAATTTAAGATAAACTCCCGTGAGATATCTAGGAATATTTTGCTTCTTCCATTGTTCGTCTTTTTGATATTCCAAACATTGTTGATCAAAACAGTCCAAAAACTTTTACAACTACTAAACTTATTAAGATCAAATTCAGGAAAAAAGAAGGATTGATTCTCTTTGGATGTGTTGACTGGTGACTCCTGCCGGAAAGAGTCGTCCTCCATGGTAGTATCGTTTTCAATGCAGTCGCTCGTTCGAAAAAAAAAAAATTGTTGAAGTTAATTCGTTTGGTTTCCTCGCATATTTTCGGTTCGTTTTTAATTCATCCTGCCGGCTCTTGACAGGCCCCAGGCCTGCTGGTAAAATGAAGAGGGCATCATCTTCACAATATTCCTTTATTACGCTTTCATCATATATAATCTAACATGGCGGACCTTTTGCCGCGCAACCGGATGTTACCAAATACAACATCGCAGCGAGGAGACACCAGCCAAGTCCTTTCTTAGTATGCGTTCGCCTTCGTCAGCGCTCGTTGCTCCTTTTAAGAGGCTTGTTTACTCATAAATCCTTACGCGATGGTGAAGAGTTCGCTCTATTTTCATTTATTACTTCCTTAATTTTGAACCTAAACTTTTCAAACCTGACATATATATATATATATATATATATATATATATATATATATATATATATATATTCTAAGAATGAAAATGTTGGAAAAAGAAATTTTTCTAAATGAGAGACAGAGATTTCGTTAAATAATTTCTGCTACGTTTTATACTTTCTTGATTATCTCTAATTGTAACTATAAGAAAGTCAATAATTAGTGTGCGAAAATTCTTTTAAAATAATATGCAAAACCTAAATAAGTTTTTTGGAAATTATAATTTAATGGCTAATTTTTATTTTTGCTCGAAAACGTATTATTTTATGTCATATTTTCATATTAATTCTCGAGCAGTAGCTTTACAGGAGGAAACATACTTTAGGAAAGGAGAAAATTGATGTGCTTCGAGTGACACAACATCGATCAGTAAATACTTCTTAAGATGAATCCAAATTCCATTAATGTCTATATCTTCATTATACTTGCCTGTTATAAAAACAAACTATTCTCTATAACAAACCCCTGATGAAGGGATTCAAGTGGTACAAATTTCAGGACTTTTGATTTAAACCCTGAATGAAGATTTGTATGTGTGAGCATGTTAGAAGAGGAAACCTCTAAAATAATTGCAAAAAATTGAGAATTATGTGAATAAATGTGTTGATGATAACTTGAACGAATAATATGGATGTGATGTGGAAGTTAGAACAGTGAGGTGTTTCTTATACAATAGCCACGAATCACTTTATTTATAGTATTTTACTAAAGATAGAAAATAAAAATTTATGTATAAGTTTATTTATATAGTTAAGTTTATAATAGCTTAAATTTTTGCAGTATATTTAATTCTAAAATTTAAAAGGAAACAGAGTATTAGACGAATTTTTTTAGAAATGTGAATAAATGAGTCTTTCACACATACACAAAAAACAAATAACTAATTACAAAAATGAAATTAAGCTAATAATTTAAAATATCACTTGCCTGTACAAATTCATTCTAATATAAGAACGAATTCATTTACCTTCAAAATGTACATTAATATTACCAATAAATATATATTATAAAAAAAACATAAATTTTCTTTATTTATAAGTGACTTCTTTTTTCTTACATAAGGATAAAACTCGAAACATGTAATTCATTTTCAAAGTATTATTAATCACAGTAAATGAATTATTAAAAATTATATAACAATTTTTTTATTTGTAATTGAGTTCCTCATTTACTAAGCTCAAATATATATTTCTTCTACAAAATTGAATCCATTAAAAATATTTTGATTTACGTGAATGAAAAAAAGAACCGATTGTTATTTTTACAGTGAAAATTTCATACGCAAGGGAATTTAGCTATTATACTCAAGACACGGAAGAAAAAACTGCCTGAAAAACAATCTCCCAAATTGGGACAAAACTTTTATGTTTCAATGAACCACTACGGCATAGAAAAATGCTATAACGCCAAACCAGGCAACCCAGAATAATGACGTCATTACACATCTACCAATGATAAGCAACCTCTTTTCCTTTGACCGTGCCGAACAGGAATGCCCGAGGGTGTGAGGAACTCAAAAAGTGCTCTTTATTTAACGCTACGCATCTGGAACCACTGTTCCACATGATTTTCATTGGCTTTTGCTCATCCTGGAATTCTTTTAGGTCTTTGAGTAAGTTAATATTTTCTGCATTATTATGTTCAAAAACTGCATTTAATCATGATCAGTTTTCTTCAGGAAAGGACTAATGTTAGTGACTAACGTGTTCCAGACATCTGCAATCAACTTAAAATACGACATTGTATAGGTTAATTTTCTTCTAGTTCTGGATAAGACTTCGGCCATAATTTTTTTGCAGAAAGAAAAGGGAGGGCACAAGTTTGCATATATTTTATACATTTTTACACATGTTGGATCAAAATTTAGAATCTTCCTTCCTTCAAAAAATAAAATTATTCTATCAAATATTTTAAAAATTTTGAATGCTGAGGATAGCTGCTGATATACGTCTTAGCTAAATGTTTGTAAACTGATTTCTAATTCCAGTAAAACAGGATGCTGCTTCAAAAGGGATTGATCTTTGATGTAAAGGTGAGAATCATGTTTGTCGTTAAAGTTATAATTACAACGTAAACTACCATTTTATCCCAAATAAGACTAATATAATCAAATAACATACTTTATTCCCTGAATTTATGTACATCACACTTTTAAGAAAGGATTGTTTCCAGCTGAGTTTATACTTTTGAAACTCAGTCAAGTACCAAGGACGGCACTTGAGCTTCTCATCTAACTTTCAGAATTTGAGAACTTTTAGCTTCGATAGAATTTTTCATTAATTGGCTCCTCTACATGGCAAGATTTTAGTTGTTGCAGGATTGCAGTGCAGGAGCATAATGAGCAATGCCTTTTAGGACATTGTGGTCATTGTTTGAAAGAGTTATTAAAAAATCAATATATATTTATTTCCTTTTTGTTAGTATGTTTGCAGAATAGTCTGTTTCTTGTGTAAATTATCCTCTTCATAGTAAAAGTGTAAATCAAACAAATTTTAAGAAATATTTTTCTATATTTTATTCGTTATAAAGCTTTGTTTTATAAAGTTCCTTTGAATTTTTTTTTTTGTAATATCAAAAATCTTTTCCATTAGTATATTAATATATTATTAAACATTATGTTGTCTATCAACACTATCATTTTTTTTAACTCTTTATGTCTATAATTATTTAACATTAATATAGACTTTACAGTGCTTTTTTTTTCAATTTCATATATGCTTATTCTTTTGTATACCATAATACAATACATAAACCTATAGAATTCTTCTCCAGTATTGAATTTTATATTTTATTATCTTCCTTAATTTCCTGTACATTGCTTTTATTAACCTATTCATTATTATGAAAAATGAAAAATACTGGTATATATATATATATATATATTTTCAGTAACTAATGTTGAATATACATTTTAGATTTTGATTTGCTATCTGAAAGCCAACTACTTTCTTTTGATTTCAGAAGAAAAAAAAATTAGCTGATTCTTTTTAAGTTGTGATATCCAGCTAATTTTTTTTTCTCCCTTCATATTTTGTTATGTAGAATACAATTCATTTTAAATATTGAACAGTGTATGTATATGTTGTGAAAGAATTCAATTTTTTTTTCTTTTACAGAAGTATGTTATAAACTGATATTCTGAACAAGAATGCAAGACCCATTTTCTTCATTGTAGTTTTTGAATAGAGATTTATGTTGCTACATCTGTAAAAAAAACGTACACATTTAAAATTAGCAAAATGTCTTTCTCTCAAGGGAACTCAAAGCACCATTTACATGCTTGTGATAATGAAAAGCCTTATGTTTGTGAAACGTGCAACAAGGGTTTTTCTCGAAATTATAATTTAAAAATACATTTACGTGTTCATACCAAGGAAAGGCCTTATGTTTGTGAACTATGCAAGAAGGATTTTTCTCAAAATGGTGATTTAAAATTACATTTGCGGATTCATACCAAGGAAAGGCCTTATGTTTGTGAACTATGCAAGAAGAATTTTTCTCGAAATTGTGATTTAAAAGTACATCTACGGATACATACCAAGGAAAAGCCTTATGTGTGTGAACTGTGCAACGAGGGGTTTTCTCACAATCATAGTTTAAAAGTACATTTACTGAATCATACAAAGGAAAAACCTTATGTTTGTGAACTGTGCAATGAGGGATTTACTCGAAATGATACTTTAAAAACATTTGCGGATTCATACAAAAGAAAAACCTTATGTTTGTGAAGTGTGCAACAAGGGGTTTTCTCGAAATGATACTTTAAAAGAACATTTGCGGATTCATACAAAGGAAAAATTTTATGTTTGTGAACTGTGCAACAAGGGATTTTCTCGAAAAAGGGATTTAAAAGTACATTTACTGAATCATACAAAGGAAAAACCTTATGTTTGTTAACTGTGCAACAAATGTTTTTCTCGAAATGATCATTTAAAATCACATTAACAAATTCATTCAAAGCAAAAAGTTTGTTAAGTGTGCAACATGGGTTTTTCTTAAAATTATAAGTTAAAATAATAACATTTAGGGATTCATGCCAAGGGAAAGCCTTATGTTTATAAACTGTGCAACACAAACGTTTATCTCAGAATCAGTTTAAAACAACTTTTACACATTCATATAAAAGAGAATGTGCTGCTGGGTGTTTTCTGAAACTGGTAACTTAAAGCTCATTTTTATATTCATAGGAAGGATAAAATCCCATGTTTGTGAAATATACAACATTTCTTTAAAGTGTTAGTTTTAAAACCTATGAAAACTCTGAATTGTTGAATAATTTTAAAAATGTAGTGTTTCTTTTGTTATACATTTAATAATGATATTTACTTTTGTAACAAGATGGAAAATTTTATTTATTGGTTTCTGCAAAGAAAACTGCTTTTTTTGTGTTGTCTTTTTATGCTCAGTATTTTTAGAAAGAAATTTTTTTATTTGATTATGACTTGTATATTTTTATATGAGAAAACATAAACGATTAAAATATTAATATATTGTCACGGAGTTCGAAAGAAGTACGCAGTTCAATTAAACAAACAATTAGATTTATTCTAACGCTTGGAGCTCGATACAACACTGGACTGAGAACATGCCCAACTGGCGATGAACTCTGCTTTTATACACTTCGGAATATTCGAGAAATAACCAGTATGCACTCTAAAGAATGATCTGGATTCATCTAGAACCTAGAGAAACAATACATTAAAAACGGAAACAAAATTCCAGTCTTTGGATAAATCTGCCGGGACCGGGATTCGAACCCGAGACCTGAGGAAGTTCAGTCCAACGCTCTGCCAAATCGGCTATCGGGACTTGGTATCGGGAATTATGCGTGCGGCATTGCTCCCCTCGAAAAAGAAGACAGCGCCCCGCTGTCATTTTGTTCAAGGGTCTTTATTCTGGAACGAGTGATGGGTCCTTTGTATGATTCTTTGGGAGGAATATCCTCGGTTTCGATTTGCTCGGCGGGATCATGGTACGGTTTCATACGCAGTACATGGACAACTTCTCTTAGTTTTCTTTTTCGTGAAGCAGGATCAAAATCTTGTACTTCGTAAGTCACGGCTGATAAACGGCGTAGCACCTGATACGGTCCGAAATACCTTCTTAAGAGTTTTTCGGAGAGACCGACTTTTCTCACTGGAGTATAAACCCATACGAGATCTCCGGGAGCGTAAGATACCATTTGGTGTTTGGAATCGTAACGTCGACGATCTTTGTCTTGAGCTCTCAGAGTGTGCACTCGGGCTAGCTGTCGTGATTCTTCGGCTCTGGCTGCTATCTTGGTGATGTTATTGTCATCAAAATCGTTAGGACAGAATGGTAGCATTGTATCTAGTGTCGTTTCCGCTTCACGACCATGAAGTAAATAGAACGGCGTAAAACCTGTGGTCTCTTGTTTAGCGGTATTATAAGCGAAGGTTACAAATGGTAGAATTTCATCCCAATTTTCTGCTCTACATCCACATACATTGACAACATGTCGGCCAAGGTCTTATTGAAGCGCTCCGTCAGTCCATTTGTTTGGGGATGATACGCCGTTGTGAAGCGATGATCAATGTTACACAAGTCGACGAGAGGAAACAAGTCTGGATCGAAAGACGGCTCCACGATCTGTGATAATTACTCGAGGAGCTCCATGCCTGAGGACAATTTCTTCAAGTAAGAACTTCGCTATTTCGTCGACTTCGGCTGTCGGCAAGGCTTTTGTTATTGCATATCGCGTTGAGTAATCCGTGCAGACTATTATCCATTTGTTTCCATGAGCAGACTTTGGAAATCTCCCAAGGAGATCAATTCCAATGCGATGGAAAGGAGCTATAGCTGGAGGGATGGGAACTAAACGTCCAGGTGGTCGTTGAGGAACGGATTTTCTCCTTTGGCACTCCCGACAATGCATGACATACCGAACGACATTTCGGTACATTCCCGACCAGTAAAATCTCTTGCGAATCCTGTCATAAGTTTTCGCGAAACCAAGGTGTCCTGCAGTGGGGGCGTCATGAAAGTGCCTTAGTATGTCTGCTCGTAGATGTTTAGGAATGACTGGTAACCACAACTTTCCATCTGGATCAAAATTCTTCCTGCAAAGGATACCGTCGATAAATCTGAATTCTTCGTTTTTGGATGTGTTGCTCAAAAGTTTTAATTTCGCAAGGTCTTGATCCTTTTTCTGTTCCATCGCAAGGTTCATACTCGTCGTGACTGCTAAAAATTTGTCTGATGTTTCCGTTTCCTCTTCCACTGGATTTCTCGAAAGAGCGTCGGCGTCACTATGCTTCTTACCGGTTTTATATTTTACGTCAAAATCATGCTCTTGAAGTCGGAGGGCCCATCTGGCAAGCCTTCCTGAAGGATCCTTTAAATTCATGAGCCAGCACAAGGAATGATGGTCAGTTACAACAGTAAAGTGTTTTCCGAATATGTACGGCCGAAATTTGTTGGTAGCCCATACGATGGCAAGACATTCCCTTTCTGTGGTGGAATAATTCTTTTCGGCTTTTGTCAGAGTTCTAGAAGCGTATGCTATAACTTTCTCGACATTATTCTGAATTTGTACTAGGACAGCTCCGATACCGTACCCGCTTGCATCAGTATGGATTTCTGTAGAAGCTCTTTCGTCGTACATCCCCAATACTGGATCCGAAGTAAGTGCTTTCTTAAGACTGTTAAATGCTTCCACCTCTTCAGGACCCCAATGAAACTCCACGCCACTTTTCAGCAACGACTGCAAAGGTTCGGCGAGATAACAGAAACCTTTAATAAATCTTCTAAAGTATGAACAAAGGCCAAGAAAACTTCGTATGTCATGTATATTCTTTGGAGTGGGAAAATTTCTTACGGCTTTTATTTTGTCGGGATCGGGACGAACGCCATTACTAGATACAAGATGGCCCAGAATCTTTACTTCTTGGGCAGCAAAAAGACACTTCTTTGAATTTAATTTAAGACCAGCTTCCTGAAGACATTTTAGAACAAGTCTTAATCGTATAAGATGGTCTTCAAAAGTTTCTGAGAACACTATTATGTCATCTAGGTAACAAAGACACATAGTCCATTTAAAATGGCGTAGCAAATTGTCCATCATTCTCTCGAAGGTCGCAGGTGCATTACAGAGACCAAACGGCATGACTTTAAACTCGTATAAGCCTTCGGGGGTAATGAATGCCGTCTTTTCACGATCCGCTTCGTCTATTTCTATTTGCCAATAACCAGATCGGAGATCCATGGAAGAAAAGAACATGGCACCTTTCAGACAGTCGAGCGTATCGTCAATACGAGGCAGAGGATAAACGTCTTTTTCGTGACGCTATTCAGCTTGCGATAATCGACGCAAAAACGCCAACTACCGTCTTTTTTCTTACGAGCACAATGGGTGATGACCAAGGACTTTCAGAGGGTTGGACGATACCTTCATCAAGCATTTTCTGAACCTCTTCATGAATGATGCGTCTTTCAGTCGGCGAGACTCTGTAGGCTCGTTGGTTGATTGGAGCATGATCACCAGTAAAAATCCTGTGTTTCAGATTCGTCTTCGCGGCTGTCGACTTGTCGGTCTTCGTGAAAAGCCCAGAAAATTTCCGGAGTAGTTCGGATAGCTTGTTTCTCTGTTCGTCACTTAACTCGGGTGACATCATTAACGAACAATTCATCTGTGACTCCGAAGTTTCTTGCTGGTCATCAAGCAACCCGATGTGTCGGAAATAACACATAGATGCCCTTTATTTAGTGGTTCAGCTTGGCCTATGCACATTCCTCTAGGGATGATTTGGTTTCGGAACTGCAGGTTGGTAACCCAGACATCACTTTTTCCGTTACGATATGTGGATACCATGGACGGTGTAGCAATATTTTTCTCGAAGAGCAAATGTTTGCTGCCGTCTAGAACTACATTTATGTCTCCTCGGGTTTGATATCCTGATACTGTTATTCTAGTTAAAGAATGCGGCTTAAGTGTATAGTCTCTGGTGGCATACAAATTCCAGGCGTCAGGCGCTGTGGAGTCTCGACAGATGTCTTCTAGAACAAGTTCATTTTGTCCACAGTCTATAACGGCTTGAGACGCCTCTAAAAAGTCCCATCCTAGGATGACGTCATGGCTACAATGTGATAAAACGATAAATTCAAAAGGCAGTTCTCGATTGTTTATACGGACACGTAAAACACATTTCCCTATCGGCCGAACAAAATTTCCATCCGCAACTTTCAGCATAACGCTCTTGGCATCAGCAAACAGAACTTTCTTTAAAAATCGGCAATACTTATCGGATATGACAGAAAACGATGCCCCAGAATCTACTAGAGCACGTATCGGCTTCTTATCTATTATTACGTCTAGTTGGTTACCAGTCATCTTGGCGGTTGACGGAGGATTTCTAGTACACGCGGCCTCACCTCCTTGGAAGGTCGCTCTCCTTAGTTTTCCTCGCTCCTACGGCCTGGCGACTGACTGGATCGGCGATATGGCGACGGGGATCTGTAACGACGTATTGGGGATCGGCCTCTCGTGGGACTTGGCGTAAAACGGCGAGAAGAGTTTGGTCGGTGTATTTCTTCTTCAGTGCCAACGTCGTCGAAGTTCCGTCGGCGGTTTCGAGAGTTGTCAAAGACAGCCTTTCTCTCTCGGCAGTAGCGCATTACATGTCCAGGACGTCCGCAGTGGAAACAAACAGGTCTGTTGTCAGCCGTTCTCCACACATCTGTTTTTCTTGGTTCAGGTGGGAATTTCTGAACAGGAGCTCTGTATTTCCTGGTTACAGCGGCGTATGTTGGTCGTGGTCTAGTTTCTGTAGGTTTTGTTGACACTGGGGCCAAAACCCTTTCAACTTCGTCTTGAACGATCTCTTCTAAGGATTGGGGATCGGAGTCCAAAGATTCTTGCGTCTGGTTAACTAGTCGATGGACTTCTTCTCGTACGATTGTGCGAATAAGAGAGACCAAATCAGTCTCATCCGTCAGGGATGCAACCGGTACGACGTTTGGAAGCCTTTCAAATCTCGGTCGACCAACTCTCTTCTGCTTCATATCTTCGATATAGTTGCACCATTTGATAAAACTTGCTGTGTCGTTGATTTCTCTCGTCAACAGGGCCTGATAAATATCCTCAGCAACACCTTTCATTAGGTGTGACACTTTTTTTCGTCTTCTTTCATCAGAGGATTTACCTCTTGGCAAAGTCCTAATACACTTTGTATGTAGGACTGTGTACTCTCGCCTGAACGCTGGGCTCGGCATTTTAGTTGTTCTTCTGCCCTTCTGGTATATTTTTGACGGTCACCGAAAAGTCCACTTAGTCCATTTTTAAACGCTTCCCAGGAATCTAAGGCGTCTTCGTTGTTGACATACCACTGTCTCGCAGTTCCGTCAAGAAAGAAATAAACGTTAGCCAGGCACATCATGTCATCCCACTTGTTAAAGTTGGCTACTCGATCGTACTCTTTAAGCCATTTGAGAGGGTCTTCCCCAGGCGCTCCTCGGAAGGTCGATGGGCTCCTCCATTGCTGCAACGAAGGTGTTACTACAGCGGGCTTGGCTTCTTGCTCGGTCGGCATTTTTATCCTCTTCCTACTATTTTCTTTTAACAGTCCGAATTCGGGGGATAATCCTCTTAACCGGAGGCTCCTGCGAAGGTTGTCACTATTATCCACGTTTGACGTAATTGTACCCGGCGCCTCCACCAAACTTGTCACGGAGTTCGAAAGAAGTACGCAGTTCAATTAAACAAACAATTAGATTTATTCTAACGCTTGGAGCTCGATACAACACTGGACTGAGAACATGCCCAACTGGCGATGAACTCTGCTTTTATACACTTCGGAATATTCGAGAAATAACCAGTATGCACTCTAAAGAATGATCTGGATTCATCTAGAACCTAGAGAAACAATACATTAAAAACGGAAACAAAATTCCAGTCTTTGGATAAATCTGCCGGGACCGGGATTCGAACCCGAGACCTGAGGAAGTTCAGTCCAACGCTCTGCCAACTCGGCTATCGGGACTTGGTATCGGGAATTATGCGTGCGGCATTATTTGTAATTATGTTGTTAAATGTTATATTCGCGTATAGCATTAAATGAAGAATAAATTCAAATGTAAGTCAAACTGGTGAAAATTACTCATTTGGATATTTGTTAAAATAAATTCCGTATATTCGAGTATATTGGGATTTATCTATATTTCTGAAATAATTGGGTGTACTTTAAATGTGATGATTCATAATACTTGTGTTAAAGATATATACAGTCAAACTCCGATTTTATGAATTTTTCTTTTCCCCCAATTAAAGTTAAGGCAAACCCTGTATTTAACGAAAAATAAACCCTAAATTATTTTAGCTGCTGGAATTTTTTTTATTATTAGTTTGTGTTACGAAAATTGAGGTTATTTTTTTTCAAATGGCATATTTTTGTTTGTCTGGAACAGAAAAACTTTGTAAGCAGCAAATTTCAAGGAAAGGACGAAGACCATTATTAGTCATGCCAGTGAGTCATGAGTGTAAACAATCGTGTGAGTCTTTTGTTGGACAGGAAGGCCTAATCCACAAAGCAGTATTTTTAAAGTTTTTAACACATATGATACATTTGATGACTGACTGCCTGTTTTTGGAACTGAAATAGTGGAAATTGTTGATTTGTCTTACTCAATGAATGGTGATCTTAATGCTGAAATTCATAATGAGAGAGAGAGAAACCCTATCAAGAATTACATTTTCTAGTGTTTTACATTGTTTGGAAGCTGTGCAAACACACCTCTGTTATGCAGCAGGATGACAATGATGCAGTATATTCTTTTCTGCATGAAGTCGAAAAAGTCTTTCGAGTTAGGAATCAAAATGATTTTCAATGATTTATTCGTCAGCATGTTAAAATTGTCTCTTAACTGGTGCATAATATTTCACTGATAATATTTTTATCTGTTAAGTAAAAAGTGCGTAATTTCTAACTTTGTATATTTTTTGTGTAGTTGCTTATTGAATTTCCAAAAAGTAAGTGGGAAAAGTTTGTATTTTTTTTTTTTTTTTTTAGAATCTGATATATCGAATTACCGAACAAAATGTTCGGTCCCAGAGTTTTCGTTAAAGCGGGATCCGACTGTATTTCAAAAATTCGTTGGTTTTTATATTAATCCTCCAAGCGTTTTGCACGTAAAATCCTCCATTCTAAAGCTGTTTTGAAAATGCACCGCCTGTATATTTTTGTCTTCAAGTATGCTGAAGAGTGTTCTTAAGGACGAATTGGAGAAGATAAGCACTGAAGAAACTGATTTAATTAACTGCCAAAAAGCAACTTTAGGAGGTTCTCAAAAGTCAAGGTTAATCAACCAGCTACTAAATAGTTCATTATCCCCTTTTTAAATAATTTTTATACTTACTACTAAAACAGTAAACACAGACTTTTCCTACTTGATTTTTGTTAGTATCGCTACAAACCGTCTTTATTTTCAAAGCTGTGAAACAGACAAAATTTACTTTTTTTATTCTGTATACTTAAAATGAATTAAATAAAATATAGTTTTAAAATTTTTTTCTGAAATTCCAGTTTTTAAATTTTTTCTTGTTTATGCAAGGAATAGTATGTGAACGTAGACTTTTTCTAGCAAGAGTATAATTATGAAATCAGACGTTGATGAAGGATTCGTCAGAAAAAGTAAATACGTAATCGAAATTTCACTACTGATACAAATTCAGGAGGGTTACCAGATTTGACGCATTTATAGATTTAGCGAGAAAAAATCTCGCCAACCAGTGGCCGATATGACAATCTGTCGAAATAGTGTTATAACTTGCATTTCTGTCTTGCACCGTTTGTTTTGTAATAAAAGTTCTTGTCTGAAGACTCAAAATTTGGCTGGCTTTCAGATTTCAGTCTCAAGTGTATAGTATACTATTCAGGGTACTTGCGTAGTATCGATGCCATATTGGCGACCGGGCACATGATGTAGCTATTATTAAAAGAAAAAGTAACTAATTATTATTACATTATTTTTGGGTGAGGTCGATAGCTCTGATTTTAACCACAAATGGTGTGGTTATTCTAGAAATGTCTAGAACGGATTATGAGCAGACTTTGAGTTATGTATAACTTGACTGCTCAAGCAAAAGGCGTGGACTGTATACTTTAAAAATTGTTTGTTTATTGAGGACGGTAGGTCTAGCTGGGTTATTTTGGATGGAGCGCCTAGCCCTCCTCGGGCTTTAATCTCCTATCTGGTAGTGGTGGTACATGAAATTGAAAATTTGCCCTTTTTTGTTTTTTGGTAATGGGGTTTTATTAAATTTACTTTGAGAGAAATAAAAAATTTAAATATTAAAATTAAGAAATTAAAATATTTAAGAAATAGTGCTTAAATCGGAACGATAGTTAAAAAACTCATGGCTGTATCGAACTGCTCGACTCGAGAGTCGGCAGCTATCTGTTGTATGGTTTTTAGGGTAATTATTTTTGGTTGGCCCTGTTACACGATCGTGCAACAGCAACCAGGAAGATGTTAAGTTTTTCGATGTCATTATTTGTTTTGGCCATGTCTTCCAGTGCCCGGAAGATTTCCGGGAACTTGGATGTCAGGTTTTGAAGTTCATTTATATATGTTGCGAATTTCTCGAACTGAAAAGCCGGTTCCGCCTTATCTGAGGTTTTGTCGTTAGATGATTTATTTGACATCTCGGGAGTTTCCTCTCGTGGTGCCATCTGTTGCTTAGTTTTGTTACTACAGATGTTAGCATAGCTAACTTCTGGGGTAACAGGTCGACTTTGATTTATGTTTTTGTCCGTTCGGGTTTCTTCCTTTTTAGATTTTAATTTCGGGCATTGGCGACTAGTCGCCATATGTCCGTCTTCATTGCAGTTAATACAATGGAGGGTTGTTAGACGTTCGGTTATTGTGCAATTTGCAGTCTTGTGATTTTTTCCGCATTTAAGACACCTGGGTGTCATTCTACAGTCTTTACTTGCATGGTTAAAATAATTACAATTAAAGCACTGAGAAGCGCCCGGTCTCCTACGGAACGGGACGACTTCTACAGTGAGATAGTTAACATTTTTAATCTTAAAGATATCTTGCGCATTTTTGTTTAATTTTTTGAGTTGGACCATGAAAAGTGGTAATGGGGATTTCGTCGAAAATTTACGCAATTGCGCAATTTTTTCTACCTCGAAACCTTTTTCTTTTAAGTCTGCTTCTATATCCGCGGTATTGGTTGTTGTGGGTAATCCCTTGATTACCGCTTTAATTATCTTGGGGTGTTCTATTACGTAGTGATCTGCTTTTTTGATAGTTAAGAATTTTTTAATTTCATCTTGCTCTTCAACCGTTGCCGGTTGAATTCGGATGTAGCTTCCGGTATTTTTACTTTTGGTGTTGGGGTGTGATCTATTTATCTCTTGTAGAATGAGATTATAATTTTTGTTTAGTCGCATCATGATTGGTTTGACCTTGGGGGGTGTGGGGGTGACTTCCATTATTTCCTCGTCATCGAGGACTGCGAATTTATTATTCGAGGTACAGACGACATGTTCGATGGGTACCTCGATTATCTTTTTTGCGAATTTATTAGGGGTTTTAAATTCCTCCTCTCCTGCTCTTTTATTATTTTTGGGGTTATCTTTTAAATTACTATTGCTATTTGGTCTTTGTATTTTTTCATTAATTTTCTTGGGGTTGTTAAATTCCTTATTTTTGCTACTCGATTCAGCCATGGTACTATCGTTCATAGTTTTTTCAGTATGGGTGGGACAATCCTTTAAAGGGCAAAAGATCAATTCAATCTCACCTTCAAGGGCGGATAGCTCCTTCTTCAATGCCTCTATTCCGGCTGTTACCACCTGAGCATCCTCTTTTTTAAAAGTCCTCATGTCGAGCATATCTTCGAGGCAGGTAATTCTGCCTTCAATCGTGCGATGGAGTTCCTTCTTCATCGTAAGGTATTCGCACATCTGTGCAGCTGACTGGACAAATTCTACTTTTAGAATTTTATCCTTGACGCGGTCTATCACCTTTGAAAATGTAAACAAGGAGGACTACTAGCGCCCTCTGCACATGCGGGTCGTAACAATTTTATTGTTAATAGTTGATTGTAAATTTTGATTTGAGTTACACAATGGAGGTATTACAATATTTTCAGCACAAGTATTTTTTAAAATCAATTTCGGTACGTATGTTTTAGCATCACCACAGCAAAATTTGCTCCACACTAATCACCCCATAATATCAAAACTACAAAGATTCTTACATGGTTTATTTGAAAAAAACTATTCTTGTGGTGCAATTTTCCCTGTGCTGACTCTAATATGTAAGTAAGTACCTCGATTTCTTAAAATGTCTAGGTTGAAATTTATTATTGTCAGAAATGTAAATATCTCTTATCTTTTAGGTCATTATAAATGTTTCCTATATTTTTTGAACATATTTTGTGTAGGATATAAAGAAACATATCAGCGTTGAAAATTTGTTCATAAACTTTTTGTACAAAGTAGGTCCTGTTTATGTGTTCTTTTTACATAATTTTTCACCTCTTTTACATAATTTTGATTTATTTTTTTTAAGAATTGAAGCCTTTTTTTCTGTACATCTTTGTAATTTAATTTGTTCGGTGCTCTTAACATCCTCCTCTCTCAATTAAAAAAATGAGTTGCTCATATGGTGGGGATACAGTAAGTGCACATAGGAATTTTTCATGGGGGGTCCGGAGTCGAAAGTTCACCATTTTTGTATCATGCTCCTTTTGATTTTGTCGATTGTGAGGAACAAAATACAGTAAAAAACTAATTATTGAATAAGTAATTAGCGTTAATTAATAATATTAATCATTAATAATAAATAAATAATTGAATTTTTCGTACTATATATTTAGAATTATAATCAATTGGGAAAAAATCAAGGGCCTTGGGGGGGCTCCACACACCCAGGATCCTCCCTTGTGTGTGCCACTGGTGGGATATCATAAATCCCCGTTTCGTTAAGGACAATAGTGTAACAAGGAAGGGGTTGCGGGGGATCGAAATCCCATCCTTACAGTAACAAATTTTTAATTTTTATTATAAAGATCATATTACTCGAGGGTGGATCACGGTTATATACAGAAAAAATGTAACTGGTTTGGTATCGGGTTTAATGGCGCCAAGCAGCGCTTCTTGTTGCAGGAATGGAATCCAATATGATAGACTAGTGGTAATTTAATGATGCACAATATTTTTAAAGAATTACATTGAAATGTATTTCAAATGGACATTAGAAGATATTGAGAATAACTTAGATCAATCAATATAATAAAAAGTAACATGTACTAATAATAGTATTATAAGCAACTTATAATAATGTAATATTATTTTATCGTAATTATATATAATATTCATACAGTATGATTTAATAATGATAATATTGCTTAGTAGTAATTATAAAGAATGAAAATGATACAAGATGAAGTTTTTCTCATACTATTCACGCAATTTTAAAAATTAAAATTTTTTGAAGAAAATTTGGAAAATTTTAAAATTCTACTCCTGTAATTATTAATTTTTTGACCTGAAATTTTTTTGTAATATACTTATGGATGTTACAAACAACTTTAGAGATAGATTTTACAATAACTTAGTTCGTTTTTGAGGAAAAAAATAAAATGTTAATATTCATGCTAAAAATCAATGAAAAAGCCAATATCTCTTACATTAAAATTTTTTTTAAAAAAGTATTCAGTTTACAGCAAAATGGATCCCTAATTTTGTTGCATGCTTTAAATGCATCATGCAGGAAAAAAATGGAAGTAATTGGTAAATAGTTGTGGAAGGAGTAGCATTTTGAATGCACTGATGTTTCGAAAAACACAAACTGAGAAAAACCACTTTAAAGTTTATAATTCTGAAAAAGAATTATAATAAGCTTAAATAAACTTAATATACCACTTTAAGATATTAGTTATATATTTTTCTTTAAAATAATTGCATTTTCTTATTTTTTCAACCCATACATTTTTATAAATAATCAATTTTAAGAAAGTATTAATTGCACAAGAAAAATGTTTAAAGAAATTTTTTTCTCTCACGACAGAATTTTAGTTTTTTTCTTCACATAATATTGAAGTATTACATTTCTGAAAAACATCAGGAATAAGAGCTGAAATTATTAATATAAAATGCCTTAATTCAAAAATTTTACATGCACACATCTCACAAAAAAGAAAAATTGTATTATTGTATTGCCTCTGAAATATTCTGCTTTATATATTACACATTCTTTTTTATAGTTATTATTTCTCTTTATGAAATAGATTTTTTTATCCTAATGCTTTTTTTCTTAAAAAGGGGGCGTGGGGGCCGAATTGCCTAATTTGTTTTCAAATGAAGTTTTATTCAATTTCTAACTTTCCTATCTACACAAGTGATATATCAATCGAAAGATAATAATGCAAAGAATAAGATTAAATAAATAAAAAAATCGATATGTTTGTCATTTTTGGGCTACCAAGTCTTCTTAATTTTTTAAATTACTGATATGAAAAGAGAAAAGCATGAACTTTTTTAGTGTAAGGTATTTTTTTCATTAGCGCGAAAGAAAATGCAAGCGGAACGATTTAGAAATCATACTCATGAAAACGTATCAATTTTGACTCATTTTTAAAAAATCGTATAAAATAGAAAATATAATTATTTTGCGAAATAAACTATACTGTATCGTGGCAAAGTAAATGATCTTTCCGAATCTGTAATTATTTTTTGTCTGAGTCCCGTGAAAAAAATTAGACCGCGTTTTAAAAACGTCTGAAAAAAAAAGTTCCGAAGTATTGAACTTGTCCCCTGGCGGAGAAGCAGGATACTAATTATGCATTTTGAGGTTTTTAATATCTTTTTAACTAATTGGAATATAAATGGTCAAAAAGGATTTCTTGGATCATTCCTGAACTTATGATACCTTCGGCGAGTTTCTGTGTCGTGCGGTCCGTGAGAAGATAGGGACACATAGATAGATATATACGTTTGTTTACCTACGAAGTTTAATAATGTAGACAAAGATAAGTCCAATATTTTTCTTTCAATCCTAGTGCATAATTTTGTTTGTAATATTAAGTACTAAATTAGATTTAAATAATTCCCCTCTCCATGTGGTTTTTTTTTGTAGAAGACATTTTGTATGAAATTATCTAGTCTTGTACCTTGGGCCACATAGTTGCATAGTACCTAGGTCCATGGCCTTAGGTACAATTGCAATTAATATTCTTTGTTAGCATTTTATTTAAACAAACTTTTTATAATAAAAAGGGGAACGTGGCCTTAATTATCTGAACCATTTTGATTTAGTCAAGTTTTTTTATTATATAATTGAACGTTATTTAAATGAGAAGATTGTACATTTTGTTCTGAAACTTTTAATACGCTTGATTTGTAAAAAATATGTTGGCTACCCTTATTGTTATTATTAAAGATAATTTTTTTGTTTACACAGACATAAGAATTCATTTAAAAAAAACAATTCTTTCTAATTTTAAAAACAGAATTATAATTCTAAATTTCTAATAAGCATAATTCTCGAAGAAAATCCAACAGAGGTGCCTGAAAACCAGGGAGAGGTAGAATCTTGACTGACACTCCAGAAAAGGAAGAAATCAAAAAACACATCATGCTATTAAAATTCCCCAAAAAAGAAAGAAATAGTAAACTTGTGAAAAAACCTGAGTTTGAAATTAAGGCAAATTCGTCCAAAGAATTAACAGATATTGAAGATTCTCATTCCAAATTCTACAGTAGCTGATGTAAGGAATAGTATTAAAATGGGGGGATTTTTGTTTAACAAAAATACAAGGCAAACAAAACTTAACATTTTTATGTGGCAGAAATAATAGATGTTAAACAACACTATAGTGTTAATTTTCTGAAGAATATTGCACGTTCAAATGTTTCTTTGTGATAAAGAAGATACTTATGAAATCGACAACAGAAATATTGTGTTCAAATTGCCCAAACCACAATTTATTGGTGATTCAAAGTGACAATATATGCAGCTCACTTTTGGAACCAGTTTTTTAAACTATAATATTGAATGGAGAAATATGTGTAATTCATTAATACTTTTACATATCGCAAATTAATAGTATTTAATAAAAGAATCAATATCAATATATTAGCTGATATTGATTCTTTTATTAAATTCATGTGTGTATGTTTGTTTGTACAATGGAACAATTGTACCTTTGTACAATTGAAGGAAAAACTGTCGACTAACCCTCTTCTATATGCCCCGGATTTCAAAAGGCAATTTATTCTTCAAACCGACGCCTCTGACACGGGTATTGGAATAGTCCTGGGTCAGAGAAATGATAGAGGGGGAAAGCATCCCATCCTGTACCTTAGCAAGAAATTTTCTGACGCCGAGAAGGTTTACGGCACAACTGAAAAAGAGTGTGCAGCTATCGTTTATGCAGTAAAAAAACTTAATTGTTACCTTGATGGACAGCAGAAATTTATCATTCAGACCAACCATAACCCATTAGTTTGGTTGAAAACTAATGCAGGAACAAATCCGCGCCTTATGCGTTGGTCACTTGCACTATAACCATTTAATTTTGAAGTTATTCATAAACCTGGGAGAAGTCATACCAATGCAGATGCCTTAAGTAGGATTGATTAAATTTTTATATATATTCCCCAAGAGTGTATTTTTAGTCCCACCTCTATAATGAACATAAATTCTTTATTTTAATTTTTTTCTAAATTAAAATAATTCTGTAATTTGTATCTATCTAATAAGTTGTCATTTTCTCATTTATTTTGAATTTTTATATGTTAATTGTATTGTAGTATGTCATTCTGGCCAGAAGGGAATCGTACACTGTTAAAAAGGCAGTGTTACCTAGAACTTTTTTAAGTGATATCTCCTAAGTGATTTTAGTGGACCTTAAAAGATTAGAACTTTTCCTTCATCAGAAAAAGTTCTCTCTAGAGGAAGGAGGAGTTGTAGCGAATGTTCCGAGGAAGTGGGGGAGAAGGGTTTACTAGAATCCCCTTCCCCTACGTTCCGGATAGACTCGTCTGAAAAGGACATGCAGAGGACCGGTTTTGAGGGTCCCGAGGAGAGTCAGACGATATAAACGTGCTCTGGATGTAAGATTGTTTTTTAGAATGTTATGTAAATAAATTGTAAATATTTATATATCTAGCCTGGCTGTGAATTTCGTAACCAATACGTCACAATCCCTTAGATAAACATGTATTTCCACTCATTTGCAATTAAACATTTTTCTTTCAATTACGTTTATTTCAGAAGGAAGTTTGATTTTTCAAATGTATTTGCTTAATAACATGCATATTTGTGTATTATATTAAAAATTTGATCAATCAAAAATTACATGTTTTTAGCTCCTCTAAAAGCATTTAGGATTTTACAACTGATCTTACAATCCATATACGTTTTATAGTAGTATATTTAAAAATGATAAAGACATTTTTACGACTGTGTGATCTGTTATGCCTCGTTTATAAATATAAAAAATTGCATTCACCTACAGTTTTTTAAATGTACAGAAATAAGTGGAGAAATAGGATACTTACATATCATGAATATTTTTGACTGTAGTAAGATATATTTATATTTCAGTTTTTCTTTACAATTTGAATAGAAGTTGTAAGCCATTTTTCAAATAGTTTGATATTGAGTATAAACCCTTAAGGCCGTATCACACGCAGACTTATTTCAAGCAATTTTTCCTCCTACTGAGGGTGAAGGGTAAACAAAACGACATGCTACGGCTGAAATGTTACTCGCCGATTTTCTCCTTGGAACCAACCATACATTATTTTTTTAACCGCTCGAGCTTACAGGATTCCTATTGGCTGGAATTCCAAGCAATTTTTTATTCCGGGCAATTTTTTGAGCTCACTTTGCTCTAAAGCGGTTGCTATGGCAACTGAGTAAAAATTGCTCGAATTGGACAAAAATTGCTTGAAATGTATACGTGTGATACGGCCTTTAGGCTGTTTAATATTATAAAGTGTTTTACTTTGATACCAGCACACATTAAAATAAGGCTCATTTGCAGTTATATGATCAGCTTCAGTGATATTTAAATTTTCAAAAATAGTCTACACGTACGAAAACATTCTTTCACAACCGCACACCACATCTCTCTCTCATACTATATCTTCCCTTCAGCAGGAAATATTTGTGTATACTGAAAAATTTAATACAGGATACATTTCCAAGTGTTAAATTTGTTTTTAAAATTTGGTATGAATACATTGTGGAACTGTCGGTTAACTTCACTGAACAAAATTGTTTTAAGTGTACTGTTTTGAAAGACAAGATTAATTAGGGAGAACTTTTCTCACAATAGAATTTGTAATGACTGAATTGTGTGAAAATGTAGTTATCGATGTGTGACATTTTTCCTTGTAATAAAAGAAACAGAAAGATAAGAAATTTAACTTGAGTAGAAAATGGTTAGAAGTACTGTCATGCGCATTTGAAGAAGTATATCCCCCATTAAAATTAAAAATTATTGACTGAATGTGTGTTATGTCCATCACAAATGCCGATGTAGAAAAGGAATTTTTATTTAATACAAGAAGTTCGAAAAGGAGAACACTAGGAAGGAAAATTTGAATTTTTTCCGAAAAATATTCAGTTAACATAAAATTATCTTTTATATGATTTTAATTAAAATAAATTAAAATTATTGAAATACTTTTTTATGCTATTTTAAATTAAAAATATAACTGAATAGAGAAAGATCGGTTTTATTTCATAAATATAATCATCGTATGTATATCACCGTATGCACCATTTATTGTTTAAAACATGACATAGGGCCTTTGCTCTTTTTACCTCATTACTCATTTTTAAAAAACAGGAAAGTGAGCTCGTTTTCTTACTCTCATATTCAAAAATGAATACAGGATGCTTTTTTCTGGTTCAAATCGCAATACCAAATATATATATATATATATATATATATATATATATATATATATATTAATTTTTAAAAAATGACACAAAAATAAATTTTGTTTGAAGAAAATATAACTATTTTTGAACTTCTAACGTACTATTTATTTCATTTTGCCTTTTTTTTTACCCTTCATTTTGTTTTAATTTTACTGTGACTGAACATATAGGAGAAAGAAACGCCGAATTCCACTACAGCTTTCGTACAAGATTGCCCAAGGCAACTTAACAGCTAGCTGTAAACGAGTGATCTCTTGGTTCTTACTTGACAAAGGAACCAAACTAGGTCATAAAATTGTCCCCGTTCGACCTTCCAAGTTCTAAAAGGGGGAAAGGAAAGAAGTCTGTTGCATTTTTAAAGCAAACTTCAAAATAAGAGTTAACGCTTTCAGAATAACTTTTCAGGAGGAAGGTATCCACTTAGAGGGTTAAAAAATCGCTTGGAGAGTATGAATGGCATTGTTTAGTCCGTAATTGTATCTATTTTATGTCGCTAATGCCATCCGCTGACTGAGCACCCTCGCCAATGTTTTGATGTAACCCTTCGCTTCAGTTGTTTTTGTAGCTTCCACTTTGGAACAGCGTGCGAATAGCACCATCTCGAAATAAACCAAATTACAGTCCAAAGTCGAAACGTTTTAGTAACAACACGAACCAGCATTTGACAACGAACATTTGTAAAACAACACTATATTTTTGGTCCGTCGAGCAGGTGAAAAAAAAATGAAAAAAGTTAATAATTCGAAGCGTGCAATCAAAGGCACCATAACTAAGATAGAAACTTTCGTTGAAGAATCAGGAAATCACACTCCGACAAAACTTAATATTAAACTGAAATGTGTCCAAGAAATGAACAGAAAGATTGGTGAATTAAAGGATCAGTACTATGATATCAAGGATATTAGTGAATCGGAACTACAAGTCATAGAAGCTGACATACAAAGTGTGGAAGACAGACTGGAGGAGCTGGAGGTAAGAATTACAGATATTCTCAATTCTTTAATTGCTAACTCTTCTGTTAGTTTTGTTCATAGTCATGAAAATGGAATATATCCCAAGCTAATTCTAAACTGAAATTAGAAAAAAAACTGCCGGAAATACCATTACCAGAATTTAGAGGTCGATACGACGAATGGCCTAGCTTTAAATCACAATTTGATAACATTATAACTAAGAACAATGACTTGAGCGATTCACAAAAACTTTTTAATTTGAAAGCGCCATTACAAGGTGATGCCAAACTACTTGAAGCAGTTGATGATTCCTTTGAATCGCTGATCACAGCATTAAAAACTAGATTTAAAAATAAGCGTCTCCTTACTGAGACTCATATTAATGCTATATTAGAAATAGAAAAGTTAACAAGCGAATCAGCTCGAGATATTGGAACCATGACAGATATTCTAAGCAAAAATATCAGAGCTTTAAAACTCTTAGGTTTTGTAAGCAATAATTTATCGGATCTTATAGATTGTGCTTAATATCATTCTGAAAAAAATAGATCGAGAAACTCGTAAACAAATCGAACAGTCTATTGATTCAAATCAAATTCCTGAATTAGATACATTTATAATGTTTTTTAGAAAAAAGAAGCCTAACTATTGATAGCATTAATCATTCTGCACCTATTACTCATAAACCAAAACAAGTACCCTTCCACAAAGGTAAAATCTTTCTTAATTCGAAGGATTCATCAAATTCTTGTGCAATCTGTAAACTGCCTCATTTGATTTATAAGTGCGGCGCTTATCAAAATATGAAAGTATGGGATAGATTTAATCAAATAAAACGCCTTAATTTGTGCATCAATTGTTTAAAGGAACATCATAAAATTAACGAATGCAAATCAAAAAACTCTTGCTCCGTTTGTAAAAATCGTCATCATACATCGTTACATATATTTGAAGCGATTCCTTCACCCCTGCCCACAACATTAGCTAACGAACTAAAATCCTTCCCGGATATGCAAGGGTCAACACCCCCAGAGAACTTTTATCCGTTTTTCAACTATGTGGGAGAAAAGAAAAATATTTTACTCCCGACTGCAATGGTTTACCTCAGGGGGGCAGACGGTCAGCTTTTCCCCTGCAAAGCGATTTTAGACTCAGGATCGCATCTTTCCTTCATTCGTCAACGGCTGGCTAATAAACTCCCCCTGAAAAAATGAAAAATAAACGAGTCTATTTCGGGGTTAGGTGAAATAACCCTTAGAGTTAAACAAAAAGTAAATACGGTGATTCAAATTAAAAATGGAGACTTTTTAACACCTTAGAACTATTAATCGTCCCGTATATTACCACAACATCTATCCATCGCATGGATGCAACTAAAGTAAACATTCCTTCAAACATTGATCTCTTTGGATAAAGATGTTGGTATACCAGGAGAAATAGATATGCTTATTGGGTGCGAACTCTTTTTTGAATTATTAAGACCCAATAAATTTCGATCGCCATGCGAAAAATGGCTGTTTCAAGAGACCGTTTTCGGGTACATTTTTGTAGGGAGTTCCGATAAATTTGAGGAAAAATCATATTGTGGCTTAGCTATTAATACGGAAATAAATTCAGATAATCTCAATCAATAATTGTAAGCATTTTGGGAAATTGAAAGGGTAGATGAATCCTCAATAGAACACAGTTAAGAAGAAGAAATTTGTGAACCCCAATATCAAACCACTCATTATCGCACTGAAGAAAGACGCTTTGTTGTACAATTACCCCTTAAAAAAGATCCATACTGCTTAGGTAATTCAAGGTTCTTGGCTAAAGTTCGTTTGAATCAAATTTGGAAAAAAACTCTCCAAACATTATGAATTACAAACCCTTTATAAATCGTTCATACATGAATATATTGATTTAAACCACATGCAACTAGTAGCTGACCCCCTAGAAACAAATATTTCTCATGTTCTACCTCATCATGCAGTGTTTCGCCCCAATAGTAAAACTTCCAAATTTATAGAGTAGTTTTTAATACCTCTTCGAAAACAACATCAAGTCTTTCTTTGAATGACATTTTATATAAAGGCGAGATTTTGCAGCAAGATTTATTTTCAATTCTATTGAGATATAGGCCGCACACACACATTTGTCTTTACAACAGATATTTCAAAAATGTTTAGACAGATTTTAATTAACCCCAATCATTGAAATTTGCAGATGATTTTATGGAAAAACAGTGTTGATGGCCCTGTACAAACATACAAACTCAACATTGTAACTTACGGGATTACTTGTGTACCCTATCTTGCTACCCGAACCATTCAGCAATTAGCTAGGGACGAAGGAGAACATTATCCTTTGGCTGCATCAGTTACAATCAGAGACATTTACATGGATGATATTTTAACAGGTAGCTCAGAATTTCAAGAATTTCAATAACTACAATTAGAATCAATTAGTTTACTTAAAAAAGAGGGTATAAGCCTACATAAGTGGTGTAGCAATACTCCAGAAATATTGAATCCAATTCCTAAAGAAGATCAATCTTGGGATTTCCATTGCCAATCATCAGACCAAACAATTAAAACTCTAGGAATCAATTGAAGTCCACAATTTGATTATTTCTCTTTTAAGATCGTTGTGAACTGCCGTGAGTCGTGTACAAAAAGAAAAGTTTTATCCGTTATTGCACGTTTATTTGATCCTCTTGGATTCTTGGGGCCAATTCTAACTAAGGCCAAATTACTATTACAGAAACTTTGGGTTTTGAAATTAGAATGGGATGAACCACTCTCCAGTCCAATAGATTAAGAATGGAACGACTTCGTGTCTACACTGCGAGTTATTCAAAATATCCGTGTCCCTCGACTCGTAATAGGAAAAGGCAGAGTTATTAGCCATGGATTTGCCGACGCTTCAACAGCAGCATATGTTGCTGTACTATTTGCTCAATCGACCTTAGAAGAGGATGTATCTACAAGACTCTAGTGCAGTAAATCTCGTGTCGCACCGGTGAAACCAATCACTACCCCTCGTTTGAAATTGTGTGCTTGTGTGTTATTGTCACAGCTCCTGGAAAAGATTTTACATTCCCTGACGCTACCTATACAGCAAATAATGTTACCTATTGTAGCAAACCAATTCATGGTATCTTTACCTGAGAGAGAGTAAACCCTAGTTTTCTTTTCGTGCATACAGGAATTGATTATTGTGGACCCTTTTTCATAAGGTATAAACACCTGAGAAAGGGTACTTACCAAAGGATATATGTAGCCATTTTTGTTTGCTTAGCCTCGAAGGTCGTCCATCTCGAAATTGTCTCGGATTTGACCACAGACGCCTTCCTTGCTACATTGAAGCATTTTGTGGCTAGACGCGGGAAATGTGCTACTATATCATCAGATAATGCCAAAAACTTTGTTGGAGCTAATCGAGAATTAAAAAGATTACATAATCTCCTAAAATTTCCCGAAGAAAAACTTTCTTCTTATCTTTCTTCTGAAGGGATTTCTTTGAATTTCATGCCACCTAGAGCTCCAAATTTTGGTGGAATTTGGGAGGCAGGAGTTAAATCATTCAAATTTTATTTGAAAGGAGCTGTAGGAAACCTAAATAGGACTTTGGAAGAATTCTTAACCATAATAACACAGATTGAAGGAATTCTGAATTCTAGACCAATCACTCCTCTGTCAGAAGATATTGACGACTTGGAAGTGCTTACCTCAGGCCATTTCTTGATTAGAAGACCCATTACTTCCATTCTTCATGCTCCTTTTCATTTTGTCGATTTTCGGGAACAAAACACAGTAAAAAACTAATTATTGAATAAATAATTAGCATTAATTAATAAAATTAATCATTAATAACACATAATTAAATTATACGTACTATATATTCTTAGAATTTTAAACAATCGGAAAAAATATAAAGGGCTTTGGGGGGAGGCGTCTGGACTAACAGGACCCTCCCCTTGTGTGCGCCACTGTTATATATATATATATATTTGCTGTCTTTGCTGGCTGGTTTAAAAGTTAGCTCAAAAGATGTGTTTATGTATATTCGAATTTATAACTTAGGTGAATAATTGATTTTCATTGATGTCGAAAAGCTCGATTCTCTTCGTAAAAGCTCTGTGAGTAAAGAAATTTTGTTAAATTACTTTTTGAAATATACTTTTCTTATGTAATTGTTTTATGATTTTTCCACTTTTCTTATGTAATTGTTTTGCGATTTTTCTGCATTAAGAGTTTGTTATATAATAGTAGTGAGTGGGTTTATCATACTCTCTGAGTTTTTACATACTCTGAATTTTTGTTTATTTTATTTCATTTGGTTTTTCCTACCGAGTTGCAAAGGGGAAGGTTGGTGCCTTCAAACTAGTTTAACCCCACTTATTCGATCCTAAGTCCGAATATGCTTTATTACTCGCTAGGTTCTTCTTTTTTGTAGTTTCTTTTTTTATTTCTCTATAATTTTGTTCTTCATGTTCAGCTTTTATATTTTAATTACGCTATTTCTTGTTATGTTCATTATCTATTATTTCATGTTTTTGATATATAATATATATTTCTTTCATATATATATATATATATATATAACGTCGCACTGTTCAGCTACTCCAGGGCTTTTGGTGACGGACCTCGTAATTTTGAACCATTGGTCAAGTAACGTGGGCGACACATGAGCTGGGATCCCTTTTCTAACTACCACACCACACCAAAGGGAGGAAGTTTGAGCTCTCGACAGATTTAACGTGCATCGCTGCCCTACATGGTGGGTCTTCAGTGGTACTGGGCTCGAACTCGTGACAAGGCCAGCCAAGATCCGATACCTATACCACTTGGCTACGACGGCCACAGATAATCCCGGACACGTTAAAATCTAAGAAAGCAAGTACTTGCAAGTCAGTTGTCTGTCACAAGTTCATGTCACAAGCTGTTTACGGTCTTTGTTGTATCGTCTGCTAATGACTGCCACATGAAGAAAAATACTTTATATCTGGCATAAGAGCTGTAAGTGCAGATGTCGCTTGTGTCGGTGTCTCTCTCTCTCGGCGCGTAACTGGCGGTCGCTTGACATCTTTGGGCACTGGAACGCGAAGCGTTCCTCCGTCCCATACTTAACGTATTGGGCGCTTAATGTTGGTTGGCCTGCTTTCGAGATGGTGTTTCCTTATTGGTGGACATGGAAGGAGACAGTGGGCGGGGCGAACTGGCGATTTCGGCGGTCTCAGAAAAAATCAAGTCCAAATTCGTGCAAGCAGACGAGAAGCTCGTCTGCTATTGGTCGTCAGGAGTCGGTGAGCGAGAACTATATTCGCTGCGCCTGGTTTCGAGTATGTAATTAAGAAAAGAGATGGGAACTTAAGTGGGTGCCTGTGTGGGTAATTGAATTTAAATTAAAAAATTAATAATTAAACTAAGAAGAGATAAGTTAAGAAAAAATAAAATTTAGCAAGGGTGGTCATTCTCCACATGGGAATGATCGGGAATTAATGTTATGGAGGATTGTAAGAGTCCAGTAATATTCTTCTGGGTCTCTTTTTATAGATATTAGGATCGTAGTTCTCTAGATTTTGAATGTTAACGTTATTAATATTCGAAAGATTGTCAAAGAATTTTTGACCTAATTTTTTTTATATGAGCTTTAAATGTTGGAATTTTGAGAACTTTATAAATATTTCTATTTCTATTATATCTATAGGCTCTGGTGATATTTCTAATTAATGCATTTTGTGCGTTATCTAAAAGTTTTATATTAGAATTGGCTGCATAGCCCCACACAGGACATCCATACGCGAGGATGGGCCGCAGGACGGCAGTGTAGAGAAGTACCTTATTGTAAATATTTAAATGAGAATTCCGGCAAATTAAGGGATAAAGGGATCGCATTGCGTTCCGGAATTTGTCACGCGCGTGTAATATGTGTTGTTTCCAGGTGAGATTTTTCTCTAAGACAAGTCCTAGGTATTTAGTGCTCTGAGACCAGTGTAGTGGTGTGGAATACAGAGTAGGTGGTGTGCATGGCTTTCTTCTCCTGGTGAAAAGAACTGCGACTGTTTTATCTACGTTTATTTTAATTTTCCATGTATTGAAGAATTCTTCTAGCAGTATTAGGTGTGCATTAAGTGCTTTAGTAATTGTGTGGTGATTTTTGTAGGTGGCCGAAATGGAAGTGTCATCCGCATAAATGTTAGTCATAGTTAGTGTATGAGAGGGAATATCATTAATATAGATGTTGAAAAGAATGGGACCGAGGAGGCTTCCTTGAGTGATTCCGTTTTTGATAAAAACGGTGCTGGAAAGAGTGTTATTGACTTTAACTTGAAAAGATCTATTGACTAGATAGGAATTAATTAAATGAATTAGTGCAGGGGAAATTGTTAATAATTAGTTTGTAAATGAGACCACTCACCCAGACTCTGTCAAAAGCCTTCTGAATGTCGAGAAAGACAGCTCCAGTGGATCTGCCTCTCTGAAATCCAGAAGTGATTTTTTCAGTCAATCTGAGTAGTGGGTGGTAGGTGGAGAGGTGCCTGGTGAATCCATATTGATTGGGATTTATGTAATTAATACTATCCGTAAAGTTATGAAGTCTATTAAGAATAATGTGCTCCGTAATTTTACTGAGAATACTTAAGAGGGAAATGGGTCGGTAGCTCGAAGGAGACTTGCTATTTTTACCTGGTTTCTTAATTGGGAAAACAATGGCAATTTTCCAGTTATTTGGAAAATGTCTTAAAAGAAGAATTTTATTGATTAAAAAAGTTAAAAGCAGAATAATTTTAAGAGGGAAATGCTTGACCATTTTATTAGTAATATTGTCTTTACCTGGGGCTTTATTGTTAGAAAGAGTTTTAATATAGTTAAGAACTTCATCTGGATCAGTAGGGGTAATGGGAAGGGGTGGGGGGTGAGAGAAAAAATTTTCAAGAGTAGTAGTAATCGTGTTATCAGTAGGATAATCACCATTAGGCCTTTCATTTTCAGTAAAGTTATCTTTGAGGGTTATAGCAAGAAGATTAGCTTTCTGATCGTCGCTGCAAGCGGGGCCAGATGAGCTAATGAGATTAGGAATGGAGGAGCGTTTTTTGCGAAAAAACTTCTGACACTACCATAGGCTGTTGTCTGTTGTGTTGAGCGATTCAAGTCTAGTTTGCCAGGATTGTTGTGAGTGTTTTTGAGTGCTTTTTTAAAATTTGCTTGTGCTTTGTAATAATTAGTTCTGTGTATTGGATTTAAGGTGCGATTGTACAATCTTTTTGCTTTATTTTTGATGTAAATGAGTTCGTGTATGTGGTTTGGAGTGAAGGAGTGTTTCTTGTTTTCTATTGGCTTAGACGCTTGTTGGTGGGCGGAGCAAATGGCGGCGGTGAGAAAAGAAATTTTATCTTCCAGCACATTAGGATTTCGAATGCCCGAAAATCGGACAAATGAACAGAACTTTTTAAGTTATTGCGAAAATCAGACCAACAGGTGGTAACTGCTCGAGCGTTGTCTTGATGTATAGGCGAAGTAAGGGAAAAATTAAGGAATACTGGGTTATGGTCGGAGGAAAGCTCCGGAATGGAATCCATAGTGAAGGGGAAATTAAAGTTATTTATGACGGCAATATCTAGAGTATTTGAAGTCCCGTGGCCGAAGCGGGTGGGGAACTGGGATACGCAATAGTTAAATTGAGTGTATCCGTGAACGTTTTTAATTGCTTTCCTCTCGTGGAGTTGACTAAGCAGTTCCACTCGTTGTGTGTGGCGTTTAGGTCGCCAAAAATCACACAATTACTGTTGGTCTGAAGGAGTTGTTCAAAATCCAGGGTGAACAATCTCTCGTCCGATTTAGGCGGAACGTATACGGAAGCAATAGAAATGGGATTGAAGTTAGGTGGGGTGAGAACTACGATCGTAGCCTCGATGTGCTGGAGTGGGGGAGTGGGTAGATTATAGTGGGGAAAATTGCGCCTGATGAGAATTAAAGTACCGCCGCGCGCTCTCTCGCCCGTGTCTCTGTCATTGCGGTAGCAGATGTAATTTGGTATATTTATGTTGTACTTAGGTCTCAGATGTGTTTCCTGAATAAGAATTAAATCGGGAGCGTACTTCTCTACGAAAATTTTAAATTCCATAATTTTATTTAAAATGCCGTTTGCATTCCATGAACAGATGTTTAAACCAATCAAATTGTGTCTAATCATCATCATCATCAATAAGAGCCTCTAATAGGGCTTGCAATTCTTTTTTAGTAAGTTTACTTTTATTTTTCATAGGCTTGGGGGTTGGAGTTGTTAAAGTTAAGGTTTGAAACTTGCTGAGTTAAGAGAGTTAAAGCTTGTATAGTTTGTTGCAGGGTTTGAAGGATAATATTTTGTGGAGAATTATTTTCATTAGTAATATTATTATTCGTGGGGGTTGGAGTTACAATTTGATTGGTTCGTTTCTGAGAGAATATAGCAGGATTTCTGTGTGCGTTGGAGAGTGCTGCCATCTGTTGCGGATTTCTAGAGTTATTTGTGGATTTAGTGACGGCCTGTGCAAAAGAGGTATTTGGTCGTATTAAATTAACTAGAGCGGTGGCATAGTTATTGGGTGTAATGTTGGTGCCTTTGCGGGGCTTTGGGTAGAGGGGACATCTAGAGTAATTTGCCATGTGTCCGTACACATGACAATTGATACAATAAGTTTTTTCTAGTTTTTTAATGGCACATTCGCGTGTTTGATGTGCTTCTCCGCACTTGAGGCATCGGGGTGTAAAGTGACAGTTCTCGGCTGTGTGATGGAATTTATTGCACGAGTAGCATTGGGTTACCCCTTTGCCGTCGTACCCTTCGACTCTTACAGTTAGGTAGCAGAGTAGTGTGAGGTGAAAGATTTTTAAATTATGAATATTTCTAGGTAGATTAATAAGGAAAACTGGTAGTGGTTGTTTTGTTATTTTCCCAACGAGTTGGGTAACCTTGTCAACGGTAAATCCGAGTTCAATTAAATTTTGGTGTATGTCTCTTGTTTCAGTATTCTTTGGCAGTCCTTTAACAACGACTTTAATGGGTCGTTCGTGTTTAGGTTTTATGGTGAAAAATTGATATTTAAGTTTTTCTACGAAGTCTTGAAGGAGTTCGTAATCATGTGAGTTGTTTGTGTAGAGCTTAATTAATGTTCCGGTTTTTTTGCTACGGAGTGTGGGGATGATTTCGTTAAGTGTTTTGAGTTGTTCCATGTAGTTATCTTCGAGATTAAGAAAGACCGGAGGTGGAAGGGAGTTGGTTTTGTCTGTTTCAGTTGTTTTAGAGGGCGCGAAATTGATTGTGTTTTGAGAAGTTCCTGCTATATTCTCGTCGTTTTCATTAATTTTTTCAAATCTATTATTAATGTCGATTTCAAAGTTTCTAAATTCTATTTGTTGGCGTTTAAAGGTTTTCTTAGCGGTAGGCGAGATGAAACCATCTGCGCTTTCCTTTCTTTTAGAACTAATTTTCTTAGGGAGTTCAGGGAACTCTTTCGGTTTTATTTTTAGTGGGAGAATTACATGGGGTAGAATGAACTCGACAACCAGGGGTATCGCAACGAGGAAGAGAACTCAACTCACCTAAGGCTTGTTGGTGTCTGTCATCAAAGTAGGCCTGTTGGGAGTACAGGGCAGCCAGGTCCGGATCGTCATCAGAGGTAATGGGCGCAATGCATTCGATGGTGTGTGAGACGTTGCTCAGTATGATCGAAAATTTTTTCAAGTCCTGATTGACCAGTTGCAGCCTTTCGCAGTTGGTCAGTGAAGGAGTAGAAGATCTCGAGGATGGTAGAGAGGCATTTACTAATTCCATTTCCGTGGGGTTTTCCATTGTCATGTCCAAGTCGTGAAGTAGTTAAAAATCTGAAAGAATTGGGCGTAAAGAGCTGTACTAAATACAGCTCAGGTCTAAAGTAGCCGGCGCCCTATCCTTTAAGCTCTGAAAAGAGCTATAGGGGAACGCCTGATTGATTTCTATTTAGACCTGGTGTGCAATGTGGGAAATAGTACGGAGCGTATAGACGACGCGACCGTACTCGAGCTCCCCAAGAAGGGGAATCCTATCAGCTTGTCTCGGCGCGTAACTAAAATGATCGTTTTGAACAAAAGAATTTTTCTTTTTACTGTTACTTCAATTTTTTTTAGTTACATTATTTATTTAAATGCTAAAAAGACGAAAAACTTTTTTTCTTGTTCAAGTAAGTCTAAATCTGGCAACTTTAAGACATCTATTTGTTTATTTCCTGTTTTATCGTTCTCACTGCTGAATTTTTTTTGCATGGAGTTTGTTATTAAATACGTTTTTTGTTTATCTTTTACTCATTTGTTGCAGTTGTGTTAAGACAGGGGTGGCCAACCTTTTTGACAAGAGTGCCACTATCTGATAAAAAAATTACGAATGCCACTTCCAACTTCTCCAACAAAAAAGTACGAAAAGGTGAAAAAATGCCAATTATAGGCTTATTTTTAGATTTTTATGCAAGTCTTATAAGTCGTAGAAATTTAAAAATTATTTAGTATACAAGACAGAAGTACAAATTTAGGTTTTATCTTTTAATAAACTTTTTACAGTTCTCCATACACAATTATTTGGGTTAGTTAGAAAAGAAAAATTATTCACTTCAAACTCCTAATTCTAAATAATTATTAAATAGGCTGTACTTGCTTAATAGGGCTTTTGAATATGTAGTTATTTTATGAAGTCATCTATTAGGATTATTTCTTGAAGATGCTAACAAAATAACCTGTTTCAGGTGCATAGCAATTAATTTTGACCTATAGTTTGATTTTATATATATATTTGTTCACTAACATGTTGATCCAAATTTACAACAATATCTGACAGCAGAATCCTGTAAACTTTTAAAATTGCTTGTTAACACAGATTTCTAAAATTCAATATAATTCAGATCACTTGCAGTTAAAATAATTTTATTTTATTTTCAATGTAGTATGGTGCTTTAGGTCAATAATTCCAATTTGGATTTCAAGAGGGTTACAATTAACGTCTTGAAGGCAAATTGAAAAAGGACTATGCAAATATTTCTGCAATCTTAAATTTAAATGTCCCATAACATGCGCGAACAGCTAAATCCCATAGCCAAACATTCTTGAGTAATAAGCTCCCACTGGGTGGTTTGTTTTCTTCCGCATATTTTAAAACACTCCCTTAAATTTCAATACTTCGTGAGTGAACTTCCTTGGAGTCACTGCATGCAACAATGAATAATTTTCTATTGTAATTCAGTTAAGTGTATTTAAAATGAATTTTGAGATTTTTTCCCCTAAAGTAACCACATTCCAATAAAGGTTTTAAAATCTTATTATTTTTCAAATGTGTTTTAATTTTTCAGTAGGTCTTCGCATGCTACTGTAACACCAATGGGGTACTTGTGCTGTGGGTTGGCCACCCCTGTTTTAAGGTATTATATATAATTATAAAATTTGATGTGGATGAAGATTCGTTAGAAAAATAAAAGGTTTAATTAAAAAAAATTACTAAAAAAGGTTTTAGTTAAAGTGGGGAAAGGATTAACTGGTATTTTATATAATGCTAATTTTCAGAAACTCTTTCAAGTAGTATAATTTTAGCGAAAAGTATTGATATCTTTAATATGCATTTCTGTCTTGCCCTGTTTGTTTCCAATAAGAGAAGTTCTTGTCTGGAGACACAAAATTTGGTTGGTTTTCAAATTTCAGTCTCAAGTGTATATTATTCAGGGTACTTATGTACTATTGCTACCATATTGGTGACATTAAACAAAACTGCACATATTCTAAAAAAAGGAATAAATGCTGACCTGAATATTTTGCTTGTATTGGGAAACTAAGTAATTATAATTAGATAACAATCAGTAAAATAAGAAGCAACTAATTATTCTTACATTTCTAATTATTATTATTGGTAAAATCCTAGGAGAGTCCACTCCCTTGGTGACAAACCGAAAAAAGCGCCAAGCGTAACCGACAATGGCGGCAATTGAATATAGTGGGATAAGGTGGATGCTTAACAAAATATATGTTAACAATACATAAATTAAACATTTAAGATAAAAAAAATATAAAAACAGCACTTACTTTCTTAATGCTGATCTTTTCCGAGTGAAGAGTACAGCGTAACAGATTTTAAAAAAGGCCTTCAAGGTCTCATAACTAAGTGAATGATCGTGTGAGCGCCACTATATTTATTCTGCGACATAATGCTCAAACATACCTACGGCGTGGTTGGTACGACTTGAAAGAACGCGTTTTATTGCTGACCATGTTACATCATGCCGATCATTGCATTTAAGAAATTCATAACTCTAAACAATCAGTATTTCCTTCATTCACCCTTCAATCAATTCTTTCTTACCTTTCGCATTCACTAAAGTAAAAAATTCTAAAGTATATTCCCTCACACACGCAGCCATACTTCCCAGCCGAAGCCCAACAACAAAATGAAATTCGAAATGCCTGCCGCCAAAATAATGAAAATTCCAGAAACAGTTTGAGTTACCCCATCTAGTGTATCAAAGTAGAGTTGCCAAGATGACGCAATTAACGCCAACTAAAATAATTTTTGCCAAGGGTGAGGGCTCTCCTAGGACCGAACCTTATTATTTAACAATGAATGTATGATTTCATTAGTTTGAGCACAAACAAGTATTTTTTTAAATCAATTTCGATACTTTTGCAGTAGTACCATCGCAGCAAAATTTGCTCCTAGAGAATCGTACCATAATATCTGTACAACAAAGATTCTTGCATCATTTATTTGAAGGAAGTCGATTCTCATGGTGTAATTTTGGTTGTGATGCTAATGCTCAAGTAGTAAAATGACTTGGGTGAATGAAATTTATTATTTTCATAAATGTAAATATGTGTTATCTTTTAGGTCATTATAAATGTTTCCTATATTTTTATCATTTTTTTGTAGGGAAGAAACACATCAATGTTGACAGTTTGTTCCTAAACTTTTTGTACAAAGTAGGTCCTGTTTATTCTTTTTGTATAATTTCTCACCATTTTTTTCTGTTTTTGATTAAATTTTTTTACAATTGAAACTTTTCTTTCTATACATTTTTGTAATTTAATTTGTAAAGCTGCTATTAACATCCTCGTATCTCAATTTAAAAAATGAGTTGCTCATATGGTGGGGTATCATAAGAACCTGTTTCGTTAAGGACAATAGTGTAAAGAGGAAGGGGTTAGGGGAAATCAAAACCCCATCCCTACAGTAAGAGAATTTTATAATAAAGATCATATTTCTAGGGTGGATCAGGGTTATATAGAGAAAAAAATTATTATTATACAAAACCTTCCTCCTCAGAAAAGATGTTCTATGGTATGGAGATGAGAAGAAAAGAAATTTCAAAATTAAATATGGTCACAAAAAGATGGATTTTTTGAAAAAATGATTAAAGCCTTAATTTTGGTTTCAAGATTTTATATATAGATTCAAAATTAAATTATCTTTCTACAAAACAAAAAATTCAAAAGTGACTATTATTATTGAGTACCGAGTAAAATAAAACGTAAAATGTGCATTGCAACATTTCTAACCCCTGCGCTGTCTCACCACACAATTTAAAGCCGGTCACATCCAAACTTTTTTTCTGTTTTGCTTTATCATGCACCGTAATCTTAATAGTAGGTATCATTGAAAATTTTATACTAAAAACCTATTAAATCTACCTGTTTACTTCCTGTTATTTTGTAGGTGTCCATTCATTGCATAATTGTTAGTGTATTCAAAATTGCACTGGCGTAGCCTGTCCTGAGTGGGCACCATATCAAAAATTCATAGGGGGTCCAATTTTGAAAAAATAAATAAAAATGATCACATTACTGAAACTAATTTGAAAGTGACAAAATAAGTATACATAGACATGTGTTTTATAACTTTATTACTTAAGAATTAGCTTATTGGTAGTTGTTTAATAGGTGCTTTTCTCGGATTTTTCTTGTCAGCAAATGCATTTATAATATTATTCATAGCAGTCAGTAGTGCAACATACACAATCGCAAATCCTTTATTGTGAGGGGGTCCAAAGCCTGATGTTATTGTTTTGAAGTCTTTTGTAAGATTTGCTTTGGGGCTCAAATTCTTATTTTGCAAGGGGCACTAATATTCTCAGTTATGCCACTGATAGCAGATGTTAGTTTTTCAAGTTCATCTGTTTTTACTGACAGTTTTGTGATATCCCAAAACCAATTTTTGCCAATGAAAGTTATAAGAATTTAAAAATTTTTAGCTTAGAAAAATTGTTGCAGTTGTGGCAGGAAAGGTAAAAAATAGCAGGCATGCTATAATGATATTTGGGAAATATTTAGGTGAGGCTACTGCAATTGATTAACTATACTTCTATATAAAGGGTGTTTTTTTTAGAGGTATAGAACTGTAAATTGCAATAAAACAACGATGTATTATTCGATTGACATGAATTTTTTTTTATTCGAAAGATAATCTTGTGGCATTACATTTTAAATATGATTTCTGGCATATGACTGCCATGGCTGGCTCGGATGTAGTCCAATCTGGACGTCATATTTTCGATGACTTTTTCCAACATTTGTGGCCGTATATCGGCAATAACACGGCGAATGTTGTCTTCCAAATGGTCAAGCCTTTGTGGCTTATCCGTTTAGACCAATGACTTTACATAGCCCCACAGAAAATAGTCTACCGGTGTTAAATCACAAGATCTTGGAGGCCAATTCACAGGTCCAAAACGTGAAATTAGGTGGTCACCAAACGTGTCTTTCAATAAATCGATTGTGGGACGAGCTGTGTGACATGTTGTGCCATCTTGTTGGAACCACAGCTCCTGGACATCATGATTGTTCAATTCAGGAATGAAAAAGTTAGTAATCATGGCTCTATACCGATCACCATTGACTGTAACGTTGTAGCCTTCATCGTTTTTGAAGAAGTACGGACCAATGATTCCACCAGCCCATTAAGCGCACCAAACAGTCAGTTTTTCTGGATGTAACGGTGTTTCGACATACACTTGTGGATTAGCTTCACTCCAAATGCTGCAGTTTTGTTTGTTGACATAGCCATTCAACCAGAAGTGCGCTTCATTGCTAAACAAAATTTGCTTATGAAAATCGGGAACAACGGCAATTCCGTTTTGGGCCCATTCGACGAATCTACGCCTTGCTTGATCATATTTAAAATGTAATGCCACAAGATTCTTTCGAATAAAAAAAATTCATGTCAATCGAATAATACATCGTTGTTTTATTGCAATTCAAAGTTCTATACCTAAAAAAAAACACCCTTTACTATTTTTGATAGAATGATTTACTCAATTTCGAATTTTAAACAGCTGTTTAAATCAATTTTTCATAGATATTGTGTGCTAAGTATTTATCGTATTCGGTAGCTACAGTTTTGTAGTTTTTTTTTTATTTCTTAGTTTGAAAAGAGCACTTGTTTATTTGGTTGATAGATTTCAAAAATGTGACTAGGATCAAGGAAACTGAAATCTTTGTCGAGTTTGAAATATTAACACATCTAAACTGCAATAATACACATTGACTTTGAAAAATGATTCTGGATCTGAACTTCTTGTCTTCTTATAATTCCTGAAAAAAGCATTTTCTTCTTTTTCATTTCTGAAAGCATGGTATTACATTGCATTCATTTGCAAGATCTCCGGATTTGTTTAGCAAACCATTGAATGAAGTTTGATTTTTTAATAGTGCCTGTCTGCTCAGAAGCTTATTCACAACAGAATATTAGCTTTTCGTTGGTCATTATTTTTTGTCATTCTGTAGGGTTAAAGGGATAGGGTCTAGAATTTTACGTAACCAACAAAAAAATATTCATAAGCATTTTATAAAAACATACCTGTCTAAATGTATTATATCTTTATATTTGTCATGTTTATCTTCTTCAGTTGAAATTAAACTTAGATTACAGAAGGATTTTATATTATTACTGACTAACTTTTTCAAATTGCAAATAAGGCATAATTTCATGGTGACCATCCATTCTCTGCAAATCTGGTAAATAATTTCTAATATACTATTAACCTTTGTATTTCAGCCAACATAGACCTTTATATTGAAATTGGCGATTTATACATATTCCACACAAAATATTAAAAAATACATAAAAACAAGTAGCCCTCCGGTAAATAAATCAATACTATTTCTAACATAATTAATTTATTGTCCTACATGTCGAAGAAATATGTGTGCATTCCTCATTTTGTTTTAACTTAGAGAAACATGTATAAATTTAAAATTCATGATAAATGTATGGAATTTTAAAACTACATTCTTAATTTCATAATACTATGACTTAAAAGAACGTTAAACGTAACCTCCTTTTTTACTCTACAAATATATTATCTATTTTGCATGGTTTAACATGATGTTTCATGTATCGTAACAACCATGTAAAATAAAGTCAGATGTAATATAAACTCTATTATATTGTATGGGGGAGGGGAGACACACACATACCGTTAGAATTGAAGTCAATCAGACTTGTTGACTGTAGAAAAAAAAAGATGTGAATTTGAGAATTTGTTTGGAATATTTTCTTAATTTAAAATTCTGAAGCGTAACTACATTACTCTCGTACTTTCTATAGTTACTACACTACTAACTACAATTAACTCTACGTCTCTCTGAAAAAAAATAACTTTATTTACAACTTCTAACTACTTGCACCTTTTTCATTACTAACTATATGTATATCTCACACCTTATACACTACTAAACTCTCACAACTCATAACAGCTCAGAAGTACTCCACTTAAACTCTCTCTCATGCTCCTCTCTCTATCTCATCATACACACAACTCCCCACATTCTAGGGATACACTTGCACAACGCCGCTATTGAAACAGTACAATCTATTAACTTCATACTGATGATGTTACAGGACATCAAAATTTACAATGCACTTTATACAATATTATATTGAGTAAATCATAACTTCAATATAATCAAAATAGAAATATACAAATGTAATACAAAATAGAAATAGGAAATATTAATCATAGATAATAAAATAATAACATTTAGTTCATAACATTAAAATTTTTACATCGCAATTCAAATAATCTAAAGGGAAAATCAATTTTATTCAATATTCTTTGTTTCCAAAGAATAATTTTGTCTGAATATTCCTCCACATTAATAATTTCATTTTCCATTTCACTAACATCACATAAATTCTCAATAGTATTATTTAAGCTTTTGAGATTGTTTTCTTTTTCAATTAATTGTTCTTTAAACTCTTGTAAACAATTTACTTTGTTTTGAGAGATTTCATTACTCGCTCATCTATCCAATTTTCTATTTTAGTTATTAATTTTGTTTCGTTACTTCTTATTACTTTAGGTTTAATACTCAGTTTTTCAATTTCCGATTTATAAACACTATAAGGTATACAACAATAATAAAGAAGCACAACAACAGATCAAGTAAATAAGACTTACCTCAACAACTTTATTTGAACACTATTTACCCAACTTCTACTTACCAAAAAAATGACCACACTACTAACTACTAGCAGTTATATACAAATAACAGCTTTATATTTACAACTTCTAACTACTCACACCTTATTCATTACTAACTATATATGTCTCACACCTTATACTCTACTAAACTCTCACTACACATAACATCTCAGAAATACTCTACTTAAACTCTCTCTGTCTTGTCATGCACACAACTCCCCACATTCTAGGGCAGGGATGGCGAACCAATGGCATGCGATACAATATTTTGGGCACGTCATCGATCAAAACGGTTTGCATTTTAGTTCAAAATAACAAAGTTCAATATGAAGTATTAATTGTACATGAGAAACCAGATGAAAAAAAAGTTAGTGAAGAATTTATTTCTGTAACTGATTTTTTAATCTAATAATTTTTAGCGAGATTTTCTCAGTTCAAACAATTATAGGAAACGCTCAAGTTTATTATGTACCCTCTTGTGATTTCATTTGATAAACTGAACTTGTCCCAATTCGATTGGTTAGAAATGGAAGAATTTGAAATGCAGCTAATTGATTTGCAGTCTAGTTCAGTATGGATCCAAAAATGTATTGAAACAAGAAAGAAGTTGATATTCATTGAAACAGAAAGATTAACAAGCACAGTATAAGTAAGCGAAATTTTGAAAACTCGAGATTGAATTTGATTCCAGATACATTTGACTGTTTGAAGAAGCTGGTCCATACTATTTTAACAATTTTATCTACCTATGCTTGCGAGTCATTATTTTCAGAGATGAACAACATTAAAGATTTGCTTAGAAACTGTGTTTGGCAACTCCAACACAGCATGCATTCTGCTAAAAGTAGCATCAAATAATCGTAATATAAGTTATTTGTAATCTAATATTCAATCACACTAATGTTATTTTAATTTGAATTATACATATAACGAAAACATTTTCTATTATAAAGTACAAAATGTATTTTTTCGCAGTAAATGCAGAGTTTTGAATTGTCAGTATTTAGTTTTATTATTTTCCCCATAATCACAAGTCAAAAATATTTGACTGCACGTCTGTAAGCATTTTTTTAGAAAAAATAGCATGTTGATCCAAAAAGGTTCGCAATCCCAGTTCTAGGGGATACACTTACACAACACCGCTGTTGAAACAGCGCCATCAATAACCTTAACGCAAAGGCGGCGTAAGGCTTGGCCACAGCATAGGGCATCACACCTCAAAGCCAAAATAAATTAAACGAAAAGTAAGGAAAATCCAAAAGTTTACCACACAGGGTTTTTTATAATTAATAAATTAGAAAATTCTTAATATCTTTTTTTTTGCTGTAAGATATCGAAAAATTTATGTATCAACTTTTTTCAAAAAGAGAGAGATAGGTTCTATTTATCTGAATAAATAATTCGTGAAAATATTGCTTTCCTTTTTCTTTTATTAAAAATTTCTCAACTTTGTGGTTTCCGCTCACATTTAGTCTCGCAACATTAGCTCGGGTTAAGCTGCCATTGCTGGAGTCCCCGAGTGTCTATGGCAGCCAAGTGGTATAGGTATCAGATCGTGGCTGGCTTTGTAACGAGTTCGAGCCCAGTACCACTAAAGACTCGACATGTAGGGCAGCGATGCACGCTAAATCTGTCGAGACCTGAAATGTCCTCCTGTTGGTGGGGTGTGGTAGTTAGGAGAGGAGGGTGTCGTCCATGTTACTTGACCATGTTTCAAAATTACGTGGTTCGTTGCCAAAAGCCCTCGTGTAGCTGAACAGTGCAACATTAATATTCACTCACGCGGTAGTCCCCGATCAGAGACAAGGCATAGCTCGGGACTTCCCATCGTTAAAAAGCCAATTAAGTATCGCATGCATATGCAGTCTTGCTTCATGTTTTTATATCATATTTTAAATTTTTAAAGTATTTGACGTGAGAATAAATAATAGTGGTACTGAGCATTTTTCATAATTTCTGAATCATTATGCTTCGGTACTGAGAGAGATAAAGATGAAGTGAGAAAATGGGGGGAATCTGGTGCAGCAAAAAGAAAAATTGAAAAGGTTGTTAGGTTTAAAGTTCAGGTATGATGGAATTTCTCGGTCAGACTGAATCTGGTAGTACCCAATAAAATTAATTGGTTCCTCCGACTTCTTAACATTTATCAGAGTCTCCGTTGAATTTGAAACTGACTCCAGATGCACCGACTATTGATATGGAACAACCAAAATTGGAAATAGAAATAGGATTAAAAGCTTGCAAATCATAATATGTGCTGAAATTTCTGTATTTATGTTGAGTAACTTAGGTCACAGTCAAGAAGAAGAGATTGAGATTAGTTCTTCACCTCTGAACAGAGATACCAGTAAAGTAGTGAAACAAGCCTTTTCCAGTTTTGATCCTGGATTGTGTACATTTGCCATGACAGATGCTCACCGGTCATGATATAATTCAAAGTGGTCCCGCACAGCAGTTAAATAACAGTAATGAATATTATCCTAAAGATGATCATAGACTTTTTTTCATTTTTCAAGGAAACTAAATAATGGTGAAATTCAACATCATCGCTGGTTGGTTTATTCAAGTTCTAAAAATAGTTTTCTGCCTTTCATGCAGACTATTTGGCAATTCACAAACTCAAATGGTACAAGAAAGGTGCTGTGATTGGAAACACTTTAAAGTAGTATTTTGCACAGATATGAAAATACACTAGAGAACATATGGCCTATATGTTCCAACGGATAATATTAAAGTAGTGATTAATGTACCGAAAGACATTTGACCGAGAAAACGAAAGGCGAATTCTTGAATCTCTCTCAAAAGCATTGGTACAATTTGTTTGATATTAATTGATATCATAAATTTCTTAGATTATCGTAATCTGGCGTTTAGAGGTCACAGAGAATCTCTCAAAACAAACAAAGACACTAAGAATTCTGGAAACTTCATAGACATATTTAAATTGACATGTAAATATGATCCTACATTACCGAAAGACATAAATCACATTGATAATGAACAACTTGCACACCAATATCTAAGCCACGATATTGAAAATGAATTGATCACAATCATGTCAAACACAGTTACTAATGAAGTGATTGGTAGGTTTAAAGAGACAAAAAATATTCTTTTTTTACTCAACTGCATTAAAGACTGTAGTAAAATTTAACAGTTGTTGGTCATTTTAAGATATTGTAGTACATCAACTGGAAGTATAGAAAAAAACTTGATCAGATTTCTTGCTGTCATTGAAACGACTGTAGGATATTTTACCAATGCAGTACTTGGAGAGCTAGAAAAAATGTCTTAGATATTTAGAACTTTTGTCAACAAGGATATGATAGTGGTGCAAATATGGTAAGAATAGATAGTGGAGTTAAAATTCAAATATTAAATATAAATCCCAAGGACAAAGGATTTAAAATACTCAAGAGTGAATTTAATTAAAAAGATTATTGATAGCATTTTGTGATCTGCTTATGCATTTCCTGAACTCCTTATCATTGATTCCTCAGCAGCTACACCCTGCACAAATTGCAGTTTTTTTTAAAATGGAGAATTACTTTTACTTTTTACCAGGATTTCGAACCGTAAATGAACTGTAAACCGTAAAAAACTTTATTTTGGCCGGAACTGAATGGTAAATAAAATATGGGTCTATTTCGGTTTGTTTTATTTTCAGTGATTTTGTTATTGTAACGAGCTTGCCAATATTTTTCTAATTTAACATCAACCATATTATTATGATTGTTACAATAGTGCATTTCCTCCAGCCTCTCAATTTCAGGTTTTAGTGTTAACTAGTACTCGTATGAAACTACTAGTAGAAGGCAGATTTAAATCAGGTAAATGTACTACTATAGATGATTTTTTAAGAAAAATACCAGTCTATATTTTTCGCATTTCAGCATGTGATCATCCACAGATTTTTGTATGGACTATTTAAACAGACAAACCAGAATCACAAACCTAGTTGTCAAATGCAATTTTGATAATGGATAGCAATGTCAATTTTCCCTATTCTCTGCTCACCACTGATATCGTATATGTTGGTTAATTGTATGAATTCAGTTAATGTAGCAAAATAAAATTTTCTACGTTTTGATAGAATTATATTTTTGTTTATTATAGAATTATATTTTTAGTACAAATAATATATATAAAATACAAATTATTCATTCTGAACTGAACCAATATATATTTTTTTAGTTGAATCGTAACGTAACAAATTACAGTTTAATTCTCTGCGCTTTACCATAAAATAGCTGAAATACCTAAACTTCAATCCCTTTGTGGCAGTGCTTAACACATAAAAAAAATTATTTTATTTTTCCTTTCTTCTGCATAAAAGCGAACATCTTGCAGTGACCCCTTCACTCGCAAGTCACGACCGTAAGACACAGGAATAAAAGTTCTAAACAAATGGCCTTACTGGGATTTCTTTTTTGTCCCAATCATCTAAGGCATGTAAAATGTGGTTTCCGGACTGGCAGGTGGTCAGTTCAAATCACCCTGCTCCCCAACCATCCCAAGACCATGAACGAGTTGTTCACACATCAGCACTACAGCCTAAGACTACTTATTGATTATGCATTGCATTCATGGAGAGTCAAAGACATTCTTAGTAATTCCACACATAGTAATTCAGATAGCATCGACTTACACTTCAACCTAACCTGCCATCTCTACAAGATACTGCATGTAACCGGAAAAATTTTCCAACAACACTCAAACCAAGTGGAGATGTATATCAAATTCAGTGTGGCTGGATAAACAAAAAATTAGAAAGTCTATTGACAGCAAAAAACAAGTTCTCTGGCAAGTTACAACCAACAAAACAGTAGGTTACAAATGGCCCACTGAATGCATTTTTGAAGCCCTTCATTTGATTCTCAACACAAATTTCACAAAAATTTGTTTCACAAAAATTTGCATTGTGTGCTTTTTATTGTAGAAAATGCCATTTTTTCTGTTATTCTTGATATTTAAAACATTTTATTTTTTTGCTTGATATCCATTTGAGATAAAATTTTTTGAAAATGACAAATTTTTCAAAGATATATCATTACATATTAAATAATTTTAAATATAAAAAATCTGACTATGCATAAATCTCGGAAATTTTCAGAAGAAAAATCGGACTTTAATTTATAACACAAAAATTATTTTAATTCGGCTTCCGTTTAACGTTTTTGAAACTTACGTATATATATATATCTGTAACACTATCTATTTCCTAAGAATCAGTCGTAGTCTAGTGCAACAAACCTCCATTCTTAGTAAAATTTCTTTACTATATTATTTTTTTGACATACGTGTGGCCAGTGGATCAATTTAAATTTATAAATGGGGCCCATGGATCATTGTGGTTTTATTGATATGGCCTTCAAGTGTTAAAAGAAGACCCCTAGTCTAATGCATGCATGGAGTAGCCTTAATACTTGATCCACCATAATGTCTGTGTACTTTTGTGTATGTTTTTAAAAGAATATAACCCCTACAATGAAAATAGTCCATTTACACTATTGTTTGAGGATGTAAATTTTTAATGTTTTGATGTTAACTTTTAACTGTTGAATCTAAAAATTGCATTTTAGAAAATATGCAGTTTCCATTTGATAAAACTCAGCTTAAATAAAGTAGGAAATGCTGATTATCTTATAATCCCTTTCATTGGAATAAGCAACCAATGTCTCTCTCTGTATAAATCAAGGTTCTATTTGCGATGCGGGGTAAATTTATTTGCACATAAGCAATAGTTAGTAAAAATGCCTTTTAAAAAGTTGAATTTAACTGAAGAGGAATACCTAGAACTATTTCCTTGGTGTGGCTCCTCTCTATTTTCCAGCGCTTTCCCGAAAAATCCGCTTACATCATAGATTGTGATGTTATAGATTTCTCCACTAATTTCCAAATGTGTCCATACAATCACCAAAAGTTATGCCAACTTGCAGAGGCCCATGAGCTCAAGAGTCGAAAAACTAAAATAGTGAAAAGAGTCTTTTACTTTAAATTCTCAAAATAAAATGTATTGCTAATAATAAAACTCAACAGCTAAGGAAACATTTTAACTGTATATAAAATAATTAAATACCTTACTAAGTTTACGGTTTTGCTATACATTTCGTTATCTCTTTGGCAAATTCATTAATTATTTTTACCATATTTATTTCGTCCAAAAATTTTGTTCTGGGCATAATATGGACATGTTATTCAATTTGTTTTTCGTATAGTACTTCTTAAATTACTTTTAACACATTTTAAAACAGAATAAGATCTTTCATGGGATGCATTCGATATCGGTAATGTTAAAAATATTTTTTTAAAAGTATTTCTACATTAGGATTTATTTATCTGCAACTCAATACATTTCTAGTGGGGGGTTTCATATGGTATCTTTTTTTTCTTTTCATTTCTTATTCCAATTCATATCATCAAAATTAAAAGATTCAATAACATCTTTGTAAGTTTACTTTAATATTTGTGTAGCTTTCTTTTTAATTTTGGGTTATAATCTCTCGTCAAAAATACAATAAAGTATTCTACAACAGTTTAATAAATCTCAGCTATTCAGGATAGTTTTGTGCTTGCCACAGATATAGCTGATTTTGAGTAGGCCCAGTATGAAAATTCCTTCAGGGCCCCCTTTTAGGTATGAGAGCCTTGTTAGTGGGACTGTAGAGTTAAGTATGTTGGGGGCTCTGTGTCATTGATACGGCAGTAGCAATGTTCCTGGCTCTTGCTTTATCGCATATGACATAACGTGAATTCTCTGTGAAATTTTTCCTTCTTTCAAACTTGCATAACCAACTTTTTTACTTTCACCAATAATATTTTTTTTTCTGTTACGACTGGCAAGCTTGTCCAGCTTTCTCTTTAAATGAGAGTATTAATAAATCAGTTGCTCCTTGTTTCTTCTCCAAAAGCAATTCTAAAATTTGGAATATATAATTTTCTAGAGATTTTAATAAGCTAAATCCTTTTAATAGTCACACTCAACTTATTGCAATAATTTGCTAGTATTTTTATTTCCTGGAGTAGGGTATTCCCAATCATAGTCATTAGGGGAGTTTCATATTTTTCCATCTGCTTCAAAAGGGAAGCAGCTTCCAATATTGCGGTTTTTTCTTCCTCATTCACATCATGGATTTCAGCGAATTTGAGATACTTTGCTTTGAACTCGAAATATCTTTTGTCACGAAACTTCATTTTATTTCATTAGTAAAATACACTGATGGAAATAAAAATCTCATCACAAAAAAAGATTTGTGCTATATCCACGAAATTTGGTGGGAGTGTTTATGCGTCTGAAAGATAAATTTGATTTAAATTTATGAGCGTTGCTACCACTGCATCAGATATATCATTGATACGGGGCCCCCACATGTGTAACTACAGTCCTACTTACAGGGCTCTTATATCTAAAAAAAGGTCCTGAAAGAATTTTGATAATTCTCTATAGAGTGTTAACGTCTTACGTTGGCTTACGAGAAAACCAGATCTTTTCCCAATCTAGCATGAATGGGATATCATTGAATGACAATGACAGCTTCATTCAGAACCAGAATTAATCATTAGTGGGAAATATTTTTTTGGGGGTGTAATTTTTTCCATCTGTGTAAAATGTACCTGAGAGTAATTAAACCTGGCTGTGGATTAAAAACGAACTTGTGACTTGAATAGTATTCATTTGTTAAAAATAAAATTTGGACAAAAGGAAAAAAACTAATTCTATACAGTTCTACAGATATACCGAAAAATGATGGCTAGGGCTGCTGCACGACTCAAATATGGGCTCAAGATCTTTTTGTTGCAATTTGAATTAATAAATGGAATCTATCAAGCTTCGTGCCCCTGATGGCATTGGCGGCCACCAGGTCTGCCACCCGCTTAATCCACTTCTGCCAACTTGGCTATATCACCAAGTTTCCATTCAAACGACGTTATATTGTAAGGAATGATGTTGCTTGCAAATATTACAATTTTGAATTTTCTAACTAGCTGATGAAAGTTGGAAATAATGAAATAAAGCAATTAGAAATTCCACATGCACTTTTGTGTGAAGATGTTGTTAAAGAAATATATCCTGATGATATAACAATGGAACAAATGAGATAGGGCAATATTGGTTGCTTGAAATGACGATGAGAGAAAAAAAAATAATTTTCTGTGCAACACTGAAGGAAACACTATTTACTCATGGACAATTGTACGGAGCTCTGTCAAAGTGAAGCGAAGATACAATAAAAGTTCAGTTATATTTTGAGGTAAAGGTGATTAGGATCATTATTCATGACAATCCAATTATCAAAGCACAAACACTGTATACGTATCCTCATCCTAAAATTAAATATGCATACTCTTCAACGAAGTGGAGAAACCCGCTCCGCCCCCCATAACTCAACAAAAAACACTCTTAACAATACGATTTAGCTGCACTGCACTGCATCATTCACTCTGGGTTCTGATGTGATCTCTCACCGTCTTGATTCACAGCCTTCGGCCGTCCTATCTTCCTTCTTTCGTTCTTCCCCTCCCCCCGCTGGCGCTTTGCTTCGTTAGAGCGTTTCGTGCTTTGGGGTACATCCTCCCTCCCCGTTTTTTTTGTGGGAGTTTTCATGATTTGTCTAATCTTCTCATCAAGGTTTATCTTTCTCTCCCATCCTTCTGGGAATAGGCGCCTTCGGCGCTGGCGCCCGCGATCATCTAATTTTAGTTAGTTTAGGATCATTATTCCTGAAGAGGCACTAAATTGAAGTATAGATTAGAACTACATAATACTTGTAAATTACAGTTTTACAATTTGAGCAAAGAATCTGAACAGGGAGAGTTGTATAATTCATACAATCAGGGTTGGTCCTGTATTAGGCAGACAGGGGGTAGGTACCCTCTGTAGCTTTTTTAAAAGCTTTTTTTCATTTAGAGAGCTAAAAATTAATTTTCTAAAATTATTCTGCAGTATTTAATTCAATTGGGATCTAAAAAAATAAATTTAATTTACAAATATAAAGTATAAAGTTTTGAGGTTCTCTGGATTTCCTCCTTTATCTTTCAATCTGCATGTGTAAGAAGAAAGGTTTATTATTTTTTGCATAAAAATTGGAGGTAAGTTAAACAATTTAATTTGTTCTTTTAATTTTTGTCCAATAACCAGGAAATATTCAAGTTCAGTCATTTGAGTTTTAACATAAGAGACTAAAAGTTATGATAAATAAAACTTAATGGTAATAAATAATTCAAAATTTTTTTTAAACATATTTGTACAATATGGAAAAACATTAGTTCAGTAGAGTCACAAAAACACTGCCTAATGTGATCCAAAGAAGGCTGAGCTTGTGAAAATGCTAGGTTATTAAAAATGGGATTAAAAAAGAATATATAATTGCATGTAATTCATCAGAAAATAATGTGCTGCACTTGTGTCTCATTTGCTTGAGAATACAACAAAAAATAAATCGCCCAAATAGCCTTAAAGGAAAAGTTCGTACTTTATGTAGGTATAGCACATTTACTACTTGAAAATAAAACTGTACGAATACAAAGTATACAGTAATATACCTGATAAGTAGCTAGTTCTGAATGGGTCCTGTATCAGAACTTTTTCAGGGCTCTATTTTAAGAATGAACACCCTGTTAGTGGTACTGCTTTTACACACATGGGGGGTCCCTGTAGGTTGGGGGGCCCGTCTCATTGATACAGCGGTAGCTACGCCCCTGTTGATAAGGCAACCTCAGACAAAAGCTGTCTATTATAAGCATTTACTCGACTTTGTGATAAATGGTTCCCGTTTTCTTATAGAAATGTGTAATGTTATGTTGTCTTCTGTGTGTTTTGGTGCTTCGACATAAAAACAATGAAGGAGCGGTAATTCGAATACCGACACAGCTGGTTCAAAATATTTAAATGCAGTTTCGACAGCCTTTAGTCCCTCACTATGTAATATTTTAGGAGTGTGTAGGATATGGGTGTCAAGCTCGCTGGCTACAACAATAATTTTTGCGGAACAGCCAAAATATCGGCAATCAATAATTTGTAATAAAATAAGGTAATTTCTCCATAAATAGGAAAGATAGTAACAGAGAAAAGATGTCAAATGTCAGAATGTAAATATGAAATTTTTCTTGTTCTTTTATATATGTTTATTATAATATATTTAAAATAAACCTACATTTCTAAGAATACCAATTTTTTTTGCCACTCAAATAAAGTTAAACCTTGTTTATTTGGCCCTAGTGAATCCTTTGAATTATACACCCTTGATGTAGGGAGACCTTAATGTTAACATCATGACTTTCTGGCACTTTTTCATTAACTGCAACTGCAGTACTAGGTTCTGCTTCAAACACAATGTCTTCGGTATATATCTGGAACCACTGTTCCACATGATTTTCATTGGCTTTTGCTCATCCAAGAATTCTTTTAGGTTTTTGAGTAAGTTAATATTTTCTGCATTATCATGTTCAAAAACTGCATTTAATCATGATCAGTTTTCTTCGGGAAAGAACTAATGTAAGTGACTAACGTACTCCAGACATCTGCAATCAACCCAAAATACGACATCATATAGGTTAATTTTCTTCTAGTTCTGGATAAGACTTTGGCCATAATCTTTTTGCAGAAAGAAAATGGAGGGCACAAGTTTATATATATTTTATACATTTTTACACATGTTAGATCAAAATTTAGAATCTTCCTTCCTTCAAAAAATAAAATATTTGATAGAATAATTTTAAAAATTTTGAATGCTGAGGATAGCCACTGATAGAGGTCTTAGCTAAATGTTTGTAAACGGATTTCTAATTCCAGTAAAACAGAATGCTGCTTCAAAAGGGATTGATCTTAGATGTAAAGGTGAGAATCATGTTTGTCGTTAAAGTTATAATTACAAGGTCCATCATGATTTATCAAGCACAAAGCAAGCTTTTTTAACAGTGCCATAAATTCTAATTTGGGAAATATTTAATTAAAATTTTCTTAAATAAACTACCATTTTATCCCAAATAAGACTAATATAATCAAATAACATATTTTATTCCCTGAATTTATGTACATCACACTTTTAAGAAAGGACTGCTTCCAGCTTAGTTTATACTTTTGAACCTCAGTCAAGTACCATGGAGGGCAGCTGAGCTTCTCATCTAGCTCTCGGACTTTGAGAACTTTTTGCTTCGATAGAATTTTTCGTTAATTGGCTCCTCTACATGACAAGATTTTAGTTGTTGCAGGATTGCAGTGCAGGAGCATAAGGAGCAATGCCTTTTAGGACATTGTGGGACAGACTAGCTACCATGGACTCTTCATTGTTTGAAAGAATTATTAAAAAACAATATATATTTCCTTTTTGTTACTATGTTTGCAGAATAGTCTGTTTCTTGTGTAAATTATACTCATCATAGTAAAAATGTGTAAATCAAACAAATTATAAGAAATATTTTTCTATATTTAAAGCTTTGTTTTATAAAGTTCCTTTAAATTTTTTTTTTTTTTTTTTTTTTTTGTAATATCAAAAATCTTTTCCATTAGTATATTAATATATTATGAAACATTATGTTGTCTATCAACACTATCTTTTTTTTTTACTCTTTATGTCTATAATTATTAAACATAAATATAGACCTTACAGTGCTTTTTTTTTTCAATTTCATATATGCTTATTGTTTTGTATACCATAATACAATACATAAACCTATAGAATTTTTCTCCAGTATTGTATTTTATATTTTATTATCTTCCTTAATTTCCTGTACATTGCTTTTATTAACCTGTTTATTATTATAAAAAATGAAAAATACTGTTATATTTTTTCAGTAACTAATGTTGAATATACAATTTAGATTTTGATTTGCTATCTGAAAGCCAACTACTTTCTTTTGATTTCAGAAGAAAAAAAAATTTAGCTGATTCTTTTTAAGTTGTGATATCCAGCTAATTTTTTTTTCTCCCTTCATAATTTGTTATGTAGAATACAATTCAACTTATATATTGAAGAGTGTATGTATATTTCAACTTATATTGAAGAGTGTATGTATATTTCTCAGCTTATATATTGAACAGTGTATGTATATGTGTTGTGAAATAATTAAATTTTTTTTTCTTTTACAGAAGTATGTTATAAAGTGATATTATGAACAAGAATGCAAGACCCATTTTCTTTATAGTAGCTTTTGAATAGAGATTTATGTTGCTACATCTGTAAGAAAACTTACACATTTAAAATTAGCAAAATGTCTTTCTCTCAAGGGAACTCAAAGCACCGTTTACATGATCGTGATAATGAAAAGCCTTATGTTTGTGAAATGTGCAACAAGGGTTTTTCTCGAAATTATAATTTAAAATTACATTTACGTATTCATACCAAGGAAAGGCCTTATGTTTGTGAACTATGCAAGAAGGGTTTTTCTCAAATTGGTCATTTAAAGCAACATTTACGGATTCATACCAAAGAAAAGCCTTATGTTTGTGATTTGTGCAACAAGGGGTTTTCTCACAATTGTAGTTTAAAAGTACATTTACTGAATCATACAAAGGAAAAACCTTATGTTTGTGAACTGTGCAACGAGGGGTTTACTCGAAATGATACTTTAAAAAAACATTTGCGGATTCATACAAAAGAAAAACCTTATGTTTGTGAACTGTGCAACAAGGGGTTTACTAGAACATTTGATACATTAAAAAAAAACATGTTTGTGAACTGTGCAACAAGGGATTTTCTCGAAAAAGGGATTTAAAATTACATTTACTGAATCATACAAAAGGAAAACCTTATGTTTGTGAAATATGCAACAAGGGTTTTCTGACATTTGCGGATTCATACAAAAGAAAAGCCTTATGTTTGTGAAATATGCAAAAGGGGTTTTCTGACATTTAAATACATTTACCATACCAAGGAAAAACCTTATTTTTGTGAACTATGCAAGAAGGGTTTTTCTCAAAATGGTCATTTAAAGGAACATTTACGGATTCATACCAAAGAAAAGCCTTATGTTTGTGAACTGTGCAAGAAGGGGTTTTCTTTAAATTTTAATTTAAAAGCACATTTAAAGATTCATACAAAAGAAAAACCTTATATTTGTGAACTGTGCAACAAATGTTTTTCTGAAAATCACAATTTGAAAACACATTTACGGATTCATACAAAGGAAAAACCTTATGTTTGTGAACTGTGCAACAAGGGGTTTTCTCGAAATGATACTTTAAAAGAACATTTGTGGATTCATACAAAGGAAAAGCCTTATGTTTGTGAACTGTGCAACAAGGGATTTTCTCTAAATAATACTTTAAAGGAACATTTGCGGATTCATACAAAGGAAAAGCCTTATGTTTTTTAACTGTGCAACAAATGTTTTCTCAAAAGGATAATTTAAAATCACATTAACAATGTCATTCAAAGCAAAAAGTTTGTTAAGTGTGCAACAAGGTTTTTTTTTAAAATTATAAGTTAAAATCACATTTAGGGATTCATGCCAAGGGAAAGCCTTATGTTTATAAACTGTGCAACACAAACGTTTATCTCAGAATCAGTTTAAAACAACTTTTACACATTCATATAAAAGAGAATGTGCTGCTGGGATTTTTCTGAAACTGGTCACTTAAAGCTCATTTTTATATTCATAGGAAGGAGAAAATCCCATATTTGTGAAACATACAACATTTCTTTAAGGTGTCTTAGTTTTAAAACCTATGAAAAATATCAATTGTTGAATATGTTTAAAAATGTAGTATTTCTTTTGTTATGCCTTTTAATAATGATATTTTCTTTTGTAACCAGATAGAAAATTTTATAAATAGGTTTTTGCAAAGAAAACTGCTTTTTTTATGTTGTGTCCTTTTATGCTCGGTATTTTAAGATAGAAATATTTTATTTGATTATGACTTGTATATTTTTATATGAGAAAACATAAATGAGTAAAATATTAATATATTTGTAATTATGTTGTTAAATGTTATATTCTCGTATAGCATTAAATGAAGAATAAATTCAAATGTAAGTCAAACTGTTGAAAATTACTCATTTGGATATTTGTTAAAATAAATTCCGTATATTCGAGTATATTGGGATTTATCTATATTTCTGAAATAATTGGGTGTACTTTCAATGTGATGATGCATATTACTTGTGTTAAAGATATATACAGTCAAACTCCGATTTTATGAATTTTTCTTTTCCCGCAATTAAAGTTAAGGCAAACCTTCTATTTAACGAATAATAAACCCTAAATTATTTTAGCTGCTGGAATTTTTTTATTATTAGTTTGTGTTACAAAAATTAAGGTTATTTTTTCAAATGGCATTTTTTTTTTGTCCGGAACATAAAAACTTTTTGTAAGCCGTAAATTTCAAGGAAAGGACGACGACCATTATTGGTCATGCCAGTGAGTCATAAATGTAAACAATCGCATGAGTCTTGTGTAGGACAGGAAGTTCTAATCCACAAAGCAGTATTTTTAAAGATTTTAACACTTATGATACATTTGATGACTGACTGCCTGTTTTTGGAACTGAAATAGTGGAAATTGTTGATTTGTCTTACTCAGTGAATGGTGATCTTAATGCTGAAATTCATAATGAAAGAGAGAGAGAAACCCTATCAAGACTTACATTTTCTAGTGTTTTACATTGTTTGGAAGCTGTTCAAAGATACCTCTGTTATGCAGCAGGATGTAAATGACACAGTATATTCTTTTTTCCATGAAGTCGAAAAAGTCTTTTGAGTTAGGAATCAAAATGATTTATCCATCAGCATTGTAAAATTCTCTTAACTGGCACATAATATTTCACTGATAATTTTTTTATCTGTTAACCCTCTGAGTGGATGACCCGTTAATTGAATTTCACTTCGAAAGCGGTCTACTTTTTCAAAGCTAGTGGTAGCGAAAAGGTTTCGGATGAATTTCGCGAACTGCTTCGAAAACGCACCGCAGTTTTATGCCTTCCCCCGTTAAAACTGCGGGAGGTCCTCAAATGGTTTTGCAGGGAATGATTTTATTGCTTTTCGGCTTCTGTGTTGTTTGAAAGGGGAGGTTTCTGATTTACAGCTGTGGCCTAGGGCGAGGAATGTGAAAAGGACATTTTCTCCACTTCACGGCCAACAGAAACTTCTCCCAATTTATTGCAAATATATATTTCATATATTTGGAAAACTTGCTCAATTTCTGATCTAAAAGCCAATTACGTTTTAAGAAATTTTAATTTTCTGAGTTTTGATTTTAAATTCGGTTTCATTTTAAAGCATTTTTGCATTCTTAGATTGAATTAATTAAAAATATTTTTTAACACAATCCAATATTTCGTGTGAAATGGCTATTAACTACAATTTTAATTTCTAAAATCATTTCTGTTTGCTCATGTTTTTGAGTTTTCTCACATTTACTTAATTAAGATTGATTTAAAGACCAATATATTTTTTGACACATAGTTTATATAATTTAAAATCTCTATACTTTGTCTTCATTAATTTTTTCCTTTTGAAAAATGTCATGACCAAAATGTACGCAGGGTACTGTGAGAAATAATACTTGAAAGGGATGGAATATGACTGAAAATGGTAAATCTAAAATGCAGCTTTTTCAGGTAATATTACAATTAGACTACAGAATACAAATGTTGCAGAATGAACTAAATATTTCCCTGATGTACCACAAACTACATTATAATAAATTTATTGTAGTACTACACTGCAGTTTTTAAAGCCATGCAACAAGAACTTATACTTGCTTAACTGCCACGATGGGGAACTGAGAAAAAAATAGATATTATTTACAAACTTGGTGAATTCTGGATTACGTTTGTATAACTACTAATTTCTATATAAATATTTTGCATTTAAAACTCTTGTGACTATATATAAGAGATATATTTTAAATTTTATACTTTTTGTTTCCAATAATCTAAGAAATATTAATCACTTACAATAATTAAATATTTTTAATAATTTAACATTTTAGAAAAGTTTAAAAATTTCAAAACTGTTCAATGCTTTAAAATTGGGAAATAATGGCTTGTCAAACTAACCTATTATTTTCAGAATCAATATAATAGTATAATTTGAATATAAAACAAAAATTAATTTTACTGTGACAAACTGTTTACGACTTCTACTCATATTGTAAAAAGAATGAAAGATAAATATATAACATAGTGGCAGTGAAAAACACATTCATAATATGTTAAAATCCTGTCCCGATACAAATTTCTATGCATTTTCCAAACTGTAGCTAAAAACAATTATATGTTTATTAAGAAAGAAATTATTTATATTTAGATATATTTTTCCTTATTAAGTACATAATGAATAATGGCAAGATAATTTGTAAAGTCCTGAAAGATTTTAATGAAGAAAAAAGCCAGATGTAATTTTAGATAGTTAGAAATTTAATTATATAATACACAAATATGCATGTTTTAAAAGAAATAAGTTGGCTAAGAAAATGAAATTTACTAAAAATTTCCTGAATAAAGTAAATCAGATTTCATCCTCAAATACATATAATTGTAAGAAAAGGTTTTATTCAATTTATAATTAATTACAAAAAACCTTTTATAAAAAATAATTTTAACAGGTATAAATAGCAAAAAATATCAAAGAAGTATAAGAAAGACACATACATGTCGTTTACAGAAATGTCACAGTGTGATATTTTTCGAAACACGGCACTGCACACAGTCCAACATTACAGTCTTTACGTTGAAAACGAGTTTTTGATGTTTAACGACTAAATCGTAAATATAAGAAACAACAGTCAAATATCTCGAGTGCAGACGGCGCTCGCTGATATTTGAGTGAGAAAATTAAAGCAGCATAAAATGCGACCTCGTTTGAATTATATCTAATGTGCATATTTGGAACTGTTTAGCGTACTCGAATTAACTCAAGTGCACACGTCAAGGGTTTATATTGCATTCTAAGTCAACACGGTGGCTACTGACGAGCGACTACGTAATTTTGAACCGCGGTTAAGTGACGAGGACGATACCTGAGCTGATAACTCCCCTTCCAAACTTCCACATCACACCAACGTGAGGACTTTTGACGTCGACGTGTTTAACGTGCATCAGCTCCTCTTCAACGCTAAACTTTTGTGGTACCAGGGCTCGAACACTGGACACGAGTTCATAACCACGACCATCAGGCTACCGTGGCCGCAAAAGAAAATAGCAAGTTTGAAAGAAATGTAATGGAGAAGAAAATTTGAAGAAATAACTTCAAAACTTAACGAAAAACCAAAATATCAAAATTTATTTTAGGAATAATAGTGAATATAACTTCGTACACCTAAAACCACTTTACGCAGTGTATTTTGAAAGTGAACGTTTCCCCTTTTAGAGAAACTTACTATAATTATGTCAAATTCCTTTCATTTTGCTCTAAAGGGATCCCCGAAACAACGTAATTTATTTGAAACACAAAATTACTTATGGTTTAATCTAATACAATTCCCTACAAAATGAATGAAAACCCTTTTTTATCATATAAATTTTGTTTGAATAGGAGATGGTTAGTTAATAAGAACATTTAAAACGTGTCGGCAATCTATGGACCTGTGGCACGTGGTACAATTCTTAGTGGCACTCAGCACTACTCTACAAATTTGTCAATTCTTGAGTGGATGGAAGTTGATAATAGACCTTATTTGACAAACATCTTCTGAGTTATGGACATTTATGGAACTACAAAATAATCTGAAAGATAATTCTAAGGATAAATTTACAGCTATTTTGTAAATGAGTGTTATTGCTAGGGGATTTAATTGTTGAAAAAAGAAAATTGCATGTACTCTGCTTTCCACTTATGTTATTCGGCATATCAAAAAGTAAAAAATCTTTCCTAATATTAAAAATATTTCGACGCCGCAAAGAAATTGTTTAACAACTGAATGCTCAGAATCGTGTCATGCATTATACCCCTGGTTTTGCGATATGAAAGAAGAGTCGTGAAAGAGTTAATTCGCATTACAATTTTTATTTAACTATAATGAAGGGAATCATTTATATTTCACTTTGTCTATTTCTTATTTAAGTAAATATGTTGGAAACATACATTTTTAATTTTTTTAAATTTTTGTTGAAGAAATAGTAACATTTTATATTGTTTATTTTTATGTTAATAAATGTATTTTACTGATCCATAATTAATATAAAATAAAACTAAATCTAAATTATTTACCTCTATTCTTTAAATCTGCAAGTATTACCGTAAGAATCGAAGGATTTCAAAAATTTCCTACTATGTGGCACGCTGAATGATACTGACAGATTGGTTTGGCACGTCTTAGCTACACAGTTGCCGCCCCTGATTTAAAATGTTGGGTAAGATAACCATTATATTTTTAAAATTTTATAAATATACAAAGGGAGAGTATTTTGTCAATACATGTTTTAAAAGGAGTAAAGTTTACGAGAACGAAATATAAAATTGCGTTAAAATTATTGGTACTCTATCAACCATACTTTTATATATATATATATATGGCATGCAGCCAAAAGCAACGCAGTCTCCGCGCGCAAGCGCATTGAATCGAAACTGAAACTGTCGAATTAGTGGAAGAGAAACAAAAACTCAAAAAACATTAGAGTTAGAGAGAGAAAGGAGAACGCGAGAGGTGCGCGAGCAGGCGTTACCTTCTGAATATCATCGTCAAACTTACCTACCTTTTTAATTAATTTTTGTTTAATGTTAAAATAAAATAGAAGAAAGACCAACGTCTTGGACCCCTTGTTGTCTCCCACAAATTATGGGGACTCGGCCGGGATCGACAAAATTTCGATTTTGAACCAAAGTCTGGACAATGAACAACAGCGTCCGTGAAGGAGACGCTCCGCCATTTTTCGGAAACTTCGTTCAACCTGTGTAGAGGTTGGATTTTTCAACTTCATTCCGCCTGTGTAGAGGTCGGAACAAATAACAAAATAACCTGTGTAGAGGTATTTTGCAACGAACCATCGACAAATATTCCGCCTGTGTAGAGGTTGGAAAACCCATCGACGAAAATCCCGCCTGTGTAGAGGTTGGAACTAATTCAGTGTGAATAATCCGCCTGTGTAGAGGCCGGAACTACAATTTCAACTATATAACCTGCGAAGAGGTGAAATCAGTGGAATCAACGTTTTTATTGGATACATCGTACGTGCGAGCAACAAGGGAGCCAGAAAAAAAAAAAAAAAAAAGGTAGGATCTTTCCATTTCTAAAATGTATAAAAACGCTCTTAAAGAGGATCTCATAAGAGTAGTTGAAGAGCTAGACGGTATTGTCGAAAGTACTGACACTATAGTTAAACTAAAGACTAAAATTGAGAACAGTAGTACATTTGAAGGTGATCCAGATTTCGTTAAAACTTTAATTCAAAACTGTATAGATGAGAGAGTATCGCAAAACGAAAGAGAGGTAACTTCAGAACAAAAAATTGAGCTCGCGAAACTTCAGTTAGCAAAATTAGAAAAAGAAATCGAACTACAATTGGCTAAAAATAAAGCATTAAGTTTTAAATCCTGCAGCTAAAGTCGAAGAAGAACAGTTCGAAACTAACATAGAAAATATGATAAAAAAAGTATAAAAACTTTATCTCTTCCTGTTCCCACCAGATCTGAAAATTTTAATCTGTTCTTCCAATCATTAGAACGCGCATTTTTAACCAAGAAAATAAATGACGAATATAAATCTGAAATTTTAATAAATCTTCTGGGCGAAAGAGCTCATAACGTCTTACTGTATATTAAAGAAGAGGAATTAAATGACTATGAAAAACTAAAAATCTATAGTACTCAGAGAATTCCAATTAACCCCTCGCGAGTGTTTAAACTCATTTAAAAATGCTGTAAAATCATCAGGCGAGACATACATCCAATTTGCTGCAAGATTGACGGCAAACTTCCAATATTATTGTTCGTTAAGAAAGTTAATTCCTTTGAATTTATGTGATCTTATAATTTCTGATAAATTATTTGAAACTTTAAATAAGGAAACTGCAACTCATATTGGCATTCGAGAAGCAGAAGATTGGTTTAAGCCTATTGATTTAGCTAAAGAGTGTGATATTTATATTTCATCTAGAAGCGGATCACATAAAGAAATTCCTATTACTTATGGATATACCCAAGACCCCAAAAATAGATCACAAAACTTTAAACCAAAGATTAAAGAGAACTATCCCCAATATCTTGAAAGAGAAAATAAAATTGTTTTATATGCGGTGATTCATCTCATTGCGCAAGAGACTGTGAGAAGCGTTTTAAACCTAAAGAATCTAATGATCACATCCATAATAAAATAAACGTGAATACTTTGAAAGTCGAGAGCGAAAAACAAAATAGCGAAGAATGCGCAAATCTTCAATACGTAAACATTTTTGTGGAAAATCAGCCCGTAACAGCATTGATTGATTCAGGTTGCCAGATCCCAGTTTTAAATTCCTCACTAATTAGAGTGCAAACACCTTCCGAAGAAATCATAACATTAAGTTCATGTTTTGGCGAACAGCGTATGGTAGAAGTTAAACCCATAAATATTTCTCTTAATCAACACTCTCCTAGCTTAAGTGTTGGAACGGCAATATCACCGACCTTGATCGAAGAATTTATTATACATCCCAGTGTATATTCTGAAATAGAGAAACTAGGCCACGCAAAGAGCGATGTTTTTATTGAGTGAAAGTGGATCCTCTCTTTGAGTGCAGATTTGGGTGTTCAGTTTAATTCAAGTGTTTCTTTTCCAAATGTTTCTGTTTCAAATGTGATAAAAAACTGTAGTTATGATTTGCCATATGTTATAAACTTTAATACTGGAAATGATTCGAGTTCTCTAATTAAGGATTATAAATGTAATAAAATTCAGAGTACTAAGTTAAAATTGAGTATTGTAAGAGAAAAATGTTCTGATATAGTATTGTGTAAGAAAGCCAATGGTGCCATGAAAACGAGTTCCGTGGAATTTATCTCCCAATCTCCTACCCCTTCACCTATGAATAGTGATTATCATCGGTTTGTGTTGCTCCGAAGGATCTTCCAGCCCTGGCAGTGAAACGAAGGAAAAAGAGAAATCGTTTTGAACAGACGTCCAGAACTCTACAGAGGAAAATATCGATGCGTTCAACCAAAGATCAACTTGTTGAAAAAGATGTTCTTATGCCTGTGAAACACAATGTTTTCCCGTGGAACCTTCCGGATGTCGAAGAGATGCCTCCACATGATTGAGAAACTGTCTAGTTCAGAAAAATTATGATATGTTTAATCTCTATATATTTGTCGTATAGTCCTTGTCTGTTCCGTTTTTTTTTTTTTTTTTTTTTTGTATGTTTCAGATTCTCCTCTGGTCTCCATGGAAATACCGCTGCAGACAGCGTACGGTCAGAATGGCCGTTGTGGCATGCAGCCAAAAGCAACGCAGTCTCCGCGCGCAAGCGCATTGAATCGAAACTGAAACTGTCGAATTAGTGGAAGAGAAACAAAAACTCAAAAAACATTAGAGTTAGAGAGAGAAAGGAGAACGCGAGAGGTGCGCGAGCAGGCGTTACCTTCTGAATATCATCGTCAAACTTACCTACCTTTTTAATTAATTTTTGTTTAATGTTAAAATAAAATAGAAGAAAGACCAACGTCTTGGACCCCTTGTTGTCTCCCACACATATATATATATATATATATATATATATATACTTTAGTTACTATATATATACCTACTTTTAGTTATCTTAGGTTTATTACTATATGATTATTTTTATATATTTTTGTTTATGTATATGTATATGTGTGTATAAATTTATATATATGTGTATGTATATGTATATGATTATATATTGAAAAAATTCTTATATATTGGATTATATATATATATACATATAAGAAGTACGTCAATAGAGTACCGTAGTTACTGCCAACTCGTTACAATGAATTGGAAATTAAGTTCACAATTCATTGTTATTAAAATATATAAAATTTTACATGACTTATTTTTGTATTTGTTATTTTTATATTCCTTATTGAAAGCAACAAATGGGAGTTCATTACCTGCCAAAACTGCAGAGGCCTGGTTGTTTACTCCACAAACTCCTACCTTATGCTTACTCTGCCCTACTAAGTAAAAATGCCGTCTTCTGCTCGTCAAGATCATGGAATTGCAGATATTGTTTTCCATATATTTTAAATATTAGTTTTCTAACTTCTACATCAGCCTTTTAATAGTCTACACTCCTGCAAAGAAGTCTGAATTCAAAACTGTAAAAACTTATTATTCCCAACAATGTCATTTTTACCTTTATTTTTTATAATCTATGAATGCGTTAAACTATTAATTTGTTATCGCGACTATTTAATATTAAATGCGACTGAAACTTAAATTGAATTTTTCAAAAATTGTCATCGATATTCTCATAACTTTTACCTATTGTCATTTTAGCATATCACACATCTATCTTCTATGTAAAAATCTATTATAAGTTCAAATGTTTCAGCATATTTTTACTCATAACATGCAGTTTTCAACCACATTGTGAGGCCGCGGTAGCCTAATGGTCAAAGTAACGCACTCGTAGCTGACGTGTCATGAGTTCAACCCCAGCACCACTGAAGATCCGCCGTGTAAGGGAGCGATGCTCAAGCTTCATCCTCGTTACCTGACCATGGTTTAAAATTACGAGGTCCGTCGCCAAGTGAGTAATATTAACGTCGCACTGTTCAGCTACACGAGGGCTTTTAGTGATGAACCTCGTAATTTTGAAAAATGGTCAAATGACGAGGGCGACACCTGAGCTGGCACCCCCTCTCCTAACTACCACACCACACCACCGAGAGGACATTTCAGCTCTCGATAGATTTAACGTGCATCGCTGCCCTACACGGCGGGACTTTTGTGGCACTGGGCTCGAACTCGAGACATGCCAAACATGATTAGATACCTTGACCACCTGATACCCCGGCCACAGGACCGTCGCCAAAAGCCCTCAAGAAGTTGAGTAGAGAAGAGAGAGAGTGCGACTTTAGTATCAAATTAATTAAATTATATGAAATTTAAGGAATACTTGAAAAAATATTAGAAGTCGAATATATATATATATATATATATATATATATATATATATATATATATATATATATATATATGTATATATATATATTAAAAAATTAATCATATGAGATAATTTTAAATATCCAAAGAATTATTAGTATTTATGGTAAATATATGTTTTTCAACTGAGTATGTGAGACACGCATAAATATCTTTTTCGAAATTTCAATGCAGAATTTTAGTGGAGCTAATACAAAATTCCTAGTTTTGCATGGTTAAGATTATAAAAATGTCCAAATTTTAATAACCTTTTCTTCAGTCAACCACTAATGGAACATGAATGATGAGGGGGATTATGCATAAATATATATTTTTTTAACTTCAATTTAAAAAGGATCTTTATATTTATTTATATGCGCAAATGTTAACTCTAAATTTGTCCAGATGCTTTTAAATACTCTATTTGAAGATTCAAGTTAAAAAATATAAACTTGAAATTAAAATTCTCTTTGAATGAAATTAATGTTCAGACATTCAAAATTCAAATATAATTTGTTATCTGAACAATACAAAACAAGGGATTCTATGTAAGATGCCCTGAATATCTGGCTTTAAAATTATGAAAAACTAAAAGATTTAAATAGGGTTTTTTTTAACAATACATATAAATTTTTTGCAAATAATGTAATACAGAAGCTTAAAAATTATTCATGTTTAGAAGTGTCCGAAATTTTAAAAGATTTTAAATTTTGAACCTTTTTTTATATTTTTTTGACACATAACAAAATAATCATTTTTAAAAAAAATCCCTGAAAGTATTGATTAAAGTAAGAAAAATGAAACAGCAAATTATCCTCAATGTTTTAATATATAATTTGAATTTAAATACTACAGATATTTTTTTTAAAACTTAGACATACATTATAAAAACTTAATTCCATTTGAGAATTTTAAGGTAAAGAAAAAAATGAGAATTCTCAAATCGTTGACTCGCTATTTGTGTACACTTTAGGTTGAAGATCTTACGATTGCCACAGGAACCGGTCTCCCCGTGACCATAAAAGTTTCCCCTCAATGCCCATTGTGTCTCCCCGACCGTCTCTAATTATCTTTCAAGATCCTCAACCTTTAAAGGGGGAAAAGAATTCGGAAAAATACCACCTTACTGGTTTTGAACACATTACTTGAAGGGGAAAAAACCTGTTTGGTTCATTTATGGTGAGTCCCCGGCCTTAGGAAAAATTCAGTGTGGTTCGTTTTCGAAGCCTCTCTAGTAGGGTGGAAAAAGCCGTGCTGTTCAATTGGAGGGTTAATTCCATTTGAGAATTTTAAGGTAAAGAAAAAAATGAGAATTCTCAACTCGTTGACTTGCTATTTGTGTACACTTTAGGTTGAAGATTTTACGATTGCCACAGGAACCGGTCTCCCCGTGAGCCATAAAACTTCCCCTCAATGCCCATTGTGTCTCCCCGACCGTCTCTAATTATCTTTCAAGATACTAAACCTTTAAAGGGGGAAAGGAATTCGGAAAAACACGACTTTACCGTTTTTGAACACATTACTTGAGGAGGAAAAATCAGTTTGGTTCATTTTTGGTGAGTCCCTGGACTTACGAAAAATTCAGTGTGGTCCGTTTTCGAAGCCTCTATAGAAGGGCGGAAAAATGTATAATAATGTTGTATATTTTTTGTGTTGTTGTTTATAGAATTTCCAAAAAGTGCGAAAAATTTGTATTTTTTTTTTGAATCTGATATAACGAATAACCTCGAATTACCGAACAGAGTTTTCGTTAAAGTGGGGTCCGACTGTATTTCAAAAATTCGTTGGTTTTTATATTAATCTTCCAAGCGTTGTGCACGTAAAATCCTCCATTCTAAAGCTGCTTCGAAAATGCACTACCTGTATATTTTTGTCTTCAAGTAAGGTTCTCAAAAGCGGTTAAGCCGTATTTTTCTGAAATCCATTCCCCCCCCTTTAAAGGTTTATCATCTTGAAAGATAATTAGGGACGGTGGAAGCTACACAACAGGATACTGACAGGAAACTTTGTGGCTCGCAGGGAACCCCGTGTTTTGACCCAGGAGCAATCGTAAAAAATCGGGGAAGAATTTCTTTATGGCCCAGTTAGTATTTGTTTGTTAGCTTCATTTGAGATTTTAAATTTTTAAAAAGTCCCAACGCATAAATAAAATATGTTAAAATTCCCTTTTGGTTTCATATTAATTGCAAACCGTAACAAGTTGGGGCGTATATAAAGGCCATCTAACGATATGACGCGAAGCAGAGCCGCATAAACTAGTTGGTTTTCATGTGACTTATCAAATTGGTACACGATTTGATCGAACGTGCCTCCTTGTGATTTATGGATCGGGATCGCAAACGCCAGTGTGATGGAAAACTATTCGGCTGCATATGATCGGGAGACTGAGTGGTATGTCAGCACTGCGCATTGTTATTGGTGTCCTTTTGAAGTTGAGAACGTCACGCTTGCAGATTATTTGTGGCTTAGCTTTGAGTCGACATCGTTAGCATATCATCTGGGGCTGGAATTCAGTCCATAGTTTGAATCGCTGTTAGTGTTTGGACACAGACGTTGACGGTTCATTGCATCCCGGCATTGCTTAACTCGTTCATATGGAGTTTTATTAGTATCATTCGATTGCGCTTAAGAAGCCCTTTCCAACCGTAAAATTGGATTTGGCTTTTTGTTGCATATAGGCCGACATTATGTATTTTTGATAAATACCTTTTATCTCTTAACATCTTATTACATTCACTGTCACTATTTTACACTAATGTTTTACATAAAATCAATAGATCTTGATGAAAGCTGACATTTAAAATTAAAATGAACATCATAGCTTCTCCGAGTCAAAAGTTATGCTAAAGGAAAATCTCGATATGCAGCAAAATAACCTCAAACTTGCAGCACTTCCCCCTCTACCGCATATGATGCATCATGGTCCTTATTTAGCATAATTAATTTTTCTATCCTTTAACTATCCAGTGGTGTAATTAAATTTTGATTAGAGGTGATAGATTTGTAGCTGCAACACCAAACTGTATCCCTCGAATTTGTTATTCGTTTTTTTTCATATCCTCCCACTATAGAAACAATTTTAAAGACATATTCATGTCAAAAATTAATTTTTATTTTATTTTTCCATTCAACTCTATAAAAGTGAATATCTTACAGTGACCCCCCTTCACTCGCAAGTTGTGACCATAAGAGACAGGAATAAAAGTGCTTAACAAATGGCCTCAATAGGAATTCCTTTTTGTCTCAATCATCTAAGGCAGTGTTCCGCAACCCCCTGTCCGTGGGTCAAATACTACTGGTCCACAAAAAAACATTAAATTACTTCCATTTTATTTACTGCGGTATATTTTTCTTGGGTTTGGGCTACTTTTTTATGAAAATCCCTTTATATTCCTTGTTAAATCACTTTATATTCATTTTTGGTGTAGCTATATTTTATTCTGAAGGCACATTTAAATTCAATTAAAATAAAACTATTAAAACAAAACAATCTAAAATATAAACAATCAACGTACTCCCCGTCAGCAGGCCGCAGTAAAATTGTCCAACGTTGACCGGTCCGTGGCCATAAAAAGGTTGCGGAACACTGATCTAAGGTGTGCAAAATGTTGTCTCCAGACTGGCAGGTGGTCAGTTAAAATCACCCTGATCACCAACCATCCCAAAGCAAGTAAAGAGTTATTCACTCATCAGCATTACAGCCAAAGTGGTGCCCGAAGAATTGATTTCTAGAGGGCAGCACAACCCAAGGCTACTGGTTGATTATGTATTCCATTCACACATAGAGAATCAAAGACATTCTTAGTAAATCCACGCATAGTAATTCAGACAGCATCGGTTCACATTTCATCCTAACCGGCCTTCTCAACAAGGTACTGCACACAACAGGAAAAATGTTCCGACACTCAAACGTAGTGGACATGTGTATCAACTTCAGCGTGGCTGGAAAAACAAACAATCAGAAAGTCTGGTGACAACAAAAACAAGTTTCTTCTTTAGACAGGGGTTTTGCAGCCACCTATTCTCCAGCAAATAGCAAACAAAAAAACTGCAGGCTAGAATTTTCCCGCTGAATGCACTTTAGTGGCCCTTTATTTGATTCTGAGGCAATTTCTCGAAAGTTGCATTTTCTGCTTTTGTCGTAAAAAATGCAATTTTTTCTGTTACTCTTGATATTTAAAACATTTTTTAGATTTGCTTGATATCCATTTGAGATAAAATTTTCTTGAAGTGACAAACTTTCAAAGATTTCATTGCTCCTTAAATAATTTTAAATATAAGTACAATTTTATATATCTGAAGTTTTCAGAAGAGAGAAAAAAATCAGACTTTAATCTTTAATACCACAAAGTATCTTAGTTCGACTTCTGTTTAACCTTTTTGAAACCCGATATATATATATATATATATATATATATATATATATATATATATATATATATATATATATATATATGTAATAATTCCCTTTAGCATCCTTTTAATTAAATCTCTTTTAATAATTTTTAAATAAACATTTAATTCTTAGGTTCAAAACAAACACACTAAGCTTAATTGTAATCAACTAATATTATTACATCATAAATATCTTTCCCGCTCATTTTAACCAATCAGTGCTCTTATTACAAAGGAGTCACGTGGTCTTCATTGCCGGTATAAAAATCAAAAGTCTTATATGATCACTCTCTTTGTCTGTTTGTTTTCACCATGTATTCTTTGCCGCTTGCCCCCCTCCACTTTTAGCTGTCGCTTGTGTCTGTTTTCGTGTTCTTATAAAATAACTGTGAAATATAACTATGAATTGTCCATCTGCGTTATGTGTGTGTAAATAAACACACAAGTTGAAAATTAATTCTGAAGATATTTTTCCTGAAATCAGATATGCCAACACAATCCCAATAAACCAACACCAGCCAACGCAATTTTTTTTATTCAAAAGATAATCTTGTGGCATTACATTTTAAATCTGATTTCTGGCATATGACTACCACGGCTGGCTCGGATGTAGTCTTATCTGGACGTCCAATTTTCGATGACTTTTTCCAAAATTTGTGGCCGTATATCGGCAATAACACGGCGAATGTTGTTTTCCAAATGGTCAAGCATTTGTGGCTTATCCGCATAGACCAATGATTTTACATAGCCCCACAGAAAATAGTCTAGTGGTGTTAAATCACAAGATCTCGGAGGCCAATTCACAGGTCCAAAACGTGAAATTAGGCGGTCACCAAACGTGTCTTTCAATAAATCAATTGTGGGACGAGCTGTGTGACATGTTTTGCCGTCTTGTTGAAACCACAGCTCCTGGACATCATGATTGTTCAATTCAGTAATGAAAAAGTTAGTAATCATGGCTCTATACCGATCACCATTGACTGTAACGTTGTGGCCTTCATCGTTTTTGAAGAAGAATTCCACCAGCCCATAAAGCGCACCAAACAGTCAGTTTTTCTGGATGTAACGGTGTTTCGACATACACTTGTGAATTAGCTTCACTCCAAATGCGGCAGTTTTGTTTGTTGACGTAGCCATTCAACCAGAAGAGCGCTTCATCGCTAAACAAAATTCGCTTATGAAAATCGGGAACAACGGCAATCTCGTTTTGCGCCCATTTGACGAATCTACGTCTTGCTTGATGATCGTTTTTGATGAATTGCCAAACCAAACTGAGAATAAATCACTTGACAGCTGTTAAATCGGTCACCAACTTGGAAAGTAATGCCAACTTAAACTTCTATACCTGGGAAAAAAACACTCTTTATATACATACACACAATTCTGTAACACCATCTATTTCCTTAGAATCAGTTGTAGTTTTGTAAAACAAACCTCCTTTTCTTAGTTAAATTTCCTGACTACATTATTTTTTGACAGTTTGTGGCCTGTGGATCAATGTAAATTTATAGATGTGGCCCATGGATCATTGTGGATTTATTTTAAAGGCCCTCAAGTATTAAAGGTTGAATACCCCTAGTCTAAGGCATGCATGGAGCAGCCTTAATACTTGATACACCCTAATATCTGAGTATTTTTTCCATACTTTTAAAGAATATAACCCTTGCAATGAAAAAAGTCAATGTATCTTGTTTGAGGAAGTAAATTTTTAATGTTTTGATGTTAACCCTTTTACTGTTTAATTTAAAAGTTGCATTTTAGAAAATATTCCATTTCCATTTTATAAAATTCGGCTTAAATGAAGAATGAAATGCTGATTGCCTTATAATCCCTTTCATTGGAATAAGCAACAATATCTCTCTATAGATTGAGATGATATAGATTTCTACACTGATTTCTAGAAGTATCCATATGGTCACTAAAAATTATGCCACACACAACTTGGCTTTTTTTTTTCTCTCACCAATATTTCACCAAGTTTCCATTCAAACAACATTATACTAAGATGGATGATGTTGCTTGTGAATATTAAAAATTTTAAGTCTTCTAACTTTCTGCAGAAAATTGGAAACAATAAAATAAAGCAACTAGTTAAGTTATTAAAAATATCAATATATGTTTATTTCTTCTTTGTTAGAATGTTTGCAGAATAATCTGTTTCTTGTGTAAGTAATCCTCATTATAGGTAAAGCGTAAATCAAACAAATTGTAAGAAATATTTTTCTATGTTTAAAGCCCTATAAAAATTTTTTTAAAAAATCCCTTTGTCGAATTTCTTTTTTCTTTTTGTAATATGAAAAATCTTTTCCCATGCTATAATAATGTATTATTAAACATGTTATCTATAAACAATAGATTTTTTGTTACTCTTTATCTCATTAATTTTCAAACAGGTATATATAGACTTTGCAGTGCTTCCTCCCCCCAATTTCATATAGGCTCTTATTGTTTTGTGTTCCATATTACAATACATAACCCCATAGAATTTCCCTCCATGAAGGTATTCTTATTTTATGATCTTCCTTTAGCTTCCTATATATTGCTTATATTATAAAGAATAACGTGAATACATTTTCAGTAACAAACACTTAATATACATTTTGGATTTTGATTGATTTGCTATCTAAAAGCCAACTACTTTCTTCTGGTATCAGAAAAAAAAATTGTTAATTCTTTTAAGCTGTGATATTTAGCTCATTTTACCCTTTTTATAATTTATAATGTAGAACTTACATGTTGTAAAAGAAGAACATGTGTATAAAGAAGACTTTATTTGTTTTTCTTTTACAGAAGGATGTTATAAACTCATATTTTTAGCCAGAGCCCAAGACTCATTTTCTTCATTGTAGATTTTAAATAGAGAATTTTATTGTCGCATCTGTAAAAAAGAACTTGCATATTTGAATTTAGCAAAATGGTTTTCTCTTCAGGAAACTCAAGGCATCATTTACATGCTCTTGATAATAAAAAGCCTTATGTTTGTGAGCTGTGTGATAAGGGTTTTTCTCAAAATGATGATTTAAAAATACATTTGCGGATTCATACCAAGGAAAAACCTTATTTTTGTGAACCGTGCAACAAGAGTTTTCTCAAAACTGTTATTTAAAGGAACATTTACGGATTCATACGAAGGAAAAGCCTTATGTTTGTGAACTGTGCAACAAGGGTTTTTCGCACAATTCTAGTTTAAAAGCACATTTATGGGTTCATACCAAGAAAAAGCCTTATGTTTGTAAAGCTTGCAACAAGGGTTTTTCTCGAAATGTGGATTTAAATTTACATTTGCGGATTCATACAAAGGAAAAGCCTTATGTTTGTGAACTGTGCAGCAAGGCATTTTCTCGAAATGGTTGTTTGAAAGAACATTTGCGGATTCATACCAAGGTAAAGCCTTACATTTGTGAACTGTGCAACAAAGGCTTTTCTCAAAATTGTTCTTTGAAAGAACATTTGCGGATTCATACAAAGAAAAGGCCTTATGTTTGTGAATTATGCAACAAGTGTTTTCCTCGAAATAGGGGTTTAAAATTACATTTGAGGATTCATACAAAGGAAAACCTTATGTTTGTGAACTGTGCAACAAGGGTTTTTCTGAAAATAGTACATTTAAAGCACATTTATGTCTTTATACCAAGGAAAAGCCTTTTATATGTGAAATGGGCAATAAGGGTTTTCTCTAAATGCTGAATTAAAAAGACATTTACTATTTCCTCTGAAGGGTGCTGTACTACTAGGTGTTTTCTGAAGCTGGTCACTTTAAGCATATTTATTTATTCATAGGGAGGTAAAGTGCCATGTTTGTGAAATATGCAAAATCTCTTTCTGTAAGACTTCCTACTTTTAAAACCTATGGAAAGCTTCAAGTGTTAAATATATTTAAGTATGTAGTACTTCTTTTATATACCTTGATACTTTTGCTATTGTAACAGATGGAAAACTATGTATATTGGTTTTTGCAAAAAAGACTTTTTGATATAGTTTCACTTTTTATGCACAATATATCAAGAAAGACATTTTTCTTGTCAGAACATTTTCATTTTCTTAAAATAATATGATTACAATAAGAATTTTTTTATTTCATTATCACTTGTATATTTTTATATGAGAATACATAAATGAATAAAATATTGATATATTGTTAATTATGTTGTTAACTTATCTGTAATATTCTCATGTAGCATTAAAGGACGAATTAATGCAAATGTAAGTCATGATCTCTTAAAAATTACTCATGAGTCACTTGGAAATTTGTTAAAATAAATTCCAAGACTCAGTATACTGTGATCTATTTGTATTTCTGAAATATGAGGGTGTATTTTCAATGTGATGATGCGTAAGGATTCTTGTTTGAAAGATACATAATGTTGAATCCTAAAATTTTACGAATATTTTTCTTTTCCCTCTAATTAAAGTAAAGGCAAAACGTCCTATTTTAACGAATAATAAGCCCAGAATTATTTCAGCAGCTGGTCAATCCTTTTTTTGTATTAAAAAAATTGGAATTTTTTTTAAGGGGCGCATCCTTTTTATCCAAAACAAAAAAACTTCCTGTGTGCAGCAAATTTCAGCCTTGAAGGAAGAAAACCATTACTTGACTTTACAGATGCAGATGAGTGTCACCTATCTTGTGTGTCTTGTGTCGAATGGAAAGTCTCAATCCACAAAGCAGGGGATAGTTCAAGATTTTAACGATTATGATACACATTTGATTACTGCCTGCCTATATCTGCAACTAAAGCAGTTGAAATCATTGATTTGTCATAATCATTGAATAGCGATTCTAATGCAGAAGTTGATAATGAAACTCCAGTCAAAACGGTTACATTTTAAATATTTTACATTCTTTGGAAACTGTAGAAACATGCTTCTCTCTTATGCAGCAGGATGTAAATGATACAGTATGCAACAGCCTGTCCACGCATGCACTTCACTCCTCTCCACTGGCCATCGACAATTTCATTTCAATGGGTACAAGCATGATTATTTATGTGTAGGAACGTTTTAAGATTTTTTTTGAGTCTCTGGGCTTCTATTTAAAAGAAGGGAAGTTTTTTTTATTTTGATATTTATTAAAGGTTAACTTTTTGAAATTTACTACATATTTACCTGTTTGTGTTTCTAAAGAAATCCTTTTTGTGATAGTAAAAGTAGCACTTAAATAAAAATATTTTTTTATATTTTATAGTGTTTCATTTAATTTTACCATGATAAATTAATTTTTATTACATTAGAAATATTCATGCATATTATTCATTATGTTTAAAATCAGTATCCATCATGCATGGAACAGTACTTTATCCCCTTTTTCTCTTTGGAGGGATTATTTAATAAGAAGCTAACAGCGTGACGTCAGAGGCAGTCCTAAGTGTTTTGTAAAGTTTGAAAAACACACACACACAACACTATCGAACCAAAGTGCAATGTTTTTCAATCACTTTCGAATTAAGTTGATTTTGGTTTTTATTCAAATTAAACCAAAATGTCATTTCGTAAGAATATAATCAAACTTAGAAGTACAATGTGTATTTAAAGATTAGTTGAGGAAGAAATATTGTAATTTTGATTAAAAATGGGCACTGAGAAATATTTTTGCTTTCAAACAACAAAATGAAATATTATACCTGATACGTAAAAACTGTATTTCCGGGGCTAAAGAATATAATATTAAAAAGCACTGTTATCATTTGGCATAACGTACACTCCCTCTTCGCGTTGGAGGCTGGTTTCTTGGCAGCCCAAAACTTGACTGATGCCTTGTATGTGTTTAACCAATTTATAAAATATTTAATGCAAAATCTGACTTTACAGGAGGGCTATTGTAAGGAACCGCTGCCTGCACCTGGCAACAGGTCGAACGAGAGACGATATAGAGAGAAGGATCTGGCAACGACAGAGGAGAAAAGGTCGGAACGGAGGAGGAGAGGGTGGCGAGGAAACCGGGGGTCGTGAAAAGTAGACACGGCTGGACGATGTATCTTAATCTTGTAACATCTCAATATATTCTTTATTTTAAGAAATGTCCCATAGAAGATGTGGAATAAACAGTGGGACAAAACCCTGTCTGCAATTATTTTCAATTCACAATGCGAACACGATCAGAAAATAACCCACAAGTTTACATTGGTGTCAGGAGTGGGATGCAATGGAGCAGAAGTTAAAGGAATAAAATAATTCAAATTGATCGGTGTTCGTACTACATAATTGTGAACAAGGTTCTAGTGGACATTCACAGTTTGAAAGAAAATTTTTAAGAAGGAAATAGAATCCTGCGGTGTATTTTCAAGTTGATGACCACGTGGATCCCGGGAATTCTCTTGCAGTAGTTTCAAGTGAAAAATCATGATCTTCATACAGAAATTTGCTATCACCTTCCGAGTTGGGCTATGGAATAAACAGATGCCGTATTTTTCTTCAGTTTCTGATGAAGGGAGCTGTGATCTGAAAACAACGAAGGAAATCCCAGTACAGAAGTAAAGAAACAGCGTTCATGTCGAGGTAAGTGGCTATTGTTCCCCTAAGTTAAAATATTGTGTAAATATTTAAACGAGTAATGGGATGCAGTCATATTTAGTTTGTTTAAAAAAAATAGAAAAAGCAGATACATATACATATCTGGAAAAGAAAATTTCATTGGTTTATTGCAATATTCTATGTTGTTGGATTATTGTGTAGATGAAAAAAGAAGATTATTGTGTACTTATTTTACCTGGAAATAATAGGGTATCAGTTTAAATGTTGTAAAATATGTTATTTAGAGTTCTACATAGTGTTAAACTATAATTTTTTTTATCATCATTCTCTTTACAGTTTTGAAGTTGTCTCAAAAATTAAAATTTGTGTATATTGAAGTTGTCTCAAAAATTAATATCTGTGTATAGAAAGTGTTTTGCATAACAATTCAGTTTGCAGAATTTTTAAAAAAAGTAATTAGATTAATTTATCTTGAAATACTGGTTGCGAAAAATGTATGTTTGAATCGGTGAAAAGTATCCATTAAAAAAATGTAGTATATGTATTTCAAGTAGACTTCCTGTTAAAATGTTGTAAATAAGAGATTTTGTAGGTTATTTATGACTCAGAATAGGGCATGTTTTTTTTTTTTTTGAATATTATATGATAGTTTTTCATTTTAAGTAAAAGTGTTGCAATTTGTCAGTTAGTTGATAGTTTAATGCAATCTGAGTTTATTTCCTTTGCTCGTAATTTATGATGTATATATATATATTGGTTTTTTTGTTTCCTGCATAAGATTCTTCTTTTAATTAAAAAAAAAAGAAACTAAGAGTAGATTTATGATTTGAGAAATAATTCTATGGTAATGTAGCTAAAGTATGTTGTTAATTGTGTTTTTTTTTTTGAAAAAGGTTCTGCGTTCTGATTAGTAACAAATAACTTTGTCGCATATAAGTTTTATTGTAAACATATTTCGAATTGTGTTTCTGGAATTTAAGTACTCTTAAAAAAATGAGTGTATTATTATTTTTTTGCTTGTTAAATATATAGTACTAGGTCATTTAAGTGTTTGTATTTAAATTTGTGTGTGTCAGAAGGTAATTTGGCATTAGGTTTAGTTTTATTTAAAAAATGGCATTTCTTATTAGAAGTAAGAAAATTGACTTAATTCAATTAGCGCGGGACTTAGATGAGTCACCTGATCCGTCTATGTCTAAAATTGTTTTAAGGAATTTAATAATCTCTAGTAAATATTACAAGGAGGAAGAGGCAAAAGAGAGAGAGAGTTATTGGAAGTTATTACAGCTGAAAGGTTAGAGACAGAACAAAAGCAAAAACTAGAACAACAAGAACAATTAATTATCAATTGAAAAATTACGCTTGGAAATAGAATTATCTAGGAACGCTAATCAGAGTGCTACTCAAAATAATGGTCAAACCTCACGTGTAAAATCTTTAGATGAAATAGTTAAAATGGTTAGGCTCTTAACTGTAAAGGTACCCAATAAATCAGACGGGTGGGACTATTTTTTTCTAGTCTTGAAAAGGCTTTCGCTAGTGAAATGGTTAGCGACGAGTTAAAACCGAAGGTTTTGTGATGCATGTTAGGAGACAAAGTGTCAAACTTATTAGTTAACCTAGGCGAAGAAGAATTAAAAGATTACGAATCTTTAAAACAGGTTGTGCTCAGGGAGTATGAACCCTCACCAAAAATATGTTTAGAAAATTTTAGAAAGGCCAAACGTAACTCTGACGAAACTTTCTCTCAGTTCTCGTCCCGTTTAACATCGATGTGGTTATACTACTGTAAGTTAAGAGGTGCGAATGAGATTTTGAGTCAGTTAATCAACTGATCGTAGCAGATAAAATGTTTGAAATGTTGGATTCTGAGACGGCGACCCATATTGGTGTGCTCCAAGGGGAAGAATGGTACAAACCCAGGGACTTGGGCAAACAATGTGATACATTTTATGCTTCCAAAGGGAAATCCTACGATGAACCTGAGAGAGCTAAATGGAATGATAGTGAAAAGAGAAGTTTTAATGGTAGTTGGAGTAAACAGCCATTTGGGAAGAAAAAGTCAGATAATTTTTCTTCTAGGAAAAACTTTGATAAAGGTCAAGTAACTGAAATTAAAAAATTCGCTTGTTTCACCTGCGGATCAGATAAACATTTTAAGCGGGATTGTCCGAAAAACAAAGAGGTAGATAATAAAAGACTTAATGAGAATAAGGTGTCAACAGAAGGGACGGAATTGGTAGATGGGACGGTAGCTGCTAGAGTTGATTTGCTAGGTAAAGTCATTCCTAGACGGGCTATTGAAGACAAATTAAATAAATTAGTAAAAACATCTATCAGTGTAGATGGGAAGTTAGTCCATGCGTTATTGGATTCTGGTACGGAAATTACTGTTATCAAGAAAGACTTAGTTCCTGGAATATCGGTTGAAGGAGCTTCCACGATTTATTTGAAAGGTATTTTCGGTCCAGCGGTTAAATGTCCTTTAGTATATGTTCCAATTGGTCTTGCTACCGGTGGCCAGGTTAATGTGGTGCACCAGCAAGTGTTATGTGCTTTGGCAGAAGTTTTGGTAGAAGACGTGTTGCTTCCACCAGAGGTTTTGGATATGTTGGGAGGAGCCCAGAGTGAAGAGAATTCACTGGCTCAAAGCTCTCAGGACCTGAGGGTTGACTCAGGAAATGTAGATGAAACCGAGGTTTCATCGGGTATTCTGCCAGAGAAAGCACAGGAGCACATTGAGGATTTTCAAAGGAATATTACTTCATGTCGGAATGAAGTGGGAACATTGGGTACTAAGGATGAGGAGGTGACCGCTGAGAGGGATAAAGGAATCATGGTGGCTGATAGTTTTCGTTCCGAACAGGAGGGTTGTGCCGAGTTAGCATTGGTTTGGAAGCATGCTAAGGAAGGCAAAGGAAACTACTATGAAGTAGATGGATATCTATTTCATAGAGATAAAATACTCGGGGAGAGTATTGGGCAACACTGGTAATTCCGAAGTGCAGAAGAACGGAGGTGTTGAGACTAGCGCATACTTCCGTGTTCAGTAGTCACATGGGTCCCAAGAAGACGCTTGAACGAATTAAGTATTCTTTATTTTGGGAGGGTCTAAGGGCCAATGTGGAGAAATTTTGTGAGTCATGTAAAGAATGTCAGCTCACCCGATCGGTTAGGATAAAGACCGATCACTCATTACACCTATGGCAAGGCCTGAATTGCCATTCCAGGTGGTGAATATGGATCTGATAGGTCCAATTGATCCGCCAAGCTCAAAGGGGCATACGTATATTTTATGTCTGGTTGATCAGCACACTAGGTGGGGCGAGGCTATGCCGGTGACTAGTCTCAGTGCGAAGGAAACCTGTGAAGTTTTGTTAAACATATTTTCGAGAACCGAGATTTATCTTTTGTTGAAAAGGGGAGGTTTTGTAGAAAAGAATAGCGCAGCATCGTGGGTCACGGTACTGGATTTGTGGAAGTGGTATTTTTGTCGTTCTCTCACGAAGAATTATGCCGCATGCTTTATGTAGTTTGGAATTTGCATGACTAAAAAAGTGAGGTTTAAGATTGAATACACTTCTTATGGATGTAATTTAACGGCTCAGGTTTTCAGAATGTTAGAGCAGTTCGTTGTATCGCGAATAGTCGATATAGACATCCTGATGCAAATTTGGAAAAATCGTGTAAAACAAATTAACTTTGTATTAGAATGGGGGAGATGGGTTGCGTCGGAAATCATACCGACCAAAGGCAAATTAGAGCCGTAGGAAAGTTTTTTTTCGTGTATTTAATATAGATTTAGTGAATTCATTGAGCATTCATTCATGAGCTAATGAAATAAACATTGTCTAGATTAAGATAAGAACTGTATTGTATATATTTAGTGTTGTTGTTTTTTGTATAATATGTTTTCTATGTTTCTCTGTTTGCATTACCATTACAGTTTAGATCTTTCTGGGAACATAGTCACTTATTTCAATTGGGTGAACTATTAATATTATTTCATGTGTTTGTTTTAAGGAACTTTGACTAGAACAATCATCAAGACTTTTGACTGTTGCAATTATTGTGTGTTCTGTTTCACGGTTCGTGAATTTTCTGTTCCTGGTGTCTGAAATGGTAAAATCAGCCACAAGGGGCAAATTTTACTCTTAGATGGGGCGTGTAAGGAACCGCTGCCTGCACCTGGCAACAGGTAGAACGAGAGACGATATAGAGAGAAGGATCTGGCAACGACAGAGGAGAAAAGGTCGGAACGGAGGAGGAGAGGGTGGCGAGGAAACCGGGGGTCGTGAAAAGTAGACACGGCTGGACGATGTATCTTAATCTTGTAACATCTCAATATATTCTTTAAGAAATGCCCCATAGAAGGTGTGGAATAAACAGTGGGACAAAACCCTGTCTGCAATTATTTTCAATTCACAATGCGAACACGACCAGAAAAGAACCCACAAGTTTACAGCTATAATATTCTCTGTTATACCATTGACTATCAAGACAAATCATGAAACAAAGTGGGACCAAAATGAGGTGTTAAACCTCGTGAAGACAAATTATCAGAATTTAATTCAGTTCTTCAAAAACCAAGTGCATACATCAGTTCAGTTCAGTGAAATCACTGAAATAGTGGAGACTTGGCTGACGCCTTATGCTCCGATAAAATTTTGATTAGTTTTTAATCCAAGTTGTAACACACAGCTCGTGATTACATTGTCCATCAGTAATTTGAATTATCGCGTTGTGCTTCAACTGAGATTGATGAAAGTAGAGTATAGAGTAACTGGAATTTTAGAATCTCTATTGGATGATGTCAGAAATTTTTAAACTTTTTGAACATGCTCTATTGTTTTACATTTCGCTATTGAGGAATAAGACCATTCTCCGTGGTTGGAAATAAAATTTTTCAAAATTTCACGCTGTGATTTGTATTTGATACAGTTTAATATAAAATGTTCACTAGTTTCTGGTACTTTACAATCAAGTGTATACAACAAATTTGTTGAAGGCAATACAGTTGCAGTAGTAGTTATAATAATGCAGGCAAATCAAAACTGTTAACTGGAGAGAATGTATTAGTAAATGTTTTATTAATGTGGCATAAGTATTATGTCCTGCACAGCAAACACAAATATTCAAGTGTAAGTGCAAGTCTAAATATACCGGCTAGTAGAGTTGACAGGGCCGATCCTAGGTTATTTGCCGCCCTCGTGCAAAAACCTTAAGTGCCCCCTCTCCAGAGAACTTTTCATATTTTGACTAATACTTAACGTTGGCGTGAAAAATTCATCTACTTTGTAGAGTTTCTCAACTCCTCATACTCATAAGCTTTTCATTGCGATCTGCGCTTCCTCGAGACCTCCAGCAAATGCGGGTAGTGCTTACTCGCGCAAGCACCTAAGATGCAATCTGCGCATGCATTAACTTTTCAACTAAAGCGATCCCATGCATTCATTCATTTGGACTTCATACTTCCTTGGCAGCACACGCATCCCTCCGAGAGCAGATACCAGACCAAGAAAAATTAAGCAAGTAATATAAATCTGAAAATATCGCCTTGTATATTAACTCTATTGTCTCCCACAACTTATATAAGAGTAAAAAGTAAAACAACACATTAATAATAACTCAAATAAAATTTGAAGTGCAGAACATTTTTTGGCCAGGTAATGAGTTATAATAGTGACAAAATGCTTTAACAAAATAATAAACTGACAAAATATGACCTTTAAAATAAAAGTAAATACTAAGGCACAAATCTCGTGAAAGGAAAAGTATATAAATCAGTCCTTCTACAAAGACTAAGAAATAAACTATATCGTAAAATCCTTAATATAACGCGCACTTTTAACTCAAAAAATAGGATCGAAATTTACGGGTGCGCTATAAAAGTCGGGTAGAAAAATGAGAGCTTTAAAAATACAAAAAGATGAGCATAGAAAAAGGTCAGACTTTTGCATGTATCGAAATACTGTTTCTGTGAAAGAAATAACATTCCTTATGAGCTTTTTTAAAGGGTGGTAATTCTGAAAGAACACTTTTTTACTATAGGTTGGAATTCGAATAAAGGACTTCAAAACACACACACACACAAGATGATTGCGCACATGCATTTAAGGTTTCTTCGTAAAAAGGGTGTGCGTGTTATATGGCGAATATGTGTAGGGGCACACGTTATACGCCAGATTTTACTGTAACTATAAAATAACTTTTCTGGCTTTCTGAGAAGGAAATTTATTAATAGTTTCGGATAAATCAGTTTTTTCTGAGATTTCGGTTTCAATTGAGACTATGGCCAAATCTGAAAGTCTTTCTTGTGTCATATTATTTCTCAAGTAATTTTTAATTTACTGAAACTTTTTTTCATCGGAAGCTACAGAAACAGGTTGGGTTACAAAAATTCTTAATGCTAGAGCGAAATTGGGAAAACAGGGAATAAGATCATTTTTCACTATAATTTCTAATATCTCAGTTGGCTGTTTTTTAGCAGGAAAAATATCCTTGAATAAAGTTATTTCATTGAAGAGCCGTATACCATCTATATCTTATTTTTAATTTATTTTTTCTTATTTTTCCAGCAATAGGTTTTCTTTTTCTTAACAAAAAATCATCGGAAGGTGGATGTGTACCAGTTGTCTCCTTTAAAGTCCCAGTTGTCACCAGTTCATCCCAAATGTTTATGTGTCTATGCATATAAAACATTTATTTCTAACTGTGTCTCCCTCTTCTAAATCTGGATCGATTTCAGTGGATGAATCTTACTTACTGTTTTACTCTTCATAATTTGATTCTTCCTCATCATAATCACGAACAGGATTTCTTCATCCGAAAATACTGTTGTACTATATCTGTTAAATACAGTATCTATTAAATTACTTAAATATCACATTTCTTCATCATAACTACAATTGCTAAGAATGCATTAGATTTAAAACCATCTCATGCATTCAGAACTGTAACGGCGATACACGCGCAAGGTACGACATACTCGAAGAGGTGGTACCCAAAAATATATATTAAAGGCCGTATCACACGTACATTTACGGTACAATTTTTTCAAGCATTTTTTCGTCCTACTGTGGGGTAAGGGTTGCCGCAAACAAAACGACATGCTCTATCTCCATATTGAAAAATTAATCGCCGATTTTTCTGCTTCGGAAAACGAACATCCAAAATTATTTCTTTTATTTCACTTGCGCTTTTGTTGATGAGCGTAAACAGAAGTTGAGCACCATCCTGTTTAAAATATTATACGCCGTTAAAATATTATGCACCATTAAAATATTATTCGGCGTATCTGATGTATTAGACGAAACCGAAGCCGCCATATTGGTTAAGACGTGCAGCACCGGAGAACCCAATTGGCTAGAATTTCAAGCAATTTTTATTTGGAACAGTTTTTTGAGCTCACTAACAAAAAGTTGATCGAAAGCCGTTGCTATAGCAATTAATTTAAAATTGCTTGAAACGTGTACGTGTGATACGGCCTTTAGAATTCGCCTACAATCTAAGGCCCCCTCAAAGGATATGACCTGAAAGTCAATTACACGAGAAACTATCAATTTTGCAAACAAAGTTTAGTAGGAGCGTTGAAAAAAGGTAGGTGGTGGGTATGACATACCCTGCGCGGGAATTGCCGGGTTAAGACTGAGAAAGATCTCTAACCTGATGCATTCTATATCGGTATAGTTAAAAATATTTTTAAAAGTATCTCTACCTTAGGGAAAGTCAAGACTATTTCTTTTACAACTTCGATGCTTGCACAAAGCCTCGGATCTTCCCGAGGGACGATTTCCGAGTCATATAATTTATTGCTCTGTAGCAGTGTGAAAGGAATTTCTGTGAATGCTTAAATAAAAGGTTATAAATTTTGGATTATAAAATAACTAAATTCTTTTTTTAATTGAATCTAAATTTTTAATGTTTTCTATTTATTATTGCAAACTGAAAATTTTTTCCATGAAATATTTAGAAAATTAAAATAATAATCTTAAGCTTTTAATTTTTTTCCAAACTCTCCAAAAATTACATTTCATCTTTTTTTCAAATTTTCTGATTGAATTATAAAATTTCTGACTTAATACAAACATATTTTGTTTAATTAATTGTTTGTTTAAACATATTAGTTTCATTTCTTGAAAAAAACGTAGCTTGGCTTCCAGATGACTTATTCAAAATTATTAAAATATCTCCACCAAAAGAAATCTTTCAAAAAAATCTAAAATTTTTTTTTTTGAAAAAAGTAGGAACACAATCACATTACTCTGAAAATTTGTAGAGTTTCCTTTTAAATTTTCTAAATATAAGTTAATAAAACATTGATATTATTATATGCTTGTTTGTTTGTTTTTTCAAATATCAATGCTTTGAGAATAAACAGAACACTTAAATATTTCTAGAATAATTTGAAATTTCTAAGATAACTCAAAACTTTTTTTGACAACGGCCCCAATACCACAAAAGAAATTTAAAATTTTTAAACTAAATTTGTGTATCTTAATTACATTAAAAATACTCAATATTATACAACCTTACTACTTATTGAATAATTTTTCACATTTCTGTTTTGTGTTGGAAATCACTTATCTACTTTATAAATTGTGTTTATCATATTTTTTGTTTCTGTAAAGCATTTTGCTATCACTTTAGATAAATAGTTTTATAGTACCAAGAGCAACTAAAAAATATTACCTATATTTTTTTTCAACATTTATTGTTCTGTGAAAATAAACCTTTCATTAAATGCTTTTTATAAGAAATTTCTGCTATAGTTCTGACCTTCTTATTGTTGCCTTTTTTAAAGATTTTAAATATTGCTATAGATTGTGTTATAGCTGAATTTTGATTAACTTATATTAGAAGCATACAGAATACTATACAATATTTTATAGAAGAAATAGTATTTTTATAATTAATTATATATACACATAATTATTAGTTTGCATTAAATATTCTTTCAAATTCTCTGCGCAAAAGATCTTAATCAAAAAGGTATCGTGCAAATCACTCTTAAAATAGCAATGATTACAAAAAGAATTTGTGCTTTTCAAATTAATTCTTACAAAATAATGGTTCTCTTAGCAGTCTTAGAGTATTTTAGAAAAACTATGTGTTTATTTCACATGTTACCTCAATAAAAAGAACAAAAAATGTGCGTGTATCTTTCAAGTAAACTTAACATACTTTATTTCTTTGAAAATTGTTTTCACACAGTTTGAAGCAATTTAAATTCAATATTTAGATGTTATAGATTGTGTCATTCATTACTAAACAAAATTATCACAATATATCACGATTATAAAACAAAATCATCAAAATAAATATAACTGTTTTATTTCAATTTCACGCTATTGTTAGGATCCTTTTAAGTATGGTAAATAATTAATGAATGTACTCAAAGGCTCATTAGTGTTTTGTATTTTAAATGAACTACTACAGTTTTTCATACGTGACTAAAGAAGTTATTTTTATACGAGAAGCAAATAATATTCTTTCATTCAAATAACAATGCCAATTAAAAATGTTTTAAGAAATTTACGGTACATTGAAGCTACGAAAACATACACTTAAATATGTTAATCAACATGAAAGTATTCTAAGAAACTGATCACAATTATTTATATTTATATATGTAAAGCGAAAAATAAATAAAAACATAGTTATAGCACAAATGCAACCAAATATTTTTTCACTTTATCTTACGCAATGATTAAAATACCTGGGCATGAAATCTTAAAAGTTAAAAAGAGAATTTTGAAAGTGAAAATATAGTAACCTTTTTCGTTGTTGCCATTTTTGTCTTGTCTAAAAGAAATTAGTTCAGAAGTCAAATTGACGCAAAACTTCCTCAGTTTTCTTCGAAAAGGGGTCTTTTTTTCTGAGGGTCATTCTTCCCCATTCTTTTCATTCGTTCTTAAGCATGTCATAAATCTTGATCTTGCTTTTCATCACTTTTTGTCCGATGTGACAAAATCCTTCCTTAACGCCACCTCGCCCTTTCCCCATGGGACCAGTGTTGAGAACTCATGAATACTCGTTAAAAATAATTAACTATAGACTTGGAGGGTGACAGAAGACTTCTGGCGCTTATGGACCAGATCTTTCCGGGAACGGGAAGCAATTCCCTTGCTGACTGAATGCACTTTCGGTCTTTTGGTTGTTACACAAATAAAAGAGAATCGGGATAAAAATAAAAAATCTAATATTCTCTTTCACTGTACCACTTCTGAAAAAAATTTCAGCTGTCAAGCCTTCGTGTAGCTTCTTAGTGCGACGTTTTGTTACTGTCAATCAATCAACAGACGAAGGGGGTATTTTCATTTACAAGCAAATAACATTCTGAATTTTTTTTCCCATCCTAAGTGTTATCTTTATTTTACTTCAACGATCTTTTTGTCGAACCGCTTTGAATGATAAGTTTTTCCTGCTTTCTGACCACATACCACTCCCTGTTTTCTTATTATTTTGAGTAACTTTACCAGCTTTTAAACTTTTTATAGAGGGTCCTGAGATTCAGAACTCATACGGAAAATTTACATCGGTTCAAGCCAGTGACATACTATTTTATAAATGTAGAAAGGAACTCTTAATATGCTCATTAATAACATTTTACGAATTTTTGCTTACACACTTCTGGAGCCTCTGTAGCTAGGGGGCTGGAACATTGATACTGGCCTCCTGATAAGGCAGGCTATACCCCTGATGAGAAGGAAGGTTCTAAGAATTTGAAATCCATTCTTATTTTTCTCGAACTATGTTATGCTATCGAGAAATAGGGACTTATTTTGATTTTTCAATATAACTATTTAAAATTCAGCATATTTATTCAACTTATAAATTTTATTTTGGGAAATTCACAAAATTTTTTGCTTGATCGAAAGAATTATAGACGGCCTGCGGGGCTGCCCCCTTGTTTCGACCGCCCGCGTGCGGTGCACACCTTCTAGGATCGGCCCTGAGAGTTGATGAAATAGTGGAGAATTTGAGACATAGTATAATTCTGCAATTCTAACCCACTGTATTGAAATTGATGAAACGACAAGTACTCGAGATATAGATCAGCTAGCCGTTTTTATTCGCAGTTGAGATGTTTATACTAATAAAGGAAAAGATTTGCGTGTGTGTGTCTCACCCCTACCGCCCAAACTAAGCAACCCAGAAGAATAAAACTTGGCACATAATTATTCAAGGTCCTATAATGATGTGCAATACGAAGAATTTTTTCGAAATTCGCTTTAGATTTTTTAAAATTAAATTTTTAAGCGATTTTTTCCCGGGATTTTTTCTACAATTGGATTTTAGGTTTGTTTGTTTGGCAACACAGTGTATTTTCTTTGGAATTCTTTGCGCTCGAAAATTTTAGATACCATCTTTTAGGTTACTAATTATTTTCCAGTATTATAATCTGCTACATCATTTTCATTTTAAGTTTAAAAAAATGTTTTGATTTATAGATTTTAAGTAATTGTAATAGCTTTTATTCTAAACAGTTTAACAGTAGGAAGATTTATCGCTCTTCAAGCTATGCCTACTTTTTATTTTTTCTATAACTAAATCAAATTAGTTTGATATACATTTTTGTTTTGCTTATTGATTTAATTTTGTCATTTCTTTTTCAGCTTAAAAATTTCGTATTAATTTTTTGTGTAGTCACAATGGTATTCATTTTGTAATTTCTATTACGGTTTAAGGCAGCGCGTAACGTTTATTCTTTTTCCATTTTCAACTTTAAATGTTTACAGTTGATTCTTGTGTATTGTTTCTGGTTTTGGATTTAATTAGGTCATCATTTTTAAAATAAAAAATGTGAAATTTTTGAAAGCAACTTTAAAGTTATCAGAAATTCTTGAACTGGAAAAAAATGAGACATTTTTAAATCAAAAACCGGAAACAGTACGGAAGTATCAAATTTATACATATAAAGGTTTAAAATGAAAAAAAGAATAATAAACGTGACACAGCCTTTAATCTAAATCAGATATTTTTAAACTGAAAAAGAAGCCACAGAATTGAATCTAAACCAAGAAATGGTTTGGAATAATCCAATTAAATATAAGCAAAACAAAAATGTATATTAAACTAATTTAATTCAGTTATTGAAAAATATAAAATACGCTTTGGTGTAAGACCAATGCCTCTTCCTACCAGAAAATATATAAATCAAAAAACTTATAACGACAAAAAGTTTTATAACAGATTATTGCTGAAACAAAAATACTTTTTACAAGAATTCAATTACGCAGTAAAAAAGAAATCACCGTTTGTTATGGATGAGTGAAATTTGGAAATTGTAACTTAAAAACTAAGCACTCAAAAAAAAATAATTAAAACTTGAATGCAAAGGTAACTTTATTTTAAGCGAAGGAATTGACATCAAGAACAGATTTTCGAGCCAAACGACTTTTTCGAGAAATGACTTATACTCCGTTCCACCTTTGAAGAACAGGTTGACTATAGCAAATAAAAATCACCAAATTGGCTGAGGAAAAAAAATGCGTGTGAAAAACTTATTTTTGTTTCATTATAAGTACGTATATTTAATTCTATAAGTTCATTTATTACATCCGTTAATAAAACAAACATTTCCTTAATAATTGTGAAAAATTTAATTGCTTTTACTCCGTTAGCATTATTTTATATAAGTAAGCTTATAATATAAATTATTTGCAATACATTTAAATGTCGTTTTTGTGTATGTTATCTTAAGATATAATGAAGCATAAAATAGAATTCTGAAACTCATACTGAAAAATTTATTCCTTAAAATTTACTATCCTTTGTAAAACTTTTAGTTTACTTAAAAATATCTCGATGTGCACATTTGAAAAATTACGTCACTGACAAATTAAGCAAAATTTTTAAACGCATGCTACTTTCAACAAATTTAATCAATGCTCGGTGGTTCATGTATACTTATAAAAGAGAGTTTGTGTGTGTTTCACCTATTCCGGCCAAACTAAGTAACCCAGAAGTATAAAACTTGGCACATAAATACTATAGGTCATAATGCTATGCACCGTGAAAAGGGTTTTTCGAAATTCGCTTTTAATTTTTTTAAAATTTAGTTTTTAAGCAATTTTCCTACGAAGAGCTGTATATGTCACTCCTTTATAAGTTTGTGCAAATTAATGTTTCAAACTGTTTTTTAAATGATTGTTGCATATTTTATTATAAATATATTCATTTAAGGTTGTATTTAGTCGTTTTTTAATTCTTTGTGGCAGAATTACAATTGTTTTTCTAAAAAATTATCCTATAAATGCGCATTTTCTAACTTTTTTTTTAGTTTGGTAAACACGCTTTTGTTTAGAGTTGATTTAGCGATGTCGACCGAAGTGAATCGTGTTTTCTTAATTAAGCACATTTTATCCTTTTCGGGAATTTCAAAAAAAAAAAAAGTGATGAATCTTTGTTTAGTTCATTAATGCTAATTGACTTTCAGAAATGAAAATATTATAAGTTTTTGCCACTATGCAATATATGCTTGATCACTGGTCATGTTTTTCTCCGCCAATGAGATAGGTGATGCCAAAGTTTGCTTAATGTTTTGTATGTGTGTGTTCACACAGGATGTGTATACAGTTTCATATTAAATCAGTATATTTTTTTAAAAAAAATAACTGTGATTTTAGATAACAGAATCTGTTTTTTATTTTAATGCTCATTAAATTTATGTATCTTTTATTTTTGTGTGCATGATTATTTCTGATAAATTATTGTGGTTTATAATACTACATGTTGATTGCGTAATGGAACAAGTACCCTTCTTGCAAGGCCTAACTTAATTACTGTACTGGCTACTTTTAAAGATACTTTCATACCATCTGATATTCGTGATTTTTCATAGCATCAAGAAGGTCTGAGGGCACTCTCTCTTTAAGCCAGCGATATTCAACCTGCAGCCCACCGAGCCTTTTTAAGTGGCCCAGTCATGGCCCATTGCTCTGAAAAATTAATTTATTTAAGAAAAATGTATTAAAACTTTGATGGGAAATTTTCTTTGTTAAGAAATCAAATGTAGCATTTTTTCTGTCGATGTACGGGTGCAAATTGATACTCTTTTTCTATTTGTAATGGTTACAGTTAGTAATGACAGACAACAGTGCGGAGTAGCGACAATTTTTAACTATCTTTCATATCTTGCAAGCGAAAAATATTTGACGAAAATATATCGTTTGAAGACGATTGAGAAGTTGAATATTTTGTAGTGAAAAACAAACCTGAATCAGTAATTGCTTGATTAATCACGAAAATGCTACATGTAAAAAAATACCACTAAACAGGAGTAATTCAATGACACTTTTCCTCGAAGATCTCTTTTAAGAGGGGATAAAAAGGCTTTCTTGAATAATCTTTGCAACAGCAATAAAGTGTTTTGTCAGTGATAACATCACAGCGGTAACAAAGACATCCTATAAAATTTGTAATATTATTGATAATCACACATATGAAACCATTTATTGATACAGAATTTGTGAAGAAGGGTTTATTAAATACTTTTAATACTTAGTTTTAGTAACAAAAATAAAAAATATATAAAAAAGATTTAAAAAAAGCAAAACAGGGGTTATATAATATTGTCACGGAGTTCGAAAGAAGTACACAGTTCAATTAAACAAACAATTAGATTTATTCTAACGCTGGGAGCTCGATACAACACTGGACTGAGAACATCCCCAACTGGCGATGAACTCTGCTTTTATACACTTCGGAATATTCGAGAAATACCCAGTATGCACTCTAAAGAATGATCTGGATTCATATAGAACCTAGAGAAACAATACATTAAAAACGAGAACAAAATTCCAGTCTTTGGATAAATCTGCCGGGGCCGGGATTCGAACCCGAGATCTGAGGAAGTTCAGTCCAACGCTCTGCCAACTTGGCTATAGGGACTTGTAGCAAATTATGCGTGCGGCATTGCTCCCCTCGAAAAGAAGACAGCGCCCCGCTGTCATTTTGTTCAAGGGTCTTTATTCTGGAACGAGTGATGGGTCCTTTGTATGATTCTTTGGGAGGAATATCCTCGGTTTCGATTTGCTCGGCGGGATCATGGTACGGTTTCATACGCAGTACATGGACAACTTCTCTTAGTTTTCTTTTTCGTGAAGCAGGATCAAAATCTTGTACTGCGTAAGTCACGGCTGATAAACGGCGTAGCACCTGATACGGTCCGAAATACCTTCTTAAGAGTTTTTCGGAGAGACCGACTTTTCTCACTGGAGTATAAACCCATACGAGATCTCCGGGAGCGTAGGACACCATTTGGTGTTTGGAATCGTAACGTCGACGATCTTTGTCGTGAGCTCTCAGAGTGTGCACTCGGGCTAGCTGTCGTGATTCTTCGGCTCTGGCTGCTATCTTGGTGATGTTATTGTCATCAAAATCGTTAGGACAGAATGGTAGCATTGTATCTAGTGTCGTTTCCGCTTCACGACCATGAAGTAAATAGAACGGCGTAAAACCTGTGGTCTCTTGTTTAGCGGTATTATGAGCGAAGGTTACCAATGGTAGAATTTCATCCCAATTTTTTCTGCTCTACATCCACATACATTGACAACATGTCGGCCAAGGTCTTATTGAAGCGCTCCGTCAGTCCATTTGTTTGGGGATGATACGCCGTTGTGAAACGATGATCAATGTTACACAAGTCGACGAGAGAGGAAACAAGTCTGGATCGAAAGACGGCTCCACGATCTGTGATAATTACTCGAGGAGCTCCATGCCTGAGGACAATTTCTTCAAGTAAGAACTTCGCTATTTCGGCGACTTCGGCTGTCGGCAAGGCTTTTGTTATTGCATATCGCGTTGAGTAATCCGTGCAGACTATTATCCATTTGTTTCCATGAGCAGACTTTGGAAATCTCCCAAGGAGATCAATTCCAATGCGATGGAAAGGAGCTATAGCTGGAGGGATGGAAACTAAACGTCCAGGTGGTCGTTGAGGAACGGATTTTCTCCTTTGGCACTCCCGACAATGCATGACATACCGAACGACATTTCGGTACATTCCCGGCCAGTAAAATCTCTTGCGAATCCTGTCATAAGTTTTCGCGAAACCAAGGTGTCCTGCAGTGGAGGCGTCATGAAAGTGCCTTAGTATGTCTGCTCGTAGATGTTTAGGAATGACTGGTAACCACAACTTTCCATCTGGATCAAAATTCTTCCTGCAAAGGATACCGTCGATGAATCTGAATTCTTCGTTTTTGGATGAGTTGCTCAAAAGTTTTAATTTCGCAAGCTCTTGATCTTTTTTCTGTTCCATCGCAAGGTTCATACTCGTCGTGACTGCTAAAAATTTGTCTGGTGTTTCCGTTTCCTCTTCCACTGGATTTCTCGAAAGAGCGTCGGCGTCACTATGCTTCTTACCGGTTTTATATTTTACGTTAAAATCATGCTCTTGAAGTCGGAGGGCCCATCTGGCAAGCCTTCCTGAAGGATCCTTTAAATTCATGAGCCAGCACAAGGAATGATGGTCAGTTACAACAGTAAAGTGTTTTCCGAATATGTAAGGCCGGAATTTGTTGGTAGCCCATACGATGGCAAGACATTCCCTTTCTGTGGTGGAATAATTCTTTTCGGCTTTTGTCAGAGTTCTAGAAGCGTATGCTATAACTTTCTCGACATTATTCTGAATTTGTACTAGGACAGCTCCGATACCGTACCCGCTTGCATCAGTATGGATTTCTGTAGAAGCTCTTTCGTCGTACATCCCCAATACTGGATCCGAAGTAAGTGCTTTCTTAAGACTGTTAAATGCTTCCACCTCTTCAGGACCCCAATGAAACTCCACGCCACTTTTCAGCAACGACTGCAAAGGTTCGGCGAGATAACAGAAACCTTTAATAAATCTTCTAAAGTATGAACAAAGGCCAAGAAAACTTCGTATGTCATGTATATTCTTTGGAGTGGGAAAATTTCTTACGGCTTTTATTTTGTCGGGATCGGGACGAACGCCATTACTAGATACAAGATGGCCTAGAATCTTTACTTCTTGGGCAGCAAAAAGACACTTCTTTGAATTTAATTTAAGACCAGCTTCCTGAAGACATTTTAGAACAAGTCTTAATCGTATAAGATGGTCTTCAAAAGTTTCTGACAACACTATTATGTCATCTAGGTTACAAAGACACATAGTCCATTTAAAATGGCGTAGCAAATTGTCCATCATTCTCTCGAAGGTCGCAGGTGCATTACAGAGACCAAACAGCATGACTTTAAACTCGTATAAGCCTTCGGAGGTAATAAATGCCGTCTTTTCACGATCCGCTTCGTCTATTTCTATTTGCCAATAACCAGATCGGAGATCCATGGAAGAAAAGAACTTGGCACCTTTCAGACAGTCGAGCGTATCGTCAATACGAGGCAGAGGATAAACGTCTTTTTCGTGACGTTATTCAGCTTGCGATAATCGACGCAAAAACGCCAACTACCGTCTTTTTTTTTCTTACGAGCACAACGGGTGATGACCAAGGACTTTCAGAGGGTTGGACGATACCTTCATCAAGCATTTTCTGAACCTCTTCATGAATGATGCGTCTTTCAGTCGGCGAGACTCTGTAGGCTCGTTGGTTGATTGGAGCATGATCACCAGTAAAAATCCTGTGTTTCACATTCGTCTTCGCGGCTGTCGACTTGTCGGTCTTCGTGAAAAGCCCAGAAAATTTCCGGAGTAGTTCGGATAGCTTGTTTCTCTGTTCGTCACTTAACTCAGGTGACATCATTAACGAACAATTCATCTGTGACTCCGAAGTTTCTTGCTGGTCATCCAAGCAACCCGATGTGTCGGAAATAACACATAGATGCCCTTCATTTAGTGGTTCAGCTTGGCCTATGCACATTCCTCTAGGGATGATTTGGTTTCGGAACTGCAGGTTGGTAACCCAGACATCACTTTTTCCGTTACGATATGTGGATACCATGGACGGTGTAGCAATATTTTTCTCGAAGAGCAAATGTTTGCTGCCGTCTAGAACTACATTTATGTCTCCTCGGGTTTGATATCCTGATACTGTTATTCTAGTTAAAGAATGCGGCTTAAGTGTATAGTCTCTGGTGGCATACAAATTCCAGGCGTCAGGCGCTGTGGAGTCTCGACAGATGTCTTCTAGAACAAGTTCATTTTGTCCACAGTCTATAACGGCTTGAGACGCCTCTAAAAAGTCCCATCCTAGGATGACGTCATGGCTAAAATGTGATAAAACAATAAATTCAAAAGGCAGTTCTCGATTGTTTATACGGACACGTAAAACACATTTCCCTATCGGCCGAACAAAATTTCCATCCGCAACTTTCAGCATAACGCTCTTGGCATCAGCAAACAGAACTTTCTTTAAAAATCGGCGATACTTATCGGATATGACAGAAAACGATGCCCCAGAATCTACTAGAGCACGTATCGGCTTCCTATCTATTATTACGTCTAGTTGGTTACCAGTCATCGTGGAGGTCGACGGAGGATTTCCAGTACACGCGGCCTCACCTCCTTGGAAGGTCGCTCTCTAGTTTTCCTCGCTCCTACGGCCTGGCGACTGACTGGATCGGCGATATGGCGACGGGGATCTGTAACGACGTATTGGGGATCGGCCTCTCGTCGGACTTGGCGTAAAACGGCGAGAAGAGTTTGGTCGGCGTATTTCTTCTTCAGTGCCAACGTCGTCGAAGTTCCGTCGGCGGTTTCGAGAGTTGTCAAAGACAGCCTTTCTCTCTCGGCAGTAGCGCATTACATGTCCAGGACGTCCGCAGTGGAAACAAACAGGTCTGTTGTCAGCCGTTCTCCACACATCTGTTTTTCTTGGTTCAGGTGGGAATTTCTGAACAGGAGCTCTGTATTTCCTGGTTACAGCGGCGTATGTTGGTCGTGGTCTAGTTTCTGTAGGTTTTGTTGACACTGGGGCCAAAACCCTTTCAACTTCGTCTTGAACGATCTCTTCTAAGGATTGGGGATCGGAGTCCAAAGATTCTTGCGTCTGGTTAACTAGTCGATGGACTTCTTCTCGTACGATTGTGCGAATAAGAGAGACCAAATCAGTCTCATCCGTCAGGGATGCAACCAGTACGATGTTTGGAAGCCTTTCTAATTTCGGTCGACCAACTCTCTTCTGCTTCATATCTTCGATATAGTTGCACCATTTGATAAAACTTTCTGTGTCGTTGATTTCTCTCGTCAACAGGGCCTGATAAATATCCTCAGCAACACCTTTCATTAGGTGTGACACTTTTTTTTTCGTCTTCTTTCATCAGAGGATTTACCTCTTGGCAAAGTCCTAATACACCTTGTATGTAGGACTGTGTACTCTCGCCTGAACGCTGGGCTCGGCATTTTAGTTGTTCTTCTGCCCTTCTCTCTGGTATATTTTTGACGGTCACCGAAAAGTCCACTTAGTCCATTTTTAAACGCTTCCCAGGAATCTAAGGCGTCTTCGTTGTTGACATACCACTGTCTCGCAGTACCGTCAAGAAAGAAATAAACGTTAGCCAGGCACATCATGTCATCCCACTTGTTAAAGTTGGCTACTCGATCGTACTCTTTAAGCCATTTGAGAGGGTCTTCCCCAGGTGCGCCTCGGAAGGTCGATGGGCTCCTCCATTGCTGTAACGAAGGTGTTACTACAGCGGGCTTGGCGGATCGTGGCTTGCTCGGTCTCGGCATTTTTGTCCTCTTCCTACTATTTTCTTTTTCAACAGTCCGTGCGACGTTAATTTAAATCAATCAAATCAATCAATTAACAGTCCGGGATAATCCTCTTAACCGGAGGCTCCTGCGAAGGTTGTCGCTATTATCCACGTTTGACGTAATTGTACCCGGCGCCTCCACCAAACTTGTCACGGAGTTCGAAAGAAGTACACAGTTCAATTAAACAAACAATTAGATTTATTCTAACGCTGGGAGCTCGATACAACACTGGACTGAGAACATCCCCAACTGGCGATGAACTCTGCTTTTATACACTTCGGAATATTCGAGAAATACCCAGTATGCACTCTAAAGAATGATCTGGATTCATCTAGAACCTAGAGAAACAATACATTAAAAACGATAACAAAATTCCAGTCTTTGGATAAATCTGCCGGGCCGGGATTCGAACCCGAGACCTGAGGAAGTTCAGTCCAACGCTCTGCCAACTCGGCTATCGGGACTTGTAGCAAATTATGCGTGCGGCATTAGTTCAGTCCAACGCTCTGCCAACTCGGCTATCGGGACTTGTAGCAAATTATGCGTGCGGCAATATTTTGATCAATATTTTCCACATTTTAAATTTCCAATGTTATCTTAGTCTCAAAGCATTTCTCTCCTTCCCCCGTTTATCCACATGTTGTGGTCTGCGTTACATAACTAACATATGTATGCGGTCCACGTGAAATAGCTGTCATATATATGTGGCCCAGCAGAAAAAAAAGGTTGAGTACCCCTGCTTTAAGTTGTATCTGAAAAATTTTTATTTCCATTTTAATTACTAACTTTATGTTGACTTTTAAAGAATCGACTTTGCAAAAAATCTGTAAAAATTTTGGTACTTAACGGTTATAAGGACCTCAGGTTTGCAATTCTTGCAAAACCGAACGTTAATGGTACAAGTTAGAATTTTAGGTTTTTACCAATTAGTGTCACCACAGCCAAATTGGTGTTTTACAAATCACTCCTTGTTATCAAGACAGCAAAAATTTTTACGTGTTTTATATGAAAAAGAAAAAGATCTGTAAGATTTTGTTTGGAAATAGCACGATTCACACGTGGTGCCAATCTGACTGCAGTGACGTTAATACGTAAGAATACGAATGCTAACAGGGCCGGACCGTGAATTTGGGGGGTGGGGCCCGGGCTTACAATATCTGAGGGGCCCCCTAAATAATTAGTCTTTGGCGAGATTAGAATTAATACAAAGAAGTAATAAATAATTAAACCTAGTATTTGTCATTGTTCTATATTTTTTTATATATAGGGCATTTTAGAGAATGCACTCTCCGGTTCACAACTATTAACAGGGAGCGTTAGAAAAATCTTTAAAATGGTATACAAATTTGGAAAGACATCAATAAGTTTCTTTTCAAAAATTACATTGAACATATCACAACAGTATAGAACTCTAGCTCAGTTTGTTTTAGATAAGTTTTGAATTGAACACCTTCATTTACTAAATGTTGATCTACGTCATCTGATTAGTAAACAATAATATCGCGTGCATTCTCCAGGTCGACGTTCTTCTTACTTTGATCTTGCAAACTCATCAAAAATTTTTATTTCTTACTGTATATTCTTCTATTTAAATCAAGGATTAGCTTGCCTAACACAATACACGCACAATAAGCGTGTCTCTTTAAAACTTTTCTGCCCCATACACAGCTTTTTCTGTGGATTAATCTGCAAATTTTGAAATAATCCGTATCTTGTTCACATCGCTATGTTCTGTTTCTATACTAGGACTTAATTTTTTGGTTGTGTCTTGATACGCTTTCAGTTTTTGATATGATTCATGTCATACATTGCTTATAAACGTTTAAAATGGGATAATTAACTTATTCCCTTCACAGATGTCCAAACCAGGAGCCTGTAATTTTTTGTTAATTGAATTAAATCTTTGTAAAATTTCTTCCCAAAATATAATTAAAATGGCAGTTTCAAGTTTTGACAATTCAAGTTTCATGATATTACCATAATTATCTTTTAAGGCTTCAACAGCGTCGTAAGGACAAGACCATTTGGTCCGACTTAAACTTTTTAAGGTAAATTTCAGTTTAATTTCATGATTTAGAAGTTCCCATCTATGGATCCAAGCAGAAAAGAAAACATATATTTGTTGCAACAAACCAGATGGTCTCAAACTTTTCATCTTATAGACCCCTTTTCTAAATTTTTCGGTTTTGAGGTCACCCCTGCATACTTAATATAGAACTTTTGTAAATTATCAACTTATATGTCTTTTTGACTGCTGTTGTAGAACTACTTACTTTTTAAGATACTTATCTCTCTAAAAGATTTAAATGTCTAACTGTAGGGAAGTATAGTGTTCAAAACTTAAGAAACACGTGCTAATTAAATTAAACTTTAATTGATACAAATTGGACAAAATTTTTATTAAAGGAAGGATGAAACTGGGGTGTTTCAATAACTAATTTTCAACATTTGGCATCAATCTCGTCAGGTATATCCCGAAATTTCCTCGGTTAGCAGTGTTCAGTCTTTTTCTTTCTTTCTTTTATTTTAGAGCTTAGCAACCACCCTGAAAAACTCCTTTTCACTAGGAAAAGCAATTAAATACTCCATAATTCGGGATAAATAGCAGGCATGTCTTTTTAAAGTCGAAATTGCTCACATCCGTTTTTAAACTTTACTTTAAGATCTCAGTTACTGCCCATTTCGATCAGTTTCTCTTGTAATATGACATTTTGTTATCAATTGGACCATATGTGTTTATTGCCTACTGTGGTAGTTACCATATATATATATAGTCAAAGCATTCTCAAATCTAGTTTCAGAATCTGAATAAAGAGCGTTTAAATGTTGAACATAAATTAAAACACCATTTTCCTGGCAGATTATCCGTGGCCAATTAAGAAACTGGGAAAATTCAGGAAGTAAAATATTATACTTCTTAGGCTTAACTCTGACGCATGAAACGCTGAAATGATGGTCCTTGTTTTAATGAAATTTATACAGTCTCCTGTAACTGAAAATTAATTTAATTAAATTACGTAAATAAATCTGTTAAATGTGTAAACTCTGTTTTCCATTTGATTAAATTTTCTTTTAAAATTTAAGGTTATTGAAATCTGGTTTAATGAGAGCAACTATTGTAGACCCCCATTTACACCTCATTGACCCTAACATTATTTTTTCGCTGACGTGGACCTTTGTATGTTGTCATAGATCCCTGCGGGTCGATGTAGACTTCTTTGGGAATCACTGCACTAAACCAAAAAAGTTCACGATTTAATTCGCAACCTTAACTGATTCTGCCCCAACCAGATTAAGAGAATGTGCAGCACACGGCACATAATTATAGTGAATTTATTTTTTCCTTTAGAAGAGGATGCACACCATTATATCGACGAGACATATTGGCAGCGTTTTCAAATGAATGTCCATCACAATTACCCAATAGCAATTCATTTGTTTCTAAAAATTCTTGTAGAGAATTAAAGAAGTAGAATTCAGTGTGACTCACTAATCTTAATTAATGAGACACATCTTTCATACACTTTTCCCAAAACAATATCGTCGTACAATAGCAAGTTCGTCCTTGTGGGCCAAATCTGGAATTGAATCCATCACAATTAAATAGTACTTTATGTCATTCTTATTTATTTGAGTTGTAATTGTGTTAATGATTTTGCTTGCCCATGATCTCAATTATTTGCTCATATATTGTTATCGATATTAATGATTTTGGTTGTGATTCTCGCCGTTCAATGTGTTCACGAATGAATGAGTCGAACTCTGCTGATAGTTCCAGGGCACTCATAAAATTGCCATTATGAGAACCAAAAACTTCCTAAATGCTAAACCTCTTATAGCGAAATACTTTACTGCCGCAATAACACGTTTAATGACATTGTAGTAATATTCTGTCTCTTTTTTAGTTGGTCCGTAACTGTTTGTCTAACACAGACTTATTTTCTTTTCGTGTCAACCAAACTAACACTAAATTTTTATGTTCAATAGAATTTTCATGATTTTTTAAACAACTTGTTACTTGTTTCCAGTCACATAAGCCGGCTGTGTATTGAGAGAATTTTCACGTCAAACAAAAAACACTACCAATACTAATTGAATAACATAGCTAAGATCTTTCCAGCACTTGGCCATTCTTAAGTTTTTTAATGAAATGATTATTCGAAAGTGATCTCTTTGGTTCTTTGTATTCTCTTACCGAAACAGAATAGATATTGTTTGGATCTTTATTTTGAAAACAACTCATTTCATGTGAAAGGATATAATCAATAAAATTATTACTTATTGATTTAGGCCACAAACCCACGTCAACGTATTTCTTGAACTCAAACCCAAATTTTTTGAACATTTTTCAATCGGGGCATTACTGATGTCCTATGGCTGAACAATATCTTTTTCAGAAGGCTGCTGGTCATCTAGATCTTGCATATTTTCATCACTAATATTTGCTTGTGTTTTTCCGTTTTCTTTGACTAAGTTCCTTTCCCTTACACTTGTTAAGGCCTCAGCGTTTGTTATATTCTTGTTACTTTGTTCCATTGTAAAAAAAGTAAAAATTTTGACTCATTTAATTTTTTTTCTCGATTTAGCAGTAATTTTCGTTTCTCCGCTCCACTTTTATATTTTTTTATCAGACATATATATATTGTATCTTGATTTTCTTTAAAATAAATTTAAAAGCTTGAATTATAAAATTATGATAACGCAACCGACTGTTCTTAATAAACTAAAAATATTCTAACAAACTTTTACAAAAAAAATGTAGTATATTTCTGAGATAATTATAAAAAAAAGTACCTAGTTTATTTCAAAAAAATAAAAAAAAATATCTTTGTTTATACCCTGTAAAACCTAAAACGCTCATTATTATTATTTATTGGCCCATCTACTTAAAGGATTTCTTATAAAAATAAACTTAAGAATTATTTGCCCCACTTTAAATAAATATTGTTTTTCCGTTGTCACCCATTATTTGCTGTTGCTTCCTATACTTTAAAAACCCAATTTATTACGAAAATCAAGACTACTTTACTTTTATCCAAAACATTCGCGGGAAATTTTCATAATCCACATAAAATGATTATTATTGTTTCCATCCTATAGAAGAAATTAAGTTACTCACCCCAAATTTTAAGATAAAATACATATTTATGGGAAATTCTGATGGTTTCAATCCTTGAAACCTTTGTGGCAGTGCTTAACATAAAAAAAAATTATTTTATTTTTCCTTTCTTCTACATAAAAGCGAACATCTTGCAGTGACCCCTTCACTAGCAAGTCACGACTGTAAGACACAGAAATAAAAGTGCTAAACAAATGGCCTTAATGGGAATTCTTTTTTGTTCCAATCATCTAAGGCATGCAAAATGTGGTTTCCGGACTGGCAGGTGATCAGTTCAAATCACCCTGCTCCCCAACCATCCCAAGGCCATGAAAAAGTTGTTCACTCATCCAAACAAATCACTACAGCCAAAGCGGTGTACTAGGAACTAAACTCTATAAGGCTGCACAGCCTAAGACTACTTATTGATTATGCATTGTATTCATGGAGAGTCAAAGACATTCTTAGTAATTCCACACATAGAGATATTCACACACATTCAGATAACATCGGCTCACACTTCAACCTAACCTGCCATCCCTACAAGATACTGCGTGTAACAGGAAAAATGTTCCAACAACACTCAAACCAAGTGGAGATGTATATCAAATTCAGTGTGGCTGGATAAACAAAAAATTAGAAAGTCTATTGACAGCAAAAAACAAGTTCTCTGGCAAGTTACAACCAACAAAACAGTAGGTTACTAATGGCCCGCTGAATGCATTTTTGTGGCCCTACATTTGATTCTTAGGGAGTTTCACAAAAATTTGCATTGTGTGCTTTTTATTGTAGAAAATGCCATTTTTTTCTGTTATTTTTGATATTTAAAACATTTTATTTTTTTGCTTGATATCCATTTGAGATAAATTTTTTTGAAAATGACAAATTTTTCAAAGATATATCATTACATCTTAAATAATTTTAAATATAAAAAATCTGACTATGCATAAATCTCGGAAATTTTCAGAAGAAAAATCAGACTTTAATTTATAATACAAAAAGCATTTTAATTCGGCTTCCGTTTAACGTTTTTCAAACTTACATATATATATGTAGAAATCTGTAACACTATCTATTTCCTTAGAATCATTTAAGGGGGGCCCCTGTAAGTTGGAGGGCCCGTATCATTGATGGAGCGTTAGCTACCATCCTGTAGATAAGGCAGACTCAGACAAAATATTTTGTGAAGGCATAAAGCTGTCTTTTATTTTGAAATTTTACCCGACTTTCTGATAAATGAGTACCCTTTTTAAAGAAATGCATAATGTTATGTTGTCTTCCGTACTGCACTGTATGTTTTGGTGCTTCAACGTGAAGACAATAAAGGAGCGGTAATTCGAATACCGACACAGCTTTTTCAAAATATTTAAATGCAGTTTTGACAGCCTTTAGTCCCTCACTATGTGATATTTTAGGACTGTATAGGTCATGGGTGTCAAGCTCGCTGGCCACAACAATAATTTTTGCAAACCAGTAAAAATATTGGCAGTCAATAATATGTAATAAAATAAGATAATTTCTCCATAAATAGGAAAGATAGTGTTACTTGCACCTCACATACCTTTACCTCAGCAACGTTACCCTCGGTCTTTCTTCTCCCGTCTTTCTTATCCCTACAAAATCTCGCAAAATGTCCTACTCGTCCACAATTGAAACATGTAACTGGTTTTTGGAAAGAATTTCGCTTATCATATTCACTGCGTTTGTTTAAGGGGTCATATACCTTTTAAAATTTCCGGGAAATCGATTTTTTTTTATTATTTTATTTTATAGAGTAAACTTTTCTGAGTGTTCTAAAAGAAACCGCATGCAGATATTCCCAATATAACGGACGTTATTAAGAATATAAAAAGAGTAGAAAAGGTGATTTAAATATTGTTTACATTTTGGCTCCAGGGTGACAGCTGTCATGTCGCTGGTAACAGCTGCGTTTCTAATATTTTTATTCTAATTATTATCAAATGCTTGAATCTAAGCCTCAAATATTATTATTGTTGTTCTGAATATTAACCCTCTAACTTGATACCTTCCTCCTGAAAAGTTATTCCGAAAGCGTTTAACTCTTATTTTGCGATTCCCTTCAAAAATGCAACAGATTTTTTCCTTTCCCCCTTTTAGAACTTGGGAGGTCGAACGGGGAAAATTTTACGACCCAGTTCGTTCCCTTTTGAAAAGTAAGAACCAAGAGATCAATCGTTTACAGCTAGCTGTTAAGTTGCCTTGCGCAATCTTCTTTGAAAGCGTAGATATCCTCTCTTGATCAATCCTCTTTGAAAGATACGGTGTTTCTTTCTCCTATATGTTCAGTCACAGTAAAATTAAAAACGAAATGAAAGGTAAAAAAAAAGAGGAAAAAATGAAATAACTAGTATGTTACAAGTTGAAAAATAATTATATTTTCTTCAAAGAAAATTTATTTTTCTGTCATTTCTTAAACATTAATATATATATATACCAGAAAACAGCATCCTGTATTCATTTTTGAATATGAGAGTAAGAAAACGCGCTCACTTTCCTGTTTTTTAAAAAAGTAATGAGGTAAAAAGAGCAAAGGCCCTATCACATTTTTAAACAATAACACAATAAATATTACATACAATGTTTATATTTATGAAATAAAACCGATCTTTCTCTATTCAGTTATATTTTTAATTTAAAATAGCATAAAAAAGGATTTCAATACTTTTAATTTATTTTAATTAAAATCATATAAAAGATATTTTTATGTTAACTGAATATTTTTCGGAAAAAATTTAAATTTTCCTTCCTAGTGTTCTCTTTCGAACTTCTTGTATTAAGTAAAAATTCCTTTTCTACATCGGCATTTGTGATGGACATAACACACATTCAGTCAATAATTTTTAATTTTAATGGGGATATACTTCTTCAAATGCGCATGACAGTACTTCTAACCATTTTCTACTCAAGTTAAATTTCTTATCATCTGTTTCTTTTATTACAAGGAAAAATGTCACACATCGATAACTACATTTTCACACAATTAAGTCATTACAAATTCTATTGTGAGAAAAGTTCTCCCTAATTAATCTTGTCTTTCAAAACAGTACACTTAAAACAATTTTGTTCAGTGAAGTTAACCGACAGTTCCACAATGTATTCATGCCAAATTTTAAAAACAAATTTAACACTTGGAAATGTATCCTGTATTAAATTTTTCAGTATACACAAATATTTCCTGCTGTAGGGAAGATATAGTATGAGATGTGGTGTGCGGTTGTGAAAGAATGTCTTCGTACGTGTAGACTATTTTTTAAAATTTAAATATCACTGAAGCTGATCATATAACTGCAAATGAGCCTTATTTTAATGTGTGCTGGTATCAAAGTAAAACTTTTTACAATATTAAACAGCCTATGGGTTTATACTCAATATCAAACTATTCGCAAAATGGCTTACAACTTCTATTCAAATTGTAAAGAATCTGAAATATAAATATATCTTACTGCAGTCAAAAATATTCATAATATGTAAGTATCCCGTTTCTCCACGTATTTCAGTACATTTTAAAAACTGTAGCTGAATGCAATTTTTTATATTTATAAACGAGGCATAACAGCTCTCACAGTCGTAAAAATGTCCTTATCATTTTTAAATATACTACTATAAAACGTATATGGATTGTAAGATCAGTTGTAAAATCCTAAAAGCTTTTAGAGGAGCTGAAAACATGTAATTTTGGACTGATCAAATTTTTAATATAATACACACACACACACACAAATATACATGTTATTAAGCAAATACATTTGAAAAATCAAACTTCCTTCTGAAATAAACGTAATTGAAAGAAAAATGTTTAATTGCAAATGAGTGGAAATACATGTTTATCTAAGGGGTATCCCCAAAGTGAGGTAATCCTGAAACTTAAGACTCAAACTCAGAAGCACAACAATCCATGAGGGCCAGGAACTACTGTGCCCATCATAATACACGTGACCATTGGACGCTGAGGTGCATGAACAGATGTCCCGATTTGGTGGTCTGTCCGAAGAGAGAGACCTTCAGTGTTTAAGACCCGAAGCAGGCTTGGTACTCATTTATCGACCCAATGTAGCGGGGATGAAAGGCAGAGTCGACCTTGCGCAGCCCGTTAATAGAACCCCAGACCTGTGGTGTGGAAGCACTATACACTTCCACTCAATCCTATTCGGTGAAAAATAAAATTTAATGTTAGAATCTTATATAAATCCCTAATGAATGAGGGAGTCCAAACTTTTTTTTTTCATGTAAACTGTTTAGACGGAAATGGTTAATTATGAACATTTCACAAGTTGCATAAATTAAAATTAACCGTTATAGTTAACATAAATTTTTAAGGGTACAAAAGGTGTATTTCGGCTGCACGAATTAATTTTAAAAGGAATACGGTTACGAAAAAGTAGTACAAATCTATCTAAAGTAGGGTTGGTTACCTTAGATATTGTCAAACACAACAATGTATTGGAAGCCAATTCCACAATTCGTTGTTATAAAAATGTATGGAAAATTACAAGATTTATTTTTGCATTTGTAATTTATATATATATATATAATTTTTCCTGGGAGCTTTAAAAGCTTGAGCGGCATCCATCAAATCCGCGGTTCTCTCTCTGTTTTTCCAGATCGCCCCTGACTAAGCCGGCTCTGCCATAGTAAGTGAAAATGCCGGATTTTGTTTGTCAAGATCATCTTATAGCAGACTGCATTTTTCATGTATTTTAGATGGTCGTTTTATATTTTCTACATCAATATCTTAATGTCTGAATTTAAAATTACTTAAAGTTCTTGACATTCGCATCAATGACCATGATAATTTTTATTAGTATATGAATGTGTCATCAAACGATTGCATGACTAATATTAACATATTTTTTAAAACATTTAATTAATATTAAGTATAACATAACGCACACAAATTTTCTAAACTTTAAAATAAATATTTCGAAAACTACTTCAGATATACTCAAAATTTTTTATTCCTACGCTTTAGCTTCTCAGTTTTGCTTCTCTATGTAAAAATTTATTGTAATTGTATATTCATCAATTTTTTTAGTATATTTTTTGCTCTTAGCATGCGGTTTTCAACCGAATTGTATGAAATCTTCGAAATATATTAAATGAATGATTGAATATTAACGTCGCACTGTTTAGCTACACGAGGGCTTTTGGCAACGGACCACGTAATTTTGAACCATGGTCAAGTGACGTGGACGACATCTGAGCTGGCACTCCCTCTCCTAACTACCCCACCACACCAACGGGAGGACGTTTCAGCTCTCGACAGATTTAACGTGCATCGCTGCCCTACACGGCGGGTTTTTTAGTGGTACTGGGCTCGAACTCGTGACAAAGCAAGCCACGTTCCGATACCTATACCACTCGGCTACCGCGGCCGAAATAAATTAAAAGATACCAAAGAAGCTATATAATAAAATTTGAAATTTTTATTATACTCAAACAATTGCTAAAACTTATGGTAAATAATTTTTAACTGCGCGACGCATTTTTTTTCGAAATTTCAAATGGAATTTCTAACATAAAATTTCTAGCTTTATAAGGTCAAGATTTCAAAACATATCCAGATTTTAATTACTTATTCAGTTAGCCTTTAAAAAGGATAAATGTTGAGGTATTTTGTATAAATAGATATTTTTGAACAATATATAATTCGAATGTTTTTCAATAGCTCGAATTTAAAATTGATTTTTATTATATGCATAAATGTCTACTGTAAATGTTTCCGTATATTTTTGATTACCATTTATTCAAACATTCAAGTTATAAAAAAAAATGTGTGAAAATCTTCATTCATGTTGTCTTTGATGTAAACTGAAGTTCAAGAACTTAAAATTCAAATATAATTCGGTGTATTTTAACAATATATAACCAGGCACTGTACTTAAACTTCCCTGAACACTTAGGCTTTGAAATCTAAAAAAAAAAAAAAAAAAAAAAAAAACTAATAAATCTTAATTAGTTTTTTTTTCGTTATTATTTTTATCAAAGTGTAAGAAAATGTTTCAAATGATTTGATGAAGTTTAAATTTATTCATTTTTAGTGGTTGGAAAATTGAAAAGGTTCCAAATTTTAAAGAGTTTGGTGTTTTATTAATTTTTTCGGTATCTTATAATAAAATAATCATGTTTCAAAAACTGAAAGCTTTGAATAAGAAAAATGAAGCGAAAGAATATACTTAAAAAAAAGATAATTTGTCTAACTATATAAAATAGCAGATTGCCCTAACACGCCTCAACTTGTTACAGTTTGAAATTAATATGAAACCAAAAGGGAATTGTAACATATTTTACTTATGCGTTGGGACTTTTGGAAACTTTTAAAATACAAGCTAGCAAAGAAACACTTCTTGGGTTGGAAAAAAATTTCTCCCCGATTTTTTACATTGCCCTGGGTCAAAACACGGGGTTACCTGCGAGCCATGAAACTCCTGCTGTGTTGCTTCCTCCGTCCCTCATTATCTTTCAAGATGTTAACTCTTAAATGGGGGAAAGGATTTCAGAAAAGTGCGGCTAATCCGCTTTTGAAAACGTTACTTGAAGGCAGAAAAATCCATGCAGTCCATTTTCGAAGCCTCTCTAGTAGGGCAGAAAAATCCGTTCTGTCCAGTTGGAGGGTTAACTACAACTTCTACTAACTTTATGAACTTCTACTTCTACTTTGTTTTGATAAAGTCAATCTTGAATTTATACTCGCTCGCTTTTGATTTTCATACCGTATCTTATTCTAAGATAATTTATAGGAAAAATATTTTTTTTATAAACTTTTTAATTATGAATTCGATTGAATCTGCCAAAAGACCATCAGGTAAACGTCCTGAGAAAAGGAAGTTTACTGGTAATATGCATACGAGATGCAAAGCTGTACACATTGTGGATGAATCACTAAACAACAGTGCATCTGGAAAAAAGATTCGGCTGCAAGATGTTGATTCATCTTTTATTGAACATGATGACTGTTTTGATGGCTATAGGGTGTTTGATAAAACTATCATGTTTACAAACATTCAAAACTTTGCTTCTTGCAAAAAATGTGGTGGGGATATTAAACTTTCAGAAAAATGTGTTAGAGGTTTGTCTAGTGTTTTTTCGATTGAATGCAAGAACTGTAAAGACTTGTGTTCGTTTAGAAATTCAAAAATGCTGGGTAAAAGAAAAAATATTCCAGAAATAAACAGACGTTTTGTATACGCAATGAGGACAATTGGACAGGGTCATGCAGCAATGACAACTTTCTGTGGTGTCATGGACTTTCCTCCTCCAGTTGCTGAAAAATACTATAATAACATTATAAACAAACTACAATTGTGTAGTAAAGAAATCGCAGAAGCTTCAATGCAAAGTGCAGCTTTGGAAGAGGTAACTTTGACAAATTCTTCCGATATAATAATTAGTGGAGATGGAACATGGAAAACCCGAGGCTATTCTTCTCGTGTTGGTGTGTGTGCTGTTATAGGAGACAAAACAGGAAAGTGTATTGATGCGGAAGTGATGTCTTCTTTCTGTAAAGGATGTGATTCTTGGAAACGAAGAAAGGGGTCACCTGCTTACAAAAAGTGGAAAATTCTTCACGTTAAAGAATGTTTGAAAAACCACAATGATTCAGCTGGCATGATGGAGACTGTGGGAATGATTCGTATATTTCAGCGTTCATTAAGTCATCGTTCTGTGAGATATACATCTTACATCGGGGATGGCGATTCCAAAACATTCTCATCTATTACTGCATCCAATCCATATGGAGAAGATATCACAGTTTCAAAAATTGAATGTGTTGGACATGTTCAAAAAAGAATGGGAACTCGTTTACGAAAATTAAAACAAATGAGCTCCAAACTCAGTGATGGGAAGTCGATTGGGGGAAAGGGAAGGTTGACCGACAGAATGATCGACTTAATTACAACGTACTATTGAAATGCAATCCGACAAAATAAAACATGCCTGTCAGATATGCGAAAAGCTGTTTGGGCTGTATATTTCCATATATGTTCAAGCGACGAAGAGAACCATTGCACAGTTTTTGTCCCGTAGGTCCTAAGTCTTGGTGTAAATTTTAAAATCAAGTAGTAGAGGGCAGTGTGGAAACTTTTAGACACAGTAACAAATTGCCAGTGGCAGTAATGGATGCCATAAAACCTGTGTTTAATGATCTATCACAACCTAAACTTCTACAAAAATGTCTAGGGGATAAAACCCAAAATAATAATGAATCCATTAACTGATTAATATGGAAGTTATGCCCAAAAACTTTAGGTTGTGGTAGAAAGATTGTTGATATATATACAAATGAGGCAATTATCATTTTTAATGATGGCAATCAAGGCAGGCTAAAAATTATGCAATCTCTTGGTCTGACTGTTGGTCAATTTGCACACAAATTTGTTACACTTGTAGATATAAAAAGAATTCAGACTGCAGAAGTACATTTTAATCTCCGCACAAAAGAAGTACGACAGGCTAAAAGAATGCAATTTAAAACTACTTGTAAGAAATTAACTGAAAAAGAGAGGGAACATCATATGCATGTGGCGAATTTTAGCATTTTAGAATCATAGTAATACACTGCATTCATATCACAAATTATTTAATATTTATAATAAGTAGTTGTTAATTAAGGTATTGATTGTTTTTTAAGTAATATTTATAAATTTTTAACTTTATTTTGGAGAAATGAATCACTTTGTTGCATTTTGATTATTTTGAAACTTTTGATATCGTTTCGATGCTTGTACTGCATTGGTATAATATGTGTTTTTAGTTATAATAATTTTAATAAATTGAGGTTTATTGACTAAAAAAACTTCACATTAGTTTTAATTTAAATTTAGTTGTTGTTTGAGTAACCAGAATAATATATATATATAAAACTGTGGTAAATTTTACGTTTGATGTCGATTTTCTCAGAACGTCATTTTTACTCATTACCCGCATGATATTTTCAAAACCGTTTCATGGAAAATGATAAAATTTTTACTGGAGATTCTGATCATATCTGTACTTAAGATAACGAACCAGTTTGAATTTTTAATGAAAAAATTTAAAATTACAATTATAAAATAGCAAAAATATTTAAAAATTTTAAAGTTAAATTTTAAATTGTTATAGTTTACTAAAAATTTTAAATCAGTAATTCATGCTTCGTCATTTTAAAGATAACACAATTTCCAACACTGAGCAAAAATTTCATCAAAAAATATTGGTAACTTTTTTTATAAAGCTGCGCGTAATGCATATCACTTGCGAAAAGAAAACAAAAATTTCTTTTTGTAATTATCTAATTAAAAATTTATCCTAATTAGCAATGTGTTTGTTGGTTATGTTTTAAGTAAAGTAGTATATATTTGTTTATTCCTCCAAAATTTACATTCCAGGAAACAATAATAAAAAAATTATAGAGCTTTAAAGAGCTCACTATTTTTAACCATTTTCAACTTTTTAAAAGGTATGTGACCCCTTAATTCTTGTCTATATCCTTCACCAAATGTATGACATTTTCTGTTGCACATGCTAGGTTTTTCCCGATAGGAATTTCTATACTGTTGAGACAAAGTAGCTTTAGTGGCCTGGTTATATTGTGTGTGTTGCCTTGCGTTTTCATAATCATCTAACTTCTCAGTAAGATCGTCAACTGTAACAATTCTACTCCAGTCATCAATATAATGTTGCTGAATATCCCTGGAAACCTGTTCCTTCATCTGCTCTACAATGACAAGTTGTTTCAGCCTGTCAAAATCGTAGATTTTTAGTCCCGAAATCCACACATTAAAAAAGTTCGCCAACTCAAATCCAAAATCTCGCCAAGTGTTCTTGGCCGATTTAGAGTGCCTCTTAAATTTTATTGTAAATGCTTCTGGGTTCAATTTAAATCTTTTTAATAACATACCTTTTATATGTTCATAATCATTTGCCTTTTCTTCTGGTTCCCTGGCGATCAAATTCGCCATTTCTAACGGCAATAGTCCAACAAGATTCGTTACCCAATCTTCTTCCTTAATATGGACTCTTCGTGCTTGTCTTTCAAATAGTATTAGGTAAAAATTTATATCACCTTCTTTGGGGTGAAAAGTACGCATTAATTTTTGCATTCCAACTGATACGTGTTCTTGTATTCCTTCATTCTGAGAACTCCACTCTCTCCTAAACCCATTACCCATCATCGAGGCTTGTATCTTCAACTTCTCTAATTCATCTTCTCTTTCTTGGCGCTTTATTTCATCTTCTCTTTCTTGGCGCTTTAATTTATCTTTTCTCTCTTGGCGTTTAATTTCATTTTCTCTTTCGCTTATTATTCTGTGTAATAATTCTTTCGCGAACACCTCTTCATACTCCTCACTTGCAACTATCAACTTTTTTAAAGCAGGAACTTTCATTTCTTCCGTTACAGTTTCTCTTAATTCTTCCGCCAAACACTTCAAATATACCTTCAAAGCTCTTCCTAAAAACGCCATTTCTCATCCACTTGTAAAATAAACTTCCTCAACTGTACAACTTATTAACAATTTATCATGGTTTCAAATTTGTTCACTTACTACTAAATGTTGGATATAATTGAAATTCCCACACTTCTCAGCACAGTTTCGATGTTGCCAAGTTTCAAAACAGTTCGCAATTCTTAATCTTGAGATCAACTCAAAATCTTTTCTTCAAAACAGTTCTAAATCCTTAATCTTGGAAACAATTCGAAATCCATTGGGGTTTCCCCGCACAAATGTCAGTTGTTTGTTTTTAGTTTGTTGTTTTTGTTTCATAGACGGACCAGCCACGCTTATTTCTTTTTTACTTTTTTTATTTAACCACACAACATATATATGCTATTTACAAGCGCAGCAAATTTTAAGTAATTTTTACTGTGAGCTTTGAGTATTAGAGTCCTATATTAATGCTCACGTCTGAGTATTAAAGAGAAATTTTCTCGTCTATATCGTTCCACAGAAAGTTCTCCACTGCCGGCACAGCGCGGCAAGGAAGAATATTTGCATTTGTGCGCATGACGTTGGCGCGCATGCGCCAACATCCCGCCCGCCTTGCCATGTTCACATGCAAGAACTTCCAAATATCATAATTAGCACAATATATATAAATTTAGCACATAATTAAATACAATGATTATAACAATTTAAATGTAATAATAAAGTTAAATCAACAATTTTACACAAATGAAATATAATAAAGCAATACATGTACACACAATTTGCTTAGTATCGATTGGGAGAACAGCTATTTTACTAATAGCTCTTTTAAATTCTCCTGATTGAGTTTTAACCTTGACAACTCTCACTTTTCCATCTGACCCATGATATACTTCTAAGATTCAACCCAAAGGCCAAGTATTTATTATAGGTAAGAAATCCTCTTTGATTAAAACCATTTGACCAATCATTAGATCATTTTTTTTCAGTTATCCATTTCGATCTAGCTTGCAGTGTATTCAAATAATCGGATTTCCATTTTTTCCATGTGCGTTGCACAACCTTGGTAATCTTTTCCTATCGACTGAGACAATTTTCATTTAGATCTATTAAATTTGGCTCAGGTATTGATGTTATAGGTCTCCCTATCAAAAAGTGACCAGGGGTCAAAACATCGAAGTTATCTGCGTCGCTACCGAAGAGAGTCAGTGGACGCGAATTTAATAATCCCTCTACCTGAATCATAATAGTTTCAAATTCTTCAATGGTAAAGTGAAGATTTTCTATCGCTCTTTTAAGATGGTGCTTCACAGATTTTACACCTGCCTCCCAAAGACCTCCAAAGTGAGGGGACTTGGGAGGTATAAATTTCCAATCAATATTTTCTGACACGAAATATTAGCTATTTGATCGGGCCATGTGTTATTACTCAACACTGATGCCGGATTATTTGGATTAGAATTCTTGTTAACTGTTTCGCAATATTCTTTTTCACTTCCTTTATCTAAAGGATTTTTTATTTTCGATTTAATAGAATTTCGAGTACAAATCAAATAACTGTGTGAATCACCGCATTTGCATCGATATTTGGAAAGGCAATTAATTTGAATATGGTTAGATTTTAAACACAAATTACAAAGTTTGTGTTTGCAAATGAATTTTAGTCTTTCGTCAATACTGAATTTTAAAAAAGTAGGACATCTATATATTGGATGTTATGACTTACACGCTATACAATTTTTGTTTTTATTTTCGTTTACTATGAAAGCTTTTGGCGTAGAATTGTTGGCATACATTTTATTTGAGTTCACTTTAGCATTTCTATCAACAGACACAGACAATAAAATGGATTCCCGTTGTTCTAAGAATTCAATAAATTCTTGAAATGTAGGGACAGTTTTGGATTTATGTGATAATTCAAAATTTCTTCTCTATTCTCTGTCCAGTTTTTCAACTAGAATATTAATAAGTAAAACATCGGATAATTTATTTTGCTCATATTTAAGAACTTTTAATGCTCGTAAATTTTTTTGAACGCAATCAATCATATTTCTAATTTCTGTGGAATTTTCATTTTGCATTTTTTTCTCCTTCAAAATGTTTTGAATATGAATATTGATTATTAATCGTTCATTTTTGTATCTATGTTCTAAAAATTCATATAAGGAATCAAAAATTTATCAAAATTACTACATAAATAATTAACTTCATGAGTTAAACAAGATCTGAGGTAGTAGAGCTTCTGAGATTCACTCAGTAGTATGTTATTTGTGATCAGATCGTCAAATTGGATTTTAAATGAACTAAATTCTTCGTATTAACCCGAGAACTTCGGTAAAACTAAAGGAGGTATTTTAGTTTTTATTTCGAAATTATCATTTGTTTTCATTACTGCCCCAGAACTTGATTTCTTAGAGGAATTAAAAATAGTTTCAATTCTTACCTCTAATGACTCAAGGCGGACTTCAAGAAGATGGAGATCTTCGTCGACGGCAGTTAATTCTGCATCTTTCACATTCGGAATGGTGTAAGACTTTTTGCGGAGTTCCTCCACATTTTTTTGCAGTTGAATCAGACTTCTTAGCTTTACTTTTATTTTAACCGAATCAGTTTCTTCGTTGGCACTTTCAATGAACGTTTAAATTCTGCTTATTTTACCTTCCAAGGTACTTTTTAATCTGTTTTGCATATCCATAGTCCATTGATCGCTCCTGGCACGAGCAGAACCACAATGTTTGTTTTTAGTTTGTTGTTTTTGTTTCATCGACGGACCAGCCCCGCTTATTTTTTTTTACTTTTTTTATTTAACCAAACAACATTTGTCACTCAACATATACATGCCATTTACAAGCGCAGCAAATTTTAAGTAATTTTTATTGTGAGCTTTGAGTATTAGTCCTATATTAATGCTCACGTCTGAGTATTAAAGAGAAATTTTCTCGTCTATATCGTTCCACAGAAAGTTCTCCACTGCCGGCACAGCGCGGCAAGGAAGAATATTTGCATTTGTGCGCATGACGTTGGCGCGCATGCGCCAACATCAGTCTTGAACTCAGTTTATACTCAAAAACGAAAAATTTAATAAGACTAGCACAAATTCAACATTTTACTTCAGCGAATTCCATCAACTCCATTTTTTTGGCTCGTTGCCAAAGACAAATACAAAAGTATCTCGTTCAAAATATTATCTCGTGATCGCAAAAAAGAGTAATTTAATAACATTACTGTATAACCCTGACAGATAGTAACAGAGAAAAGTTGTCAGAATGTAAACATTAAAATTTTCTTGTTCTTTTATATATGTTTATTATTATAATATATGTAAAATAAACCTACATTTCTAAGAATACCAATTTTTTTGCCTCTCAAATAAAGTTAAACCTTGTTTATTTGGCCTTAGTGAAGCCCTTGAATTATACACCCTTGGTTTAGGATGATCTTAATGTTAACCCTCCAAGTGGACAGCACGGCTTTTTCCACCCTACTAGAGAGGCTTCGAAAACGGACCACACTGAATTTTTCCTAAGGCCGGTGACTCACCAAAAATGAACCAAACAGACTTTTTCCCCTTCAAGTAATGTGTTCAAAACCAGTAAGGTGGTATTTTTCCGAATTCTTTTCCCCCTTTAAAGGTTGAGGATCTTGAAAGATAATTAGAGACGGTCGGGGAGACACAATGGGCATTGAGGGGAAACTTTTATGGTCACGGGGAGATCGGTTCCTGTGGCAATCGTAAGATCTTCAACCTAAAGTGTACACAAATAGCGAGTCAACGATTTGAGAATTCTCATTTTTTTCTTTTCCTTAAAATTCTCAAATGGAATTAAGTTTTTATAATGTATGTCTAAGTTTTAAAAAAAATATCTGTAGTATTTAAATTCAAATTATATATTAAAACATTGAGGATAATTTGCTGTTTCATTTTTCTTACTTTAATCAATACTTTCAGGGATTTTTTTTAAAAATGATTATTTTGTTATGTGTCAAAAAAATAAAAAAAAGGTTCAAAATTTAAAATCTTTTAAAATTTCGGACACTTCTAAACATGAATAATTTTTAAGCTTCTGTATTACATTATTTGCAAAAAATTTATATGTATTGTTAAAAAAAACCCTATTTAAATCTTTTAGTTTTTCAATGTTTTAAAGCCAGATAATCAGGGCATCTTACATAGAATCCCTTGTTTTGTATTGTTCAGATAGCAAATTATATTTGAATTTTGAATGTCTGAACATTAATTTCATTCAAAGAGAATTTTAATTTCAAGTTTATATTTTTTAACTTGAATCTTCAAATAAAGAGTATTTAAAAGCATCTGGACACTCTTAGAGTTAACATTTGCGCATATAAATAAATATAAAGATCCTTTTTAAATTGAAGTTAAAAAAATATATATTTATGCATAATCCCTCATCATTCATGTTCCATTAGTGGTTGACTGAAGAAAAGGTTATTAAAAAATTTGGACATTTTTATAATCTTAACCATTTAAAACTAGGACTTTTGTATTAGCTCCACTAAAATTCTGCATTGGAATTTCGAAAAAGATATTTATACGTGTCTCACATACTCAGTTGAAAAACATATATTTACCATAAATACTAATAATTCTTTGGATATTTAAAATTATAATATGATTAATTTTTTAATATATATATACATATATATAGATATATATATTCGACTTCTAATATTTTTTTTCAAGTTTTCCTTAAATTTCATATAATTTAATTAAGTGAGGGGATATTAAAGTCGCACTCTCTCTCTTCTCTACTCAACTTCTTGAGGGCTTTTGGCGACGGTCCTGTGGCCGGGGTATCAGGTGGTCAAGGTATTGAATCATGGTTGGCATGTCTCGAGTTCGAACCCAGTGCCACAAAAGACCCGCCGTGTAGGGCAGCGATGCACGTTAAATCTATCGAGAGCTGAAATGTCCTCTCATTGGTGTGGTGTGGTAGTTAGGAGAGGGGGTGCCAGCTCAGGTGTCGCCCTCGTCATTTGACCATTTTTCAAAATTACGAGGTTCATCACTAAAAGCCCTCGGGTAGCTGAACAGTGCGACGTTAATATTCACTCACTTGGCGACGGACCTCGTAATTTTAAACCATGGTCAATTGACGAGGATGACGCTTGAGCATCGCTCCCTTACACGGCAGATCTTCAATGGTGCTGGGGTCGAACTCATGACACGCCAGCTACGAGTCCGTTACTTTGACCATTAGGCTACCGCGGCCTCACAATGTGGTTGAAAACTGCATGTTATGAGTAAAAATATGCTGAAACAATTGATGAACTTATAATAGATTTTTGCATAGAAGATAGATGTGTGATATGCTAAAATGACAATATGTAAAAGTTATGAGAATATCGATGACAATTTTTGAAAAATTCAATTTAAGTTTCAGTCTGAAACTTATTCTTTTTTTTTCGCATTTAATATTAAATAGTCGCGATAGCAAATTAATAGTTTAATGCATTCATAGATTATAAAAAATAAAAGTATAAATGACATTGTTGGGAATAAGAAGTTTTTATAGTTTGGAATTCAGACTTCTTTGCAGGAGTGTAGACTATTAAAAGACTGATGTAGAATTTAGAAAACTAATATTTAAAATATATGGAAAACAATATCTGCCATTCCATGATCTTGACGAGCAGAAGACGGCATTTTTACTTAGTAGGGCAGAGTAAGCATAAGGTAGGAGCTTGTGGAGTAAACAACCAGGCCTCTGCAGTTTTGGCAGGTAATGAACTCCCATTTGTTGCTTTCAGTAAGGAATATAAAAATAACAAATACAAAAATAAGTCATGTAAAATTTTATATATTTTAATAACAATGAATTGTGAACTTAATTTTCAATTCATTGTCACGAGTTGGCAGTAACTACGGTACTCTATCGACATACTTCTTATATATATATATATATATATATATATATATATAAAAGTACGGTTGATAGAGTACCAATAATTTTAACGCAATTTTATATTTCGTTCTCGTAAACTTTACTCCTTTTAAAACATGTATTGACAAAATACTCTCCTTTTGTATATTTATAAAATTTTAAAAATATAATGGTTATCTTACCCAACATTTTAAATCAGGGGCGGCAACTGTGTAGCTAAGACGTGCCAAACCAATCTGTCAGTATCATTCAGCGCGTGCCACATAGGAAATTTTTGAAATCCTTCGATTCTTACGGTAATATTTGCAGATTTAAAGAATAGAGGTAAATAATTTAGATTTACAGTTTTATTTTATATTAATTATGGATCAATAAAATACATTTATTAACATAAAAATAAACAATATAAAATGTTACTATTTCTTCAACAAAGATAAAAAAAATTTAAAATGTATGTTTCCAACATATTTACTTAAATAAGAAATAGACAAAGTGAAATATAAATGATTCCCTTCATTATAGTTAAATAAAAATTGTAATGCGAATTAACTCTTTCACGACTCTTCTTTCATATCGCAAAACCAGGGGTATAATGCATGACACGATTCTGAGCATTCAGTTTTGTTAAACAATTTCTTTGCGGAGTCGAAATATTTTTCATATTAGGAAAGATTTTTTACTTTGATATGCCGAATCACATAAGTGGAAAGCAGAGTACATGCAATTTTCTTTTTTCAACAATTAAATCTCTTAGCAATAACACTCAATTATTTACAAAATAGCTATAAATTTATCCTTAGAATTATCTTTCAGATTATTTTGTAGTTCCATAAATGTCCATAACTAAGAAGATGTTTGTCAAATAAGGTCTATTATCAACTTCCATCCACTTAAGAATTGACAAATTTGTAGAGTAGTGCTGAGTGCCACTAAGAATTGTATCACGTGCCACAGGTCCATAGATTGCCGACACGTTTTAAATGTTCTTATTAACTAACCATCTCCTATTCAAACAAAATTTATATGATAAAAAAGGGTTTTCATTCATTTTGTAGGGAATTGTATTAGATTCAACCATAAGTAATTTTGTGTATCAAAAAAATTACGTTGTTTCGGGGATCCCCTTAGAGCAAAACGAAAGGAATTTGACATAATTGTAGTAAGTTTCTCTAAAAGGGGAAACTTTCACTTTCAAAATACACTGAGTAAAGTGGTTTTAGGTGTACGAAGTTATATTCACTATTATTCCTAAAATAAATTTTGATATTTTAGTTTTTCGTAAAGTTTTGAAGTTATTTCTTGAAATATACTTCTCCATTACATTTCTTTCAAACTTGCTATTTTCTTTTGCGGCCACGGTATCCTGATGGTCGTGGTTATGAACTCGTGTCCAGTGTTCGAGCCCTGGTACCACAAAAGTTTAGCGTTGAAGAGGAGCTGATGCACGTTAAACACTTTGAGGTCAAAAGTCCTCACGTTGGTGCGATGTGGAAGTTTGGAAGGGGAGTTATCAGCTCAGGTATCGTCCTCGTCACTTAACCGCGGTTCAAAATTACGTAGTCGCTCGTCAGTAGCCACCGTGTTGACTTAGAATGCAATATAAACCCTTGACGTGTGCACTTGTGTTAATCCGAGTACGCTAAACAGTTCCAAATATGAATGTGTTTTTTACTGCCACTATGTTATATATTTATCTTTCATTCTTTTTACAATATGAGTAGAAGTCGTAAACAGTTTGTCACAGTAAAATTATTTTTTGTTTTATATTCAAATTATACTATTATATTGATTCTGAAAATGATAGGTTAGTTTGACAAGCCATTATTTCACAATTTTAAAGCATTGAACAGTTTTGAAATTTTTAAAACTTTTCTAAAATGTTAAATTATTAAAAATATTTAATTATTGTAAGTGATTAATATTTCTTAGATTATTGGAAACAAAAAGTATAAAATCTAAAATATATCTTTTTGTTGAATTTTAATAATTATTTTTATGGCTAAACCTGGAAAAAACCCAACTTTTTTAAAATATTAACATTAAGATATTTTTAAAAAATAACTAGAGCTCTCAGACCTAAATCCATTTGAACTTTTATAGAACATATGTAAGGGAACATTTACAAGATATTTCAAGACTCTATCTTGAACAGGAAAAACGCCTTATGGATTAGAAAACACTCTCATCTTCAAAATTAAAAATCTGAGAAAAACATATTTAAAATTTGTAAAGGCATAAAAAAAATTCCATTGCCTGTAAAGCTTTAATTTTTCAATGTTACTATCCAACTTATGCTCTACATGAAAATTCTACTTGAAATAAATATGACTGAAATATCTTTTTTAATTCAAAATATTCTAAGACATAACATTGATAACAACTGTTAATTTGATCAATTATTCACTTTTATCTGAACCTTATATATTCACAAGAGTTTTAAATGCAAAATATTTATATAGAAATTAGTAGTTATACAAACGTAATCCAGAAATCACCAAGTTTGTAAACAATATCTATTTTTTTCTCAGTTCCCCATCGTGGTAGTTAAGCAAGTTTAAGTTTTTGGAGCATGAGACTTTCAAATACTGCAATGTAGAACTACAATAGATTTATTATAATGTAGTTTGTGATACATCAGGGAAATATTTAGTTCATTCTGCAACATTTGTATTCTGTAGTCTAATTGTAATATTACCTGAAAAAGCTGAATTTTAGATTTACCATTTTCAGTCATATTCCATCCCTTTCAAGTATTATTTATTACAGTAGCCTGCGTACATTTTGGTCATGGCATTTTTCAAAAGGAAAAAAAATAATGAAAACAAAGTAAAGAGCTTTTAAATTATATAAACTATGTGTCAAAAAATATATTGGTCTTTAAATCAATCTTAATTAAGTATAAATGTGAGAAAACTCAAAAACTTAAAAACATGAGCAAACAGAAATGATTTTAGAAACTAAAATTGTAGTTAATTGCCGTTTCACACGAAATATTGGATTGTGTTAAAAAATATTTTTAATTAATTCAATCTAGGAATGCAAAAATGTTTTAAAATGAAACCGAATTTAAAATCAAAACTCAGAAAATTAAAATTTCTTAAAACCTAATTGGTTTTTAGATCAGAAATTGAGCAAGTTTTCCAAATATATGAAATATATATTTGCAATAAATTGGGTGAACTCTCTGTTGGCCGTGAAGTGTAGAAAATGTCCATTTCACAATCCTCGCCCTAAGCCACAGCTGTGAATGAGAAACCTCCCGTTTCGAAGAACACAGAGACCGAAAAGCAATAAAATCTTTCCCTGCAAAACCAATCGGGACCTCCTGCGGCGTTAACAGGGGAAAGCACTAAACAGCCATTCGTTTTTAAAGCAGTTCGCGAAATTTATCGGAGCATTTTCGGAGTAGTTAGCTTTGGAAAAGTAGATCGTTTTCGAAGTGAAATTCAATTAGCGGGTCGTCCAGTTAGAGGGTTAACATTGACTTTCTGGCACTTTTTCATCAACTGCGACTGCAGTAATAGTTTCTGCATCAAACACAATGCCTTCGGTATATATCTGGAACCACTGTTCCAAATGATTTTCATTGGCTTTTGCTCATCCAGGAATTCTTTTTAGGACTTTGAGGAAGTTAACATTTTCTGCATTATCATGTTCAACAACTGCATTTAATCATGATCAGTTTTCTCCGAGAAAGAACTTATGTTAGTGACTAACGTGTTCCTGGCATCCGCAATCAACCCAAAACACGACATCATATAGGTTAATTTTCTTCTAGTTCTGGATAAGACTTCGGCCATAATCTTTTTGCAGAAAGAAAACGGAGGGCACAAGTTTGCACATATTTTAAACATTTTTACACATGTTGGATCAAAATTTAGAGTCTTCCTTCAAATTATAAAATAATTGATAGAATAACTTAAAAAATTTTGAATGCTTAGGATATTTGCTGATAGACGTCTTAGCTAACTGATTTCTGTAAACTGATTTCTAATTTCAGTAATGCAGTGTGCTGCTTCAAAAGAGATTGATCTTTGATGCAAAGGCGAGAATCATGTTTGTCGTTAAAGTTATAATTGCAAGGTCCATCACCATTTATCAAGTATAAAGAAAGCTTTTTTAACAGTGCCATGAAATCTAATTTGGGAAATATTTAAATAAAATTTCCTTAAAGAAACTACCATTTTATCCCAAATAAGACTAATATAATCAAAGAACATACTTTATTCTTTGAATTTATGCACATCACACTTTTAAGAAAGGACTGTTTCCAGCTGAGTTTACACTTTAGAACCTCAGTCAAGTACCAAGGATGGAACCGGAGCTTCTCATCTAGCTCTCAGAATTTGAGAACTTTTAGCTTCAATAGAATTTTTCGTGAATTGGCTCCTCTACATGGCAAGATTTTAGTTGCTGCAGGATTGTTTAGGAAATTTGCCTTTTAGGAAATTGTGGGACAGACCAGCCACCATGGTCTCTTCATTGTTTGAAAGAGTTATTAAAAAATTAGTATATAATTATTTCCTTTTTGTTAGTATGTTTGCAGAATAGTCTGTTTCTGGTGTAAATTATCCTCGTCATAGTAAAAGTGTAAATGAAACAAATTATAAGAAATATTTTTCTATATTTAAAACGTTATAAAGCTTGGTTTGATAGAGTTCTTTTGACAAATTTTTTGTAATATCAAAAATCTTTTCCAATAGTATATTAATATATTATTAATTATTATGTTGTCTTATCAACAATAGCTTTTATTTTACTCATTGTCTAAAAAAAAAACTTAAAACATGTAAATATATAATTTACAGTGTTTTTTTTTCAATTTCATATATGCTTATCGTTTTGTATACGTTAATACAGAACATATAACTGGATAGAATTCTTCTCCATGAAGATATTTTATATCTTAAGAATTTTCTTAGTTTCCTATATATTGCTTATGTTAATCTATTCATTATTATAAAGAATTAAAAATACTGGAATATATATATATTCAGTAACTAATGTTTAATATACATTTAAGATTTTGATTTGCTGTCTGAAAGCCATCTACTTTCTTTTGATATCAGAAGAAATAAATTGTGATATTAAGCTGATTTTTATTCTCCCTTCATAAATTTTAATGTAGAATACAATTCAACTTATGTATTGAACAGTATATGTGAAATAATTCATTTTTTTTCTTTTACAGAAGTTTGTTATAAACTGATATTCTGAACAAGAGCGCAAGACCCATTTTCTTCATTGTAGATTTTGAATAGAGATTTTTGTTGCTACATCTGTAAAAAAAACTTGCGCATTTAATATTAGCAAAATGTCTTTCTCTCAATGAAACTCAAGGCACCATTTACATGCTCATGATAATAAAAAACCTTATGTTTGTGAACTATGCAAGAAGAGTTTTTCTCGAAATGGTCATTTAAAGCAACATTTACGGATTCATACCAAAGAAAAGCCTTATGTTTGTGAACTGTGCAACAAGTGTTTTGTTCAAAATGGAAATTTACAATTACATTTGCGGATTCATACAAAGTAAAAGCCTTATGTTTGTGAAATAAACAACAAATGATTTTCTAGAAATGTTCATTTAAAAGAACATTTATGAATTCATTCAAAGGAAAACCTTATGTTTGTGAACTGTGCAACAAGGGTTTTGTCTCGAAATGATGTTTTAAAATTAGATTTACGTATTCATACCAAGGAAAGGCCTTACGTTTGTGAACTGTGCAACAATTTTATTTCTATAAATCGTAGTTTAAAAGTACATTTACTGATTCATACAAAGGAAAAACCTTATGTTTGTTAACTGTGCAACAAGGGTATTTCATAAAATTATAAGTTAAAAGCACATATAGGGATTTATGCCAAAGGAAAGCCTTATGTTTGTAAACTGTGCAACACAAACGTTTAACTAAGAACAACAAAACAACTGTTACACATTCATACAAAAGAAAATGTGCTGCTAGGTGTTTTCTTAAACTGTTTACTTAAAGCACATTTTTGTATTCATAGGAAGGAGAAAGTCCCATATTTGTGAAAAATACAACATTTCTTTAAGATGTCTTAGTTTTAAAACCTATGAAAAATATCAATTGTTGAATATTTTTAAAAATGTAGTATTTCTTTTGTTATACATTTAATAATGATATTTACTTTTGTAACAAGATGGGAAATTTTATGTATTGGTTTCTGCAAAGAAAACTGCTCTTTTTATATTGCGTCTTTTTATGCACAGTATTTTAAGAAAGAAAATTTTTTTATTTGATTATGCCTTATATATTTTTATATGAGAAAACATAAATGAGTAAAATTTTAATATCTTTGTAATTATGTTGTTAAATGCTATATTCTCATACTAGCTGCACCCTTCTATGCATTGCTGTGGCTCAGTGTGGTTAAAAGAAAGAAAAGAGAAAGCACTCATATCTTTAAACATTTGTATTTGAGGTAATTTGTATTTGATTTGTATTTGAGTTTTTTATAATAAAAAATTATAAAGGTTCTTTTTGTTTCTATAGCCACTTGCCTGACAGTTTCAGATTGAGGCCCACAAAATTCATCGTGGCATAGGACTAAGATGTATGCTTGTTGTTAGCTGTAGCTTTGAGCATCATGCAGGGGACAATACAATTTGGCTTGGTTCCACCCCAATTTTCAGGGAGAACATCCGGAGGTGGTCAGAGGCCTTCCAACTGTCTTACCCTTCCACCAACCTCACGAGAGAACTTGCTGCTCGTCCGCTATTCAGAATACCCCCATGCCACAAAGGCACTATACATTTACAAACATCCATGCTTTCTCCGGGATTTGAACCCAGGCCGTACGACACAGCAATCAGTGTCACTAACTACTGTATCAGGTGGGCAGCAAAATATATGTGCTTAAATTTTTCCTTAACTGATTTCCTTTTTGTAACTTGTTAACCAAATACTTAAATTTATGGCTTATTTTCATCCTTATGTTATGAGCCTAAAATTATTTACATTGTCTTCATAGTGGAGACCTCAAGCTCGAGGATAATTTTTAAATGGCTCTACTCTAGATTCCTCAAGTTTAAAGGGTTAGTTTAGAAACATGAATTGTATTTCTCAATGATATAGGAAATATTTTGATTCTGCTTTATATCTGGCAAGCAAAGTTTTTCATGGCTCTGGTGGTTCTCCAAGTTGTGGCAGTTTAATTTTTCCAGTGGTGCAAAACATTCCTTTTGTTTCTCTCTTACATTTCAGAGTCTTGCAATAATAACACATTTCAGTAATTGCGCTGATGAGAACATGCTGACTCAACCAATAATCTGCTGGGTTGCACTGGAATGCAATGTGACTGTTATCGTGTGATTACTTCCCACCAAGTCATGTTTGACCATGAAATGTTCTTTCTCGTTGATATCTTTCAGCCATTAGTAAAATATTGTATTTCTTTTGTCAAGAACAGAGCAGACCTAATGTTGTAAAAAGCAAATGTTATGCTCGCAAACATGCATTTTTAAGTCTGGTTGCATATTGCTCTGCTGCATCCTCAGCATGTGTCTTGATGATTTAAATTCGTTATTTCACAAACTTGATGAGCTATTTACTGTGGAAATTTTCAAAGCAAGTAGGACCATTTGCTTGAAGACAGTGGTGCGTTGCAGGACCGACACAGCCATCGAGAGTCTTTGAACGTCCATGAAACGTCTTTTCTAGTACTGAAAATAGAGCATCTTCTGTACAGACCACCTTCTGTTTTGTATGATTGGGATATGTTTCAATGAATTCTGGAGGAGATATATTTTTTATATAGTTTTCCTCATTTTACTTCTGGCTGGGAAGCACAAGGATACTATATCTCATAAATTTCTTTATCATTTGAAGAAATAATTCCCCCTTGAGCAACATTTTTAACGTAATCTTCTTCATGAGTATCACTGATATTATAGTCTGCTGAATCATCTTCTGATAGCAATTCTTCAAATATAACAAGAGCCTCTTGAACAGATAAGTTTGTTTTAGGCATTGTTACACAAATATACTCAAATTTTACTTTTCGTTGATAATAATAATAAAAATCACTGAACAATAATCAAAGTTTGTTTTTATTTCCCATCCCCATCATTCTCACGTGATTTTAAGTGCTCTCTCTCAAAGGGAGGAAGAGCGAAAGTTTCAAAGTAATTTTTCTGTTCTATGTGGGCAGTAGGTAGAGCCTCTACCCACGCAAAAAAGCTTTTCAAAAACCTAAATAATTTTTTTTTACTTGCACATTTGCTTAATTAATTCAGAGGAGAGAAAAATATACTTAAGATTTGTCGAAATTTTTTCAGAGATCAGAAATTTTATTTACGGTAATGAAAATACAATTTGTGGATTTACAACGAGAAAAACTGTTTCTAACCCCATCAGAAGGCATGAAATGCAAAAAAAAAGGTATCATGCGGCCATCTGTATTAGTTTTTATGCGTTTAAGCTTCAATTAACGCATGTCAATAGATTAAATATCCACCAATCGCATGGAGAAATTTTTTTTGTTATGTGGCTATGTTTATGGCCACTATTTGTTATGGCCACTGCCCGAGAAAGGGTTAATCTAAGTTTTTTTTTCAAAAAAATCTAATTCCCATTCATTTTGAAACAACCTATATTCTTTCAATATTTTTTCGTTTGAAAGACATGAAAGTTAATTGACATTTATGACGCGGTGAGCGCCAAAATATGAAGGGTTTGACCCAAGGTAATAGAGGGACACGTGGGGAAGGGGTTCTTTACAAAGTCCACTAGTTAATTAAACACATTTATTGGACAAAACAAACATTTACATACATAACTAGAGAATTAATAGTTAGCATAGAATTGAAAGGGATCGGAGTGCATGCTCGTCCATCCTTACAGCTCCGAAACTTGGCCATTACTGAAGATTGTTCTGTCCACTAGAGGGAGTGACAGTCTCTCTACTGTTAATATGGAAAGAGTCTAAGCAACGAGGGTTACAATCTTCCCTTATGAAACCAATGACGTCCCGGCGAGGAGACACAATTAGATGAATTAGCTGTTGTAGTAGTAGCTTTTGTTGAGGGATGGATGGTTCTGCTGGAAATGGCTGTTGAAGCAGTTGACGGGCTTTGAACATGCGTATTTTGTGTTGATGTGGACGTAACTTTTCGTGGTCTGCCTCTTTTTGAAGTGGTGCTACAGGAGAAATGTCCATGTCTTTAAAAGGTGCTAAAGCAGAAGTATGGTAAGTAGCTATCGGTTCAGATGGATTGGTAAGACTTGCGATAACATAAGAAGTGGGTGGCTTTTGTGTGAGAATTAAATAGGGACCGTCACTCTTTGGCATGAACTTGGAAGTTTTCTTGTTCTTTGCATTACTGATGGGATGTAAAGTTACCCAGACTTCATCTCCTGGAGAATTATAGACTGGACGATGATTTTTATCATATTGCTTTTTTCGCTGATTTTTTTCTATTCTTTCTCGTATGTCTTTGGTAATAGTTGCGAATAGTTTTAAATAAGGCGTTATTTCGGCAACAAAATTGTCATTGTGAACGGTTCTTTTGAAATCTTGCACCACATCGTCTGTAGTTCGTAGTTCTCTTCCGAAAAGTAGGTAAGCAGGAGTGTGGCCTGTAGTGTCACAGACAGTTGTGTTCATGGCGAAACGAATGACTGGGAGTTTGGAATGCCAATTAGAATGATCTTTTCCGACAAGTGTTGCAAGGTGAGGCTTAAGGTTTCTGTTTTTTCTCTCTACTGGATTAGATTGTGGTGAATAAACTGGTATTAAGTTTTGACTTATATTTAACGTAAAGCAAATCTGTTGTAGAAGAGCACTGATAAACTGTGTTCCGTTGTCACTGATAATTCGTCTCGTTATGCCATGACGCATGAAAATTTCTTCTATGAGAGTTGTAGAGCATTGAAGAGCACTGGCTTGAAAAAGGGCAAATAACTCAACCCACGTTGTGGCACAATCCTCAACAATAAATATCCATTATTTACCTGAGTCAGTTTGAGGCAATGGTCCAAATAAATCAATAGCAATAACTTCAAATCTCTGTGAGTAGACTAGAGTTCTAAGCAAACCAGCAGGCTTTTGGTTTGTAGCCTTAAAACGAGCACATTCTGGACATTTCTTAATGTAATCGGATATGTACTTTTTCATACCTGTCCAATAATATCGTTTTGCGATTTTCTGGAATGTTCCATCTTCTCCATAATGTCTAGCCATCGGATCATTATGATGTCTTTGCATTATCAATTCACGTTCAGCAGTTGGAATGACTAACTGAGCTTCTGCGGAATCAGCATCAGGAATATAACGATATAAAACACCTTGATTCATCAAAAATCCACGTTCAGTCCAATTTGCATATTCTTTAGTTTTCAGAGGGGATTCGAAACTGTCGATGAATTTTTTTTTAAATTATCATCTTTAAGCTGCGCCTTGCGCATGTCCTTACAACTTCGTGTTGGCAAATCAGATATCGTGGTATTATTGGCTTCGCAAAAGGATTCTTCTTCTTGAGTAACTGGGCGGGATAACATACCTGCAACGACATTTGCTTTACCAGGAATATACTGTACTTTCAGGTTGAAAGACTGGATTTCAAGTGCCCATCTTGCAAGTCATCCGTTAGGAGACTTGAGGTTTAGAAGCCATTTCAGAGGTTGGGGGTTGGATGCCACGGCTATTTTCGTTCCTTCAATATAACCACGAAATTTCTTCTGATGCGACGCTAATGATAACTTATTTACTTGCCAAGATGAAAAACCCAGATTCTTAATTTGACATCGCATCATGACTTAAGTTAAAGTTAAACACTAATATTCTATAGACAAATTACTGTACACTAAATTAAAAGGTCGATCGTAAAGTTAACAATTAATTTTATTGAATTAACATATTGGTAAAGAAACGTTAAATATTAAAAGGGTGTTACTTATCTGAATGAGAGGATCGGAGCGACGGAGGGGTGACTTCGGGCCGAGTTCGCTTCCCAACTGGAGGTTTTTTCTAGCAGACGTAAGAAGGATTAAAAAGCCCCGAGAATTCACGCGCCAACCCTTTTTAAAGGTCGACCGCACCACTCGGAAAAACATCTGCTTCAAAATTCTGGCAGTAAATTTTACCATTCCGATTGGCCAACAAGCTGTGCAAGGATACAGCTTTGCCCGCCATAGAGTCCGTTGACCTGAGGCACTCCCAAATTCCTTAGAAATCCGTTTCCTGTAAACAGGGCAAATATAAAAACTGCAATTGTATCTTGGGGACCGGCGGCCTCCCATCACTCCTCCCCTCTTTCAGATTAACAAAACTAGAAATAAAGAAACACAAAAAAGTCATTCATGAAAATGCAAATATTATATGAATGCAATAGTGACCATAGTTCAAACATTCCCGTCGTCCCTTGTCACACTCCTGGTCGGTCAAGAACGAATGTCCACTTCTTGAAGAATGATAACTGAAACATCCAATCTTAATGAAGACTCCTGAGGCTGGGTGAAGCATAACGTAACATGTAATTGCAATCATGACAACAGTTCAACAGTCCCGTCGTCCGTCATCAAACTCCTGGCAAGAACGACTGTCCACTAAAGCATAACGTCACATTCCTCAGCATTATAGAGACGTAGTTGTTCTATGCAGCAATTCTCTCGTGAAATGAAGAACCGGTGGGTCTGAATCCCGCGGGGGCTCCTCCAGTGGTGCAAAGGCCAGGTGAAACATTTTCACAGTCACAACATTTTGTAGGATACTATCTCGTTGAGCAATCTAGACCCAATGCACAGAAGTCTCTATGGCATAATGTCCTGAAACAGAAAAAAAACACGAACACTCTCGTAGGAGAGCCAGCATCAGTAGAGTATGTAAAATAGAGAGAACAAATTTTCCACTCTTCCACAGGGCTTTCAGATACCCGAGGTCCCCATCTCGTCCTCCAATCACTCAACATAAAAAAATTTCAAGAAGCATTGTCTAAAAAATTCTATTTTGCACACAAAAAAAAAACAACCAACAAGAAAATTGCATGTTAACCCTAATTCCTTAAATTTTGCGAAAGGGGAGAGAAAAACAAATTAACTACTAACAACTACAATTAAATTCATGTACGAAAAAAAATTGCCGAATGGGTCACTAAACAATTCACAAGGACAACATACATAAAATGACAAATAGAAACAACCGAATAATCACAAAGAATCGTGTGCCACTAAATAATAAAAAAAATAAGACGAGTAACACATAATAAATTCAAAATTTGCATATCTGACAGCTGCGCTACTCACAATAAGCACACATGTGAGTATCGAACAAAATACTTTGATAAGAAATAAGTACTAGTGAAAACATCTATATACAATACAAACGTGGCACCAAGAAACAGACACCTCATAATCGTTTAACATCGAAATCCTGATACGACTAATGTAAAGTGCATGTCCCAGACTACCAAAAAAAATTACTAACTTAACCCTCAACATACTCAAAGCATAAGAAATTGCAATGGTTCACTAAGAGCATTGATTACAATTTTTCGTAAAATTAATTAATTTAAAGTGAAAAATTAGAAATTGAAACGATGGGTGTGCATAGGTGAAAAAAATTATATATATATCCTCCGAAAATGCTTAATAGCCTAAGAAATTTTTTAAAAAATTCACTACAAGCATTGGATACAATTGAAAGTTTAAAAAAAACTAAATGTAATTAATTCAGATTTGCAAATTAAAATCTATAAATTGAAGCGAATAGTGTAAATGGTGAAAAAAAAATGTATAACCTCTAAGAATGCTTAGTAGCCTAAGGAATTTAAAAAATTCACTACAAGCATTGGTTACAATTTGAAATTAAGAAAAAAAATTAATGCGATTGAATTTAGAATTGCAAACTATGAGTATGCATTTGATCAGGATGCAACCCCAATGTTTACAAAGGCAGAAGGAAAAAAACATGCAAATCCGATTATAAAAAAATAACTATATCGATTAATACTTTTAAAAAGTTTGAGAGAAAAAAACAATTTCTTCTACATTCAAATACATGCGAATTTCCATATTGGGAAATGAATTCCAGAAATCGCAAATGCAGTTGAAAATTTCAGAAAAAAAATTTATAAACATAAAATTGATAATGCAACCTATGACATATGAGGCGACACATACAGAGTAAAGTAATTTTAACTAAAACAAAGAGTAAAAAAAATATTACAAGTGCTACACATAATTAAACATAATTCCCCAAAAAATTTCACTTCACTAATCAACATCACTTTTTAACATTCCATGTAATACAATGTATCAATTCTAATTAATTAAAAAAAACTCATCACAATGTTTCACTATACATGCAACAAATATACTAAAAAAACAAAGATTCTCAATTTCCAACAATACTGCTAACTCAATTCATCGAAAATCATCGAATTAATAACTCAAATATCATTCTATAACACTAGTAACCTTAAAATGATTCCTCAATCAATCAAAAATGCCTTTACATCAGATCATTCATATCCTGTACCTCAATAACACTAACTACTTATCTACAACTTTTAAATAATTAATCGACTTCTCCACAATACCATTAACTAAAACCCATCTATGCTCATCAGCTTATTTACATAAAATCTCACATAATTCTCAACCCGAACTTTCCTAGATTCATCTCAAAACATTCTTAAATATCCCGCACAATCATTAATTCAATTTATCTATGTTCGTCAACTTATTTACTCGAAATCGTACAAACTCCTTGACTCAAATTACCTTCTCTACATCAAAACAACTATCTCAAATATACAGTATAATTATTACAACTCAATCTTCCATTTCCATATCAACAACTCTCGAATTTACCACATACTTTTGAACTCAAACTTATTTATCTCCATAAAAAAAAACTTTCCCAATTATTCCACAAATTCATCAAATTAAAATGTATCTATCTCCTTCGAATAACTTTCTCAAATATTCCACAAAATCCTTAAGGCTACAGTGGACAGTTAAAATGTGGAAAATTGACTAAAACATCGAAAAATTTTTTTTGGCTTATTTTAATATTATATTAGCTTCTCTATCAAACGCAAAAAAAATTTTTTGGTTTCATGCATTTTTTACTGAGTTATGGGGTAGTTCCGATTCAGTCATTCATGACCACGCCCCTTTGTTTACATTCTGATGTCATGCTGACAAAGCTGTCATGTACTTTGACAATACGAATTTTATTTACTGTAGACATAGCCACTCTAATTTTTATTTTTAAATGTTAATTTATCAAGGTCTGGATGGCAACAATTTGTTTTAACTGTATCTGAGACCTAAATCGGCATTATTTGTTTACAATTCGTTCGAACTTGCGTTTGCATTTTTCGTTCAATTTTATTCAGACTTTATATTGATTTTACCAAAACAAAAAGTTCTTTTCAGAACTAAAGTTCATTTTAAATTGCTTTTGTTATTTAAAATTTTTTATAATGGGATCTTATATCATCGAGATATAGAAAACCTAAAGGTCGTCCTACCAAAAGGAGAAAGATGTTGGCTGAAAATAGCAAGAAGCGATGGCAGAAATCTTCTAAAACTGTTGATGAAAAAAAACAGTAATAGTATGGTATTGCAGAGAGATACATTGTCTGAACCGAGTACATCTTCCCAACCTGAGGCAAGCTATATTTTCACCCACAAGGCTGTGTTTTCTGAATTATTGCAGAAAGTTCCTTGTAAATATTGTACAAACTGTACCCTTGTTATAAAACAACACCATTCCATGGGGGTATTCTTCAAAGATGGAACTTTTATGCGAATCATGTCATGAAAGCTATGGAAGTGTTTTTCAAGTTTCAAGAAGAGGCCAAAAATTCACATGATATAAACAGCAAACTGGTGAGTGCCTTCCTATCCATAGGCAGAGGGCATGCTGCTTTGGAAACGTTTTCATCTGTGCTCAACATGCCAACAATGGACCGAAAACATTTGCCAAATGCATGCACAACTTATCCGTGAAAAACAAAGAGGTGAAGAAAAAAATGCTCGAAATGTCACGTCAAGCTGCTAGAGAAGCTCACGTAAAAGTTGATGCTTCTCTAAAAATCAGGAAATAATTGATGTGAGTGTATCATATGACGGTACTTGGCAAAAGCGAGGACATACATCTAACCTAGGATTAGGAATAATCATCGATATCCTTAGTGGACTTGTCCTTGACTTTGAAGTATTGTCGAAATACTGTCATAATTGTGTAGTTGCTGGTCGAGATATGGGAGTCGATAGTGCGGAGTTCCACATATGGCAAAAAGGACATGCGGATGAGTGTGACAAAAATTTCGATGGAACTTCTGGAGCCATGGAGATGCACGCTGCACTAATTATGTGGAGGCGATCAATTAGTGATTGCCAAATGAGATTCGTTTCCATGCTGAGTGATGGTGACTCAAAAACTTTTCAATTTTGTCGGACAATAAAATATATGGTTCTGATATAAAAATTGAAAAGGAAGAGTGCCTGAATCATATTTCAAAGAGGCTAGGCACATCGTTACGTAACAAAGTGAAAGAATGGAAGGTGAAAAAAAAGTGACTCTTGGTGGGCGTAAGCAGGGAAGCCTTACAGATAAAAACATCACAAAGTTACAAAATTACTATAGAAAGGCAATAAAAGATAATGTCCCTGATACCGATAAAATGAAAACTGCTATATATGCCAGCCTGATGCATTGCTCGTCAACTGACAAAAAGCCTATGCATGGTAAGTGTCCTGAAGGGGAATCATCATGGTGTTTCTATAAAAGAGCTATAGCCAAAGGTGAGACCCCAGGATCACACAGTTCCATGAAAACTTACTTGTCGCCACAAGTAGTGGAGAAAATTATGCCTGTTTATCAACGTTTAGCTTCAGACACCATTCTTGAAAGATGCGTAGCAGGCAAGACGCAAAATTCGAATGAAAGTTTGCATAGCTGCATTTGGCGAAAATGCCCAAAAGAGGTATTCGTCTCCAAAAGGAGGCTGGAAATAGCAGTAACGGATGCCATTGAAAAGCACAATTTGGGCTATGTGAAATCTCTTGAAGCGAAAGAGGACTCATGTCTAAATGACAGTTTTTCTTTGACTATTGCAGAAAGACAAGATAAACGACGCATTTCTCAGAATATTTCTACAAAACAAAAAAGGAAAAGAAATGCCACGAATACAAATGCAGCCTATAGTGCCGGTGCTTTTTAAATTTTTTATCAGACTTAGCAAACAGTTTTCTTGTTATGTGTAATTAGATTTGTTATTTTTTTTTTGAATTTTTGTAATTTAATTGTATTGAAATACTTTATTTTTGCTCATTGTGATTAATGAAATATATAATATATTATCTGGTTGATGAAATAATAATGAAATACATTCTGTTAATTTACTTTAGATTTTATTGGAATGTTCTTGCTTACTTCAATTTTTATCATTACATATATTACATGTCAATGTGACTGTTACAATAAATATTGCAGAATCTTATACATATATTCTATGTTTATCTTATCTTTATGATATTAGTGTTTTTCAAATTTATATGAATGTCTTTAATTGTTTTTAAAAAAACTAAGTTTTTTCCTTTAGAATAATAATAACTGTTGTTCTAAAAAATGAAACCTTCCTCGAAAGCATTGAATTTTTGTAATTTAATCTCTTTGAAATACTTTATTTTTACTCATCATGATTAATGAAATATATAATATACTATCTGGTTGAGATAAAACAATGAAATACATTCTGCTAATTTACTTCAGATATTATAAGAAAGTTCTAGCTTACTTCAATTTTTATCACTGTATATACCACGTGTCAATGTGACTGTTACAATAAATATTGCAGAACCTTATGTATATATATTCTGCATCTATCTTATATTTGTATGATATTACTGTTTTTCAAATTCATATTTATATCTTTAATTTTTTTTTTAAAAAAAATAAGTTAATTTCCTTTAAAATAAAAAAACTGTTTTTCTCAGAATCAAAAATTTGCCTCGAAACCAAAACTCAAAATGTTCCATGCGTTGCAATTTTTGTCGAATTATAACAAAACTTTCCAAAAGTATTCATCTAATGTATACTTATAAATTCTTGGATGCATTGTAGTAATAGTGATAGGGTGAAAGAAGAAATTAAAGTTTTTATGTAGGAAATCATTAAAATTCTTGAAATTTTTATATAAAAATTTGCGTTTACCCATATTTTGTAAATTATCATATAAAACATTACATTGTATGCATACATTTGTAAAGAATTGCTTAAAGAAGTTAAATCAGGTGAAAACATGAAATTTAAAAAAAAAAAAAAAATCAAAACGCATGGAACGTTTTGAAATTTTCGTTAAAATTTTTTTAAATTTTAAATTTCTTAAAAACTAATCATTTTTTCTCACCTAATTTTTTATATAGTTTTAGTTCTAAGTTACATACAGCCAGTAAAAATTTGGGGCATGTTTGTAAAAAATTAAAAAAAAATTTTTTTACTGTCCACTGTAGCCTTAACTCAGCTTATCTAACTCCTTCAACAATTAATAAAACAAAAAAATTTACACCTAATCATCTTCCAACATTTTCAAACCAAAAAAAAATTATCAAACTCAATATCTAAAACAAACAATACTAAATCAAAATTCTCCTCTTTTGTCAATACCAAACTCAAAGCTAACACAACTACGCGTACACAAAACATAAAATTTAACAATAACATTATCTGACCCAAAACTTGTTTCTAAATAACAATGCAAAACTACAATTAAAATCCAAAACCATAAAAAAATTCTATTAATATAAATGCTCAATTAAATAATGTACCTAAGCGCTACCATGAATAAAACAAGTTAACCTAAACCAACAGAAATACTATATCGACATTAAACAAAACATTCAATTCCTAGTACAGTTTAGCACACAACCGAGACAAAATGATTGACTGCACATTCATTTAACCAAACCACAATTAAACTAGAGCCCTAAGCAAACCAAAAAATTCCAAATCTATCGCAAACAAAAAAAAAAACACAAAAATTAAATTAGCATTGAAACACCTAACCGAAACACTAGAAAAGTTGTAAATTACAATTAGCAATCATATGACAGAACAAAACAACTTGAGAAAAACAAAGTTAAGTTTCATCATAATTTCTTAGGGAAAATATTCAAACAACCACCTCTATCCATATCTTAACAAGCATAAATTCCAAAGATATCATTATTCAGTAATACACAGCCACTTAAAATTACTACACTAACACAACTTATCACTAAAATTGCTTCTGACAAAATACCGCTACCAAAAAAAATAATCTTTTATGCAAACTCAAAATTTAACAAGAAAAGTACACAGGTATACACAATCAAATCAGCATGAACTAACTTATTCTTTTAGAAACCCATATGCCTACAGAAATTTCCGTAGATTTATGAGTATTCAATCAAATAAAGCATAATGAGAAATGTTTCACAAAATTGTTTTTAGAACATATATATTTTTATATTCAATGCACTTCAATATAGGGAGTGTTCCTTCGCTGTTAAAACATTTTGATCTCACTTCTCTCTTGTAATATTAGAACGGTTTTTTTGTAAATGGAATTAATTATTCTGGTTCTTATACTGTTATTTTGTTAATAATACAAGAAGAAAAACGGTCCTAAAATTAGTGGAGTTAAAAAATTTTGAGTGGTTCTCAAAAACGTAACATTCGAAAGGAAAAGGAGTATAATATTAATAGCAAATATGCAAAATTGGATAACTTTTTAATATCCGCAAGTTCATCTTCTTGTGCAAGTGCTAGTAGTAGTAATACCAGGGAACTTGGTGAACAAATCCTGGAAGTGAATATTAATCCGCAAGAAAAAAACACAGTTTCGGACACTTCAACTAATAAGGATATACTCTATCTAAAGAAAAGGAAACGGAAAATGAAAACGAAGAAACAAAATTGATTAGAAATGATTTTGCGCATTATGTAGGAACGCCCATAGATGCAGATTTTAGGGAACAAATTTTTAAATTAGGCCCATACCAACAAGAAGGTAATTTCCAAAATAGATGCAAAGGGAAGGAGCTTTTCTTCATCTTATTACAGTGTCATATCCAAGGCAGGACAAAAGATGGAAAGAAAATGGCTGTGCTATTTAACCCTCTAACTGGATACCTTCCTCCTGAAAAGTTATTCCGAAAGCGTTTTACTCTTATTTTGCTATTCCCTTCAAAAATGCAACAAACTTCAATTCTTTCCCCCTTTTAAAAGTTGGGAGGTCGAAAGGGGACAATTTTATGACTTGGTTCGGCGTATTTGATCATTGAGAACCAGGACAGCAATCGTTTACAGCTAGCTGTTAAGTTGCCTTGGGCAATCTTGTATGAAAACGGTAGTTCTTTCTACTCTGTCGTTTTCCCCATAGATTCAGTCACAGTAAAATTAAAACAAAAATGTAGGGTAAAAAAAAACATGAAATAAATGGCGTGTTAAAAGTTGAAAAATAGTTATATTTTCTTCAAACAAAATTTATTTTTCTGTCATTTTTAAAAAATTAAAAAAAAAAAAATTATTTGGTATTGCGATTTGAACCAGAAAAAAGCATCCTGTATTCATTTTTGAATATTAGAGTAAGAAAATACGCTTACTTTCCTGTTTTTCAAAAATTTATGAGGCAAAAAGAACTAAGGCCATATATTTTTTTTTCAAACTATAAGAAATAAATGGTGCATATTTATGAAATAAAACAGATCTTTCTCTATTCAATTATATTTTTAATTTAGAATAACATAAAAAATGATTTCAATACTTTTAATTTATTTAAATTTAAATCATATAAATGATATTTTTATGTTAACTGAATTTTTTTCGGAAAAAATCTAAATTTTCATTCCTAGTGCTCTCCTTTTCGAACTCCTTGTATTAAATAAAAATATCTTTTCTACATCGGCATTTCTGATGGACATAACACACATTCAGTCAATAATTTTGAATTTTAATGGGGGATATACTTCTTCAAATGCGCATGACAGTACTTCTAACCATTTTCTACTCAAGTTAAATTTCTTATCTTTCTGTTTCTTTTATTACAAGGAAAAATGTCACACATCGATAACTACATTTTCACACAATTCAGTCATTACAAATTCTATTGTGAGAAAAGTTCTCCCTAATTAATCTTGTCTTTCAAAACAGTACACTTAAAACAATTTTGTTCAGTGAAGTTAACCGACAGTTCCACTTTGTATTCATACCAAATTTTAAAAACAAATTTAACACTTGGAAATGTATCCAGTATTAAATTTTTCAGTATACACAAATATTCCCTGCTGTAGGGAAGATATAGTATGAGATGTGGTGTGCGGTTGTGAAAGAATGTTTTCGTACGTGTAGACTATTTTTTAAAATTTAAATATCACTGAAACTGATCATATAACTGCAAATGAGCCTTATTTTAATGTGTGCTGGTATCAAAGTAAAACACTTTACAATATTAAACAGCCTATGGGTTTATACTCAATATCAAACTATTCGCAAAAAGGCCTACAACTTCTATTCAAATTGTAAAAAAACTGAAATATAAATATATTTTACTACAGTCAAAAATATTCATAATATGTAAGTATCCTATTTCTCCAATTATTTCTGTACATTTTAAAAACTGTAGCTGAATGCATTATTTTATATTTATAAACGAGGCATAAAAGCTCACAAAGTCGTAAAAATGTCTTTATCATTTTTAAATATACTACTGTAAAAGGTATATGGATTGTAAGATCAGTTGTAAAATCCTAAAACTTTTAGAGGAAATAAAAAAATGTAATTTTGCATTGATCAAATTTTTAATATAATACAAATATACATGTTATTAAGCAAATACATTTGAAAAATCAAACTTTCTTCTGAAATAAACGTAATTGAAAGAAAAATGTTTAATTGCAAATGAGTGGAAATGCATGTTTATCTAAGGGGTATCCCCAAAGTAAGGTAATCCTCAAACTTAAGACTGAAACTTAGTGGCACAACAATCCATGAGGGCCAAGAACTACTATGCCCATCATAATACACTTGACCATTGGACGCTGAGGTGCATGAACAGATGTCCAGATTTGGTGGTCTGTCTGAAGAGACACCTTCAGTGTTTAAGACCGGAAGCAAGCTTGGTACTCATTTATCGATCCAAAGTAGCGGGGATGAAAGGCAGAGTTGACCTTGCGCAGCCCGTTAATAGAACCCCAGACCTGTGGTTTTAAAGCACTAGACACTACCACTCGATCCTATTCGGTGAAAAATAAAATTTAATGTTAGAATCTTATATAAATTCATAATGAATGAGGGAGTCCAAACTTTTTTTCTATGTAAACTGTTTAGACGGAAATGGTTAATTATGAACATTTCACAAGTTGCATAAATTAAAATTAACCGTTATAGTTTACATAAATTTTTAAGGGTGCAAAAGGTGTATTTCGGCTGCACGAATTAATTTTAAAAGGAATATGGTTACGAAAAAGTAGTACAAATCTACCTAAAGTAGGGTTGGTTACCTTACATATTGTCAAACACAAAAATGTATTGGAAGCCAATTCCACAATTCGTTGTTATAAAAATGTATGGAAAATTACAAGATTTATTTTTGCATTTGTAATTTATATATATATATAATTTTTCGTGGGAACTTTAAAAGCTAGAGCGGCATCCATCAAAACCGCGGGTCTCTCTCTGTTTTTCTAGATCGCACCTGACTAAGCCGGTTCTGCCATAGTTAGTGAAAATGCCGGATTTTGTTTGTCAAGATCATTTTATAGCAGACTGCATTTTTCATGTATTTTAGATGGTCGTTTTATATTTTCTACATCAATATCTTAATGTCTGAATTTAAAATTACATAAAATTCTTGACATTCGCATCAATGACCATTATAATTTTTATTAGTATATGAATGTGTCATCACACGATTACATGACTGTTATTAACATATTATTTTAACGATTTAATAATATTAAGTATAGCATAACGCACACAAATTTTCTGAAATTTAAAATAAATATTTCGAAATCTACTTCAGATATACTCAAAATTTTTCATTCCTACCCTTTAGCTTCTCAGTTTTGCTTCTATGTAAAACTTTATTGTATATTCCTCGGTATTTTTTAGTATATTTTTTGCTCTTAGCATGCATGTTTCAACTGAATTGTATGAAATCTTCAAAATATATTAAAAAAACCCAAAGAATCTATATAATAAAATTTGAAATTTATATTATACTCAAAGAGTTGCTAGATTTTATGGTAAATAATTTTTAACTTTGCGATACATTTTTTTTTCGAAATTTCAAATGGAATTTCTAACATAAAATTTCTAGCTTTATACGGTCGAGATTTCAAAAAATATCCAGATTTTAATTACTTATTCAGTTAGCCTTTAAAAAATATAAATGTTGAGGTATTTTGCATAAATAGATATCTCTTTGAAGAATAATTCGAATGTTTTTGAATAGCTCGAATTTAAAATTGATTTTTATGTTTATTGATATGCATAAATGTCTACTGTAAATGTTTCCGTATATTTTTGATTACCATTTATTGAAACATTCAAGTTATAAAAAAATGTGTGAAAATCTTCATTCATGTTGTCTTTGATGTAAACTGAAGTTCAAGCACTTAAAATTCAAATATAATTCGGTGTATTTTAACAATATATAACCAGGCACTGTACTTAAACTTCCCTGAACACTTAGGCTTTGAAATCTAAAAAAAAAAAACTAATAAATCTTAATTAGTTTTTTTTGTTATTATTTTTATCAAAGTGTAAGAAAATGTTTCAAATTATTTGGTGAAATTTAAATTTATTTATTTTTAGTGGTTGGAAAGTTGAAAAGATTTCAAATTTAAAGTGTTTGGTGTTTTATTATTTTTTGGGGGGGCATCTTATAATGAAATTATCATGTTTCAAAAACTGAAAGCATTGATTAAGATAAGAAAAATGAAGCGAAAGAATATACTTTAAAAAAGATAATTTGTCTAACTATATAAAATAGCAGATTGCCCTGACACGCCCCAACTTGTTGCAGTTTGAAATTAATATGAAACCAAAAGGGAATTGTAACATATTTTACTTATGCGTTGGGACTTTTGAAAACTTTTAAAATACAAGCTAGCAAACAAACACTTCTTGGGTTGTAAATAAATTTCTCCCCGATTTTTTACGATTGCCCCAGGGTCGAAACACGGGGTTCCCTGCGAGCCATAAATCTCCTACTGTGTTGCTTCCTCCGTCCCTCATTATCTTTCAAGATGTTAAACCTTAAAAGGGGGAAAGGATTTTAGAAAAGTGCGGCTAATCCGCTTACTTGAAGGCAGAAAAACCCGCGCAGTTCATTTTCGTAGCATCTTTACACTGACGGAATTTTCCGTGCTATCCGGTTAGAGGGTTAACACGACTTTATGTTGCTTACTGTCAGGTATGTTGGCCTTACGCTGATAGAACACATATGTATTTTAAAGAAGCCTGGTGTAAAGGTGTGAATGACTGGCAAGGAATATAAAAAAAATTAAAGAGCATGAAAATTCTATAGTTCATATTCAAGCATGTCGCACATATGACACCTGGAAACAAAATAAAATGGTGGATTCATTATTAAAATGCAATTTTAAAGAAGTTAATAAGGTTAGCCAAATAGTACGAAGAATCATAGACGTTACAATGACTCTAGCGATATGCGATCTTCCTTTTCGGGAACATCCAGAAACTCGAGATTCTACTCAAAGGAGAAATTTTTTTTGAATATAATAGACCTCTTGGCTAAACATCACCCTTTTCTCAATGTTCATTTGTCAGAAAAAAGAATTCAAAAATATCTTAGCCCAAAAATTCAAAATGAACTTATTGCTATTATAGACTCTAGAAAGAAGAAAATATTGTTAAAAATATAAGGAAATGTTCTTTTTCCTCTATTATACTGGACACGACACGGGATATTTAAAAAAAGACCAATTAAGTATTATAATAAGGTATGTAACAACTAATGTTAATGATAATAATGAACCAGATAATATCAGAATCAACGAAACGTTCTTAGGCTTTATTAAGGCGGCAAATCAGACTGCAAAATTTTGGAAAGTGATGCGTTAAATTTTCTAAATACACTGGACATTAATTTGCCAGCCAAAATGAGTGGAGTGTATGGGGGATTACAGAAATTAATTTAGGACAAACAACCAAGAGCAAATTTCGTTTACTGTTCAACACACAACCTCAATCTTGTTCTAAACGATGCATGTAATAACGTGCCTCATGTAAGAGAACTCTATGACTTTTGAAAAAAAAATACACATTTTTTTGGGCTCAGCATTAAAAGGTGGAGTGATTTGAAAATTGTGTAGAATAACGAGAACATTCAGCAAATTATTAAATCATTATGCACGACAAGGTGGTCATCTCGATTTGACTCTGTAATATCAATTCGCTACAATTACATTTCAATTTTAAAAGTATATATATGTATGTATATACTTTCAAATATTTTACTAACCAGTACTAAGCAAGACGAGAAACAGGAAACTTTAGCGATTAAAAAACGCATGGAAAAGTTTCAATTTTTTTCTTTTTTTTTTGCTAATTTTCCAATGTCAAATTTTCCAAAGCATAAATTTAACTTCAAAAGCATTACAATCACCAAAAAATAGATTTGGAAAATGCTAAGACCATGTTAAATTCTAGCTTAACGTCTATCGAGAATCTTCGTAACAATTTTGCTAATATAAAGGAAGAAGCTATTGGTTTGGCTAAAAAATGGGGTATCACCCCGGAGTTTGAAACAAAGAGACATAGAAAAGTTAGAGTTTTTCGATGATTTCAATGCTGATGAAAAACTGCAAGACAGAGAACGATTGTTTGAGGTGAATTTTCTAAGGTCAATGTTGATGTTATTACTACTCAATTAACTCTCTAAGCGGATAGCACGGAAAATTCCATCAGTGTAAAGATGCCTCGAAAATGCACTGCACGGATTTTTCTGCCTTCAAGTAACATTTTCAAAAGCGGATTAGCCGTACTTTTCTGAAATCCTTTCCCCCTTTTAAAGGTTTAACATCTTGAAAGATAATTGGGGACGGTGGAAGCAACACAGCAGGACACTGATAGGAAGTTTTATGGCTCACAGGAAACCCCGAGTTTTGACCCTGGGGCAATCGTAAATAATCAAGGAGAAATTTCTTTAGACCCCAGGAAGTGTTTTTTGTTACCTCCTATTTTAAAAGTTTTCAAAAGTCCCAACGCATAAGTAAAATATGTAACAATTCCCTTTTGGTTTCATATTAATTTGAAACTGTAACAAATTGGGGCGTGTCAGTGCAATCTGCTATTTTATATAGTTAGACAAATTATCTTTTTTAAAGTATATTCTTTCGCTTCATTTTTCTTATCTTAATCAATGCTTTCTGATTTTGAAACATGATTATTTCATTATAAGATGACAAAAAAATTAATAAAACACCAAACACTTTAAAATTTGAAATCTTTCCAACCACTAAAAATGAATAAATTTAAACTTCATCAAATCATTTGAAACATTTTCTTACACTTTGATAAAAATAATAACGGAAAAAAAACTAATTAAGGTTTATTAGTTTTTTTTTTCTTAGATTTCAAAGCCCAAATGTTCAGGGAAGTTTAAGTACAGTGCCTAGTTATATATTGTTAAAATACACCGAATTATATTTGAATTTTAAGTGCTTGATCTTCAGTTTACATCAAATACCACATGAATGAAGATTTTCACACATTTTTTTATAACTTGAATGTTTGAATAAATGGTAATCAAAAATATATGGAAACATTTACAGTAGACATTTATGCATATAAATAAACATAAAAATCAATTTTAAATTCGAGCTATTCAAAAGCATTCGAATTATTGTTCAAAAATATCTATTTATACAAAATACCTCAACATTTATCTTTTTTAAAGGCTAACTGAATAAGTAATTAAAATCTGGATATTTTTTTAAATCTCGACGGTAAAAACCTAGAAATTTTATGTTAGAAATTCCATTTGAAATTTCGAAAAAAAAATGCATCGCGCAGTTCAAAATTATTTACCATAGGTTTTAGCAATTGTTTGAGTATATAAATTTCAAATTTTATTATATGGCTTCTTTGGTATCTTTTAATATAATTCAAAGATTTCATACAATTCAGTTGAAAACTGCATGCTAAGAGCAAAAAATATACTAAAAAAATTGATGAATATACAATTACAATAATTTATTACATAGAAACAAAACTGAGAAGCTATAGCGTAGGAATGAAAAATTTCGAGTATATCTGAAGTAGTTTCCGAAATATTTATTTTAAAGTTCAGAAAATTTGTGTGCGTTATATTATGCTTAACATTAATTAAATGGTTTAAATAATATGTTAATATTAGTCATGTAATCGTTTGATGACACATTCATATACTAATAAAAATTATAATGATCTTTGATGCGAATGTCAAGAATTTTATGTAATTTTAAATTCAGACATTAAGATATTGATGTAGAAAATATAAAACGACCATCTAAAATGCATGAAAAAGGCAGTCTGCTATAAAATGATCTTGACAAACAAAATCCGGCATTTTCTCTTACTATGGCAGAGCCGGCTTAGTCAGTGGCGATCTGGAAAAACAAAGAGAGAATCGCGGTTTTGATGGATGCCGCTCTAGCTTTTAAAGTTCCCACGAAAAATTATATATATATATAAATTACAAATGCAAAAATAAATCTTGTAATTTTCCATACATTTTGATAACAACGAATTGTGGAATTGGCTTCCAATACATTGTTGTGTTTGACAATATGTAAGTTAACCAACCCTACTTAAGATAGATTTGTACTACTTTTTCGTAACCATATTCCTTTTAAAATTAATTCGTGCAGCCGAAATACACCTTTTGCACCCTTAAAATTTTATGTAAACTATAACGGTTAATTTTAATTTATGTAACTTGTGAAATGTTCATAATTAACCATTTCCGTCTAAACATTTTACATGAAAAAAAAAGTTTGGACTCCCTCATTCATTAGGGATTTATATAAGTTTCTAACATTAAATTTTATTTTTCACCGAATAGGATCGAGTGGTAGTGTCTAGTGCTTCCACACCACAAGTCTGGGGTTCTATTAACGGGCTGCGCAAGGTCGACTCTGCCTTTCATCCCCGCTACATTGGGTTGTTAAATGAATACCAAGCTTGCTTGGGGTCTTAAACACTGAAGGTCTCTCTTCGGACAGACCACCAAATCGGGACATCTGTTCATGCACCTCAGCGTCCAAGGGTCACGTGTATTATGATGAGCACAGTAGTTCCTGGCCCTCATGGATTGTTGTGCCACTGAGTTTAAGTCTTAAATTTGAGGTTTACCTCACTTTGGGGATACCCCTTAGATAAACATGTATTTCCACTCATTTGCAATTAAACATTTTTCTTTCAATTACGTTTATTTCAGAAGGAAGTTTGATTTTTCAAATGTATTTGCTTAATAACATGTATATTTGTGTATTATATTAAAAATTTGATCAATCCAAAATTACATGTTTTTAGCTCCTCTAAAAGCTTTTAGGATTTTACAACTGATCTAACAATCCATATACGTTTTATAGTAGTATATTTAAAAATGATAAAGACATTTTTACGACTGTGTGAGGTGTTATGCCTCGTTTATAAATATAAAAAATTGCATTCACCTACAGTTTTTTAAATGTACAGAAATAAGTGGAGAAATAGGATACTTACATATCATGAATATTTTTGACTGCAGTAAGATATATTTATATTTCAGTTTCTTTACAATTTGAATACAAGTTGTAAGCCATTTTGCGAATTGTTTGATATTGAGTATAAACCCTTAGGCTGTTTAATATTATAAAGTGTTTTACTTCGATACCAGCACACATTAAAATAAGGCTCATTTGCAGTTATATGATCAGCTTCAGTGATATTTAAATTTTCAAAAATAGTCTACACGTACGAAAACATTCTTTCACAACCGCACACCACATCTCATACTATGTCTTCCCTACAGCAGGAAATATTTGTGTATACTGAAAAATTTAATACAGGATACATTTCCAAGTGTTAAATTTGTTTTTAAAATTTGGCATGAATACATTGTGGAACTGTCGGTTAACTTCACTGAACAAAATTGGTTTAAGTGTACTGTTTTGAAAGACAAAATTAATTAGGAAGAACTTTTCTCACAATAGAATTTGTAATGACTAAATTGTGTGAGAATGTAATTATCGATGTGTGACATTTTTCCTTGTAATAAAAGAAACAGAAAGATAAGAAATTTAACTTGAGTAGAAAATGGTTAGAAGTACTGTCATGCGCATTTGAAGAAGTATATCCCTCATTAAAATTAAAAATTATTGACTGAATGTGTGTTATGTCCATCACAAATGCCGATGTAGAAAAAGAATTTTTTTTACTACAAGAATTTCGAAAAGGAGAACACTAGGAAGGAAATTTTAAATTTTTTCCGAAAAATATTCAGTTAACATAAAAATATCTTTTATATGATTTTAATTAAAATAAATTAAAAGCATTGAAATCCTTTTTTATGCTATTTTAAATTAAAAATATAACTGAATAGAGAAATATCTGTTTTATTTCATAAATATAATCATCGTATGTATATCACCGTATTCACAATTTATTGTTTAAAACATGAGATAGGGCCTTTGCTCTTTTTACCTCATAAATTTTTTTAAAAACAGGAAAGTGAGCGCGTTTTCTTACTGTCATATTTAAATATTAATTCAGGGTGCTTTTTTCTGGTTCAAATCGCAATACCAAAAAAATATTTTTTTTTAATTTTTAAAAAATGACACAAAAATAAATTTTGTTTGAAGAAAATATATTTATTTTTCAACTTCTAACATACTGTTTATTTCCTTTTTTTACCCTTCATTTTGTTTTAATTTTACTGTGACTGAACATATAGGAGAAAGAAACACCGAATTCCACTACAGCTTTCATACAAGATTGCCCAAGGCAACTTAACAGCTAGCTGTAAACGATTGATCTCTTGGTTCTTACTTGACAAAGGAACCAAACTAGGTCATAAAATTGTCCCCGTTCGACCTCCCAAGTTCTAAAAGGGGGAATGGAAAGAAGTCTGTTGTCTTTTTAAAGCGAACTTCAAAATAAGAGTTAACGCTTTCGGAATAACTTTTCAGGAGGAAGGTATCCACTTAGAGGGTTAATTTACTAAAAGGTGTTATAATTTTTCTGCCTAAGAATAACTCAGCCGGAGTTTTATTTGTAGTCTCGTTCACTGAAGTGCGTAGCGCGAAAGCGAACTCATGAAGAAATCGGTCCCAGTTTTCGTGATTTTCTTCTACAAAACAGACTATCATCTGGACTAAATTGCGATTAACTCTTTCCGTTAAATTCACCTGCGGCCTGTATGTTGCAGTTTCCATATGTTTTATGTCCAACCTGTGACCTAAGTGTTCAAATACTTCTGATATAAATTGGGGGCCTTTATCACTATTTAAAGAAATCGGAGCTCCGTAACGTGAAATATAATTCTCAAAAAGGGCGTTAGCTATGGCCTTGGCCGAAGCTTTTCGTAAAGGAATAAGCAAACTCCACTTAGTGAAGTGATCAGTTAAATACTAATAAAAATCTATATCTTTCCGCTCGGGATTCGGGGTAGGGGCCTAATAGGTTTAACGTTACAATTTCCTTGGGGTAATTCGATACTATCGTAATTAAACGAGCAGCTGGTATCGCGTTTTTGTAATTCAACCGGTCACAGGTTGATACATATTCAAATATATATTTCCTCATACATGGAAAATAACATGTGTCGCGTAATTTTAAATAGGTCTTCCTCTTTCCTAGATGGTCTGCTAATGGCAGATCAGGAAATTCTTTCATTATTCTTTCGCGAAGCGATCTAGGAATATACACTCTTAGTTCTCCAAGAGTTGTAGAATATTTTTCGCGCTAAAAAGATCAGACCGTTGATAAATTTAAATTCCTGGGACCAACCCTCGCATACAGTCGCATTAGCGGAACCACCGTCTGGGTTTTCTAAATAACGATAGATGTGTCCTAACTCAGGATCTTCCCTTTGCTCTCGAATGAGTTTTTCTCGGGAGTTTAAGGCGAGGGCTCGAAGAGCTGCGGACGAAATTTGTGATCCATTCATATTGCCTACTGGATTACTAGACAAAACGTCCGCGACAACGTTTTGTACCCCCGGCCGATGTTCCCATTCTATGTTGAAATCGGATAACATGAGTGCCCATCTAATCATTCGACTAGATAAGTTTTTCCCATTCGTTAGCTTTGTTAAAGCCGTGTGATCTGTGATTACCTTCACCGGCAGGGATCCAAACAAAGTTTTAAACTTATTTAATGCCATATCACCGCCAAACATTCGCGTACAGTAGCAGTATAGTTTCGTTCCGCTTTTTGAGGGTTCTAGACGCGAATGCATTAGGTCTATGATTTTGATTAAGCACAGCACCAATTCCGACCCCACTAGCATCAGTAAATAAGTTAAAATGTTCTGTAAAATTTGGCAATTGTAAAACTGGTGCCTCTGTTAAAGCTCGTGTTATTTTATCAAAAGAATCCTGTGCTTCTGTCGACCAATTAAATTTAACCCCCTTTTTCTTTTACCGATATAATGGTTCACATATATCTGCATACTTGGGTATAAATTTCTGATACCACCCCGCAATGCCTAAAAATTTCGACACTTCCTTGCTATTTTAGGAAGTTTCATTTCTGTGATTGCCTTCACTTTACTATTGACTGTGTCGATTCCTTCTTTACTAATTACGAGACCTAAATACTTCAATTTGTCACGTGCGAAGTGGCATTTTTCCTTATTTAGTGTTAGCCCTGCGTCTCTCAACAATGTAAATACCTGATTCAAATGATCTAAGTGTTCATTAAACGATGGAGATGTGATGATAACATCATCCATATAAACGGACACGAAACAACCAATAACAGGTTTCAATATTATATCAATGGCTTTCGGGAAATTTGGCGCCGCCAGTAAAAGGCAGTCTGAGGAATGCAAATGTGCCATTGCGACTTATAAACGTTGTTTTCTCGATATCTTTCGGACTAATCGCCAATTGAAAATAACCACTTTTTAAATCCAATGTCGACATAACGCCGGTATGCGGAATGTTTATGATTAGATCATCAATCACTGGCAATGGCTATCGTGCGTATTTAGTTATCGTATTTAGTTTCCCATAATCAATCGCGAATCGATACGCCTCTGGAGAATCTGCAGGAAGGTCATTATTCTTGCACGTTAAAACTACTGGTGACGCGTATGGGGATTGAATAGGACGGATTGTACCTTCTCGTAACTTTTTCTCAATATGATAATCGATTATTCCTTGTTTGACCCGGTCATATATGTAGGGTCTTGCCACTACCGGTCCCTTGTCCCCAGTATCAATTTCATGGTATAAAACATGAGTTAAAGCCGGCTGATCAGAAAATAGGCCTTTAAAACCATTAAATAAATTCCGTAACTTTTGATTTTGCCCTTCACCGAGCTTTGTATGTGATAGATCAATCTCGACCGGTTTTTCCACTTTTGGCAACTGCTTAATTTAATCATCTGGAATGATAAGAGATTTCTGATTGAAATCTAAAGTCAATTTAGACTCTCATAAAATCAATGCCTAAAATGCATTGGTACTGCATATTGTTAAGAATGTGAAATTCCCAGGTTTTCTGTAATTCTCGGGATCCGAATCTGTAATTCGACTCGACCTAAGTGACAACACGGGGCTCCTTGGGCCGTCACTACTCTATTTTTCGTCTTTTGACGAGGTCGATACGAAAAATATTGCGAAAAGTATTTTTTTCTGTAATGAAAGATTTCTCCGCCTCCCTGTCCCTAAGGGCTGTAATGAATGTCATTTAAAATAATAGGGACATACGTTAAATCTACTGGAGTTATTCGTAATGAGGATACCCTAATTGTTTGGTGTGCTGTATCTGGAGGATTTTCCGTACATCACGATCGATCAACCCCATACTCGCATCGATTGCTTAAAAGTTTAAATATCTGTTTCAATCATTCTGACCTCTGAAAGCACTATTCCTCGAACCACCTTGTCGACCGCCTTGATTGTGGAACCGATGATCCGATTGACCACCTCGGCGTCGACCATCGAATCTCTGATTATCCGCAAACCCTTGACTCTCAAATCTATTGAACTCTTTCCGTGGTCTACTACTGTCCACGTATCTATTGTTACCTCTTGTTTCCCTCCAATTTCCTGTCGATTCCTGTTACTTAAAAGAGTGTTCTCGTTTGGTTTTATATCTCGGGATTCCCAACTCGAACCTCTGATCTTTCTATTTAGAAACCGTTCTTCATACTTATCAATAATTTGTAGAAGGTTAGATGTGTTTTGAGGGTTCCTAACCTCTACATAATCTAAAATCTGAGGTTCTAACCTACTAATAATATTAGTGATCAATTTTTCCATCGTCATTTCGAGTTTTAAGATTTTGTGAATTTTCAACAAATCATACACTAAATCAGACGGTTTTTGGTTATGCTTTTGAGATGATGAATAGAAACGCGTTTCTAGTTCCGACCTATTTCTTACCACGGGGAACTGTTCTGACAACGCTTGATTTAAGTGCGCGTAATCCGTCACCTTGTCTTCAACAACCCTACATCCTAGAACCTCAAACCAATCTAGTGCCCGTCCCGTGAGATGACCCTTTAAATATGCACAAGCGAGTTGTGTGGGTATCTCGTAATATGTTAAGTTATTATCTATATTTTCGAAAAATTCAACCACATTCTCCACCCCCGTAAAATACTGTTCAGGGATGATTCGAAAATAAGATCCGACTCTGAACTCTGGATTTACTCGTTGGGCGCCACTGTGGTGACCCCCCTGGGACACACCTTGAACACCAAGATTAATTTGAGGCAAAGAACCACTAAGAGTCATTTCGAATAATAATTATATTTATTTATTATTATTATTTTCTCAAAAAAATCTCTTATAACATATAATACTATTATGTCACGTCACTTAAAGAGATTTTCCTTTATATTAAATTAAATTACTAAGAATACAATTAATTAATGATAAAGCTCAAGCTCAAATAAGGTTTACCGAAATAGGGGATCCGAGAAATACACGTATTCGAATTCTTAACTTGCATTAACTTTAACTAAGTCGCTTCAGCTGACGCTTAATTTTAAGCGTAAGTGATTTATATCCACCGCTGGCTTATATCTGCTTTCTAGTACGTCTCGCAGCACGACGTCTTCATGACTCTAACCTCCTTGAATCTTCTAGTAATGCGTTTAAAGTTACTGGCGCAAAAGCCTTACATCTTCTCTCTTGCTATCTCGCAACGCTCGACTTAAATACCTTGTGTAATTTAAATATCCCGTACATCTTCTTGAAGTTGATTGGAAATATATAAACGCGAATTTATATTCCCCAAAAAGACGCCTAAGAAGATTAGTGGAAAGGTTCCGTACAGATTCGTTACACAAGAGTTAAACTTAAAAGTGTTTCTTTTTCACTTTTAATTCTGAGAATTTTTTATAATTTCTTTCACACTAATTTCTTCAGCCAATTCTTGTTCAATGGTTATTGTTGTCAAGCCGTTTAGCCGATCCTCGGTAGTTGAGGAGCGTAAAAATTTTTTATTAATTTTAATTTGGAGAAACTCCTTTCTCCCCTTTCCACACTTATTAGGTGAGTAAGCAATATCCTTAAGACTATATCGAGATTTCGAGGAAAATCCAGGTTCGATATGAATTTTAAAATCTCGATTGGACTTTCATTTTTATTTAGCTAAGCCTAAACCACTGCTATCTCGTCTTCCAGGTTCAGCACGTTTATATCCGATGAATTACCATCAGTTAACACTGTTTCTAGATTTTTAAAATACTTTATTTTGTCGAGGAGTATTATTTAAATCACAAATATTGTATAAAAATTGAAAATAGTTGATGTGGTACTGATCAAATCAAGCCTGGATTCAAGGGCATTGATAGCTTTATCTCTCTCTAATGTGAAAAAAATAAAACTCTGCCTTATATTTCAAAGTAGGATCTTCTATCGGATCTTCGTGCCTCAGTCGAAATTAACATTCCTTCTTCAAACTCTATGACGTGGCTGGATGAGCTCAAAATTAGCCTGTATGTCAATTTCGTCAGCGAATTCTCGAGCGTCGCAAAGCATTTCATTTAAGGCTGTGTCCAATCTAAGTGCCTCGAACTCCATAGCAGATGGTAAATCATAGTCTTCTGTCTGTAAGAAATTACTTATAGGATTGATACAGTTTAAGATTTTGTACCAAATTACAATGCAGCATAATAGCTTAAATTGTTTAACACAACTTAATAGTCCAGAAGCCTCAACTCTAATAGAGTTGTCAATCTTCGAATTATGACAAACAGCAAGTAAAGCATCGTATATCTCTCCTACTTGATACCTTAGTGGTTTAATGCATCTATTCGGCTTCCTCAACAATTTTGTTTGAAATCATTTATCTACTTTATAAATTGTGTTCATCATATTTTTATTTCTGTAATGCACATTTTGCTTCCACTTTAATTAAATAGTTTTATACTAGGAACACATACACACAACAACAAAAATATAGTACTTATATTCTTCCACATTAATTATTGCTCTGTAACAATAAAACTTTAATTAAATCCTTTTCCTGTTGCTTTATAAGAAACTTCTGTCATAATTTTGACATTCTTATTGTTGCCTTTTCTAAAGATTTTAAATATTGCTATAGATTGGAACCTATTATTACTAGAATTTTTTCTTAACTATACATACTAACGCTTTTAAACCTTTTCACAATCAGAAAAAATACATTTTAAAGGATTTTTGAGAAATATAATAGTAAAATGAAATAGAGTAAATAAAACTATTGCACACTGAAAACATCGACTTTTTAATTTTTAGAGCACCAATGTTCTACGGGACACTGATTAAGAGCCTCTCGTTTATGTCTTGGATGAGTGGTTATGTTCTGAAGTATTTTATATTTGTATTCATTGCAATTAAAGGATTGAGAATTAAAGCCTTTATGTATTAATGCATATGTTAATTAATAGCATATGTTAATTAATTAAATTAAAAGTTAATTATTACATAAAATAACTATTAAATAAAACAACCAAGCAACATACAGTTGATTTTAATGGGAGGGTTGAATCTGGCGCTACAATAACAAATTTTCTACTTTTAGTATCAATCTTGTCAGGTTTAACCTTATATATCCTTTGTTAGTAGTGTCCCGTTTCTTTTTTGTTTTGGAGATAGGCCTGAAACTTCTTCTTACTAGGAAAAATAATTAAAAACTTCCTCACGATATTCCATAATTCTGGACAAATAAAATATTTTCCTTTTTAAAGCCAAAATTGCATGAATCCGTTTCTAAACTTTAAAATCTTCATTGGTGCATATCACGATCAGTTCCCGTTGTCATGTGACATTTTCTCCCAATGTGACCATGTAAATTTATTGGCTACTGTGTTATTACCATAGTCAAATCATTCTCAAAATTGGTTTCAAAATCTCAATAAAAGGCAGTTAAATATGTTGAACGTAGATTAAAACGTGCTGACAGATTGTCTGGGTTAATTTGAGAAAATTCCAGACTTCCACTATTATACTTCTTAAGTTTAACTCTGGAAAAAACTCTCAGATGGTTCGTGTTTTAAAAAAATTTATGCTGTCACTTTGTACGGGCAAATTAACGTCATTAAATTTAGTAAATACACCTGCTAAATAAGTAAAATTTGTTTCCAGTTGATTAAATTTTCTTTGAAAATTGAACTCACGATCTAGTTTAATGAGAGCCAATATCACATTGACCCCCAATTTATTTTTTTGATATATATATATATATATACATATAAAAACGAAAATATAAAAATATACAGATAGTTATAAACCTAAGATAACTAAAATAGGAAGAAAAAGGCCCGGTAGTACAAAGACAAACTCCTGGCCTTATGAACCAGGATTGCAGGTTTAAACATGTTTTGGGGCTAGCCAACCTTCACCTGTAGTCTGTCATACTACGTACCAAGAGGAAAGGAAAGAATTACATATGAGGAATTAAAATATTAAAAATCATTAAACTAATAAAATATGAACAAAAAATATAACCTACTATTATTCGCAGTGTAGATTTAACACAACGCTAACATAGATAATAGCTATACGTAGATCGGGAGTGCAACCACTAGTTATGTGTTTCCCGCCAAATAAAAGGGAATGAAAACAGATCCGCATAAAATTAATTACGATAGGATATTAAGAAGTTTATATATATATATATATATGTGTGTGTGTACTTTTAAAAAATCATAAAAATATATTCATATAAATATTAATATAAAATATAAATGATACGCAAAAATATATAAATATTATTAAAAATTTATTAAGCATGTGGCGCCATCTATTTAATAATTGTAGAATTATTTAGAAATTGTAGAATATTATTTAAAAATTATAGAATTATTTAAAAAATCTTTACAAAAACATAATGACAGTAATACAAATTGTATCATTAAAAACAATTATAAATATAATTGCAAAGAAAGTTAGCAGGATATCCATGTTCAATACAGTGATTAAAAAATTTATTAAGATTTAAATAAATATTAGCTTTATCGCTAACTAATAAATTATTACGATAAATATAGTTAAAAATAATATTTCTGTTAAAGATTATGACTTAATATCTAATGCTAACAGGATTTTGTTCTTAAACTAATAGATGGCGCCTGTATCTCTCATTTGTATTTGTGGTTTTCTCATGTATTTTTCACTCTAGCTCTTGTCACCAAGTGTGCAGGTTGTATCCTATTTATTTTTCGTTAATAATAAAACTTAAGGGGACACGGTACCCTGTACACAATTTTTTTTACTTAGATAGTTATAAGAATAAAATTACATGCACTGTATTCGAACACATCTGTAATAAACATTTCATAAGCAAAATACTATTTTTAAACAAACAATAATTTTAAATTTTTAAATTTTTAAAATTATTTAAAGTTATTAGAATTCCTACTACTTTTACAAATTTGAGTATTTTTGATCCATTTTTTTCCTGATATTCCTGGAAGTATTTCCCACAATTCTGTGCATGGGATTAGTATTACAAGTGATAATTTTATTTTTAGAATTTTTTTTCTCTTAGACACTATAAAAACAGTAAAAAAACAGCTATATCTAACTTTATAGATTTCTTAAAAAATAACTGTTCCTCTAAATACTTATTCCATGCACAGAATTATCAAACATATTATTTAAAACAACCAGAAAAAGTTTCAAAATTTTATAGTGAATATAAAAAAAGCCTTAGCATTTCAAACACATGATCATCAGGAAAAATAAGAAGCTGAGAAAAAGCAATTTAAAGTTTTTGAAATAAAAAAATAATTGAAAGAGCTAAAATATAGTATCCATTCTAATATATATTAAAATTCAAGTTGTACTAAGCATTTTTAATGCAAAATTCATGCTGAATTAGCACATATTAAAAAGGAAATAAATTAAGATTAAATGGAATGAAGTGATACAAACCAGTAAAAAAAACATATATCTAACTTTATGGATCTTTTAAAAAAAACTCTTCATATAAATCCTTAAACTATGCACAGAATTATCAAACATTTTATGCAAAACAACCAGGAAAAGTTTCAAAGATTTATAATGAATACAAAAAAAAGCCTTAGCATTTATATATATGATCACGATGAAAAATATAAAGTCGTGAAAAATGTTTAAACTTTTGAAAGTCAATAAAATACATGAAAGAACTAAACCTTCATTCTTACATATATTGCAATTTAGATCATAGTCAATAGTTTAAGACAGTAATATATTCTAAGTTATTACATATTATTAAATAAATATATTAAAATTAAATGTATTAAAATATTATAATATATATATCAAATGCGCTAATCAATTGTTTTGAAATTATAAAACATTCATTTTATGTTCATATGATAATTGTAAATAAATATTATTAAAAACCACCCCGTTCATATGTGATTCCTTCTTTTTTAATGATTGAGGCATTTCGCCGCTTTTTTGCTAACGCAATTTTTTTCCGAGCAATTGCTTACACTGCCAATCTTTTTCTTTTCCTCTGATAAACTCTACGGTAGTCTCGCCAAACAGCCAACGTTTTTGACTGTTTATTTGAAGCAAGCCCATTTTCCTTTTGCAAATTTTCTAATGATTTTTTGTACAAAAATTGAATTCACAAACTGCATCACAAACAGCAATAGTTACTCGACGCAGTGTCGCTGACGTTTCTTTTGAACATTTACCCCATATGATGCTGTGAAGGCTCTCGTTTGCATTTTGTGTCACACATCTTATGCATCTTTGAAGGAGTTCATTCGAAGCTAATCTTTGATATATTGGCATAATTTTGGCTAAATGAGTTTCCTTCAAGGGTGTCTTCACATGCTTCGCATGAGGACCCGGTACTTCACCACGAACAAGAGCAGCCTGGAAAAAGCACCAAGAATCTTTTCCATTCGGACATTTAAAATGTTGAGGTTTTTGGTCCGTTGATATGCTATGAAACAATGTTGCATAAATTGCAGTTTTCATTGCTTCTACGTCACCTTTGTTCGAGCGAATCGCATTTTGATAGTAACGTGACAATTTTTTAATTGTCTCTTCCTTCAAACTACCACGGGATTTCCCTCCCAAGGAAACACCTCTTGCCCGCCATTCTTTAACAGCTTTTTATAAAGATGTACCTAGCCTCTTGCTAACATGGTTTATGCACTCTTCTTTCTTTATTTTTATCTCAGGACTATAAACTTCCTTAGTATTTAAATATTGATATGTTTTTTCATCACCATCTGACAATAGTGTCGTGTATTGAAAACCACTATCTTCAGATCTTTGCCATAATTTAAGAGCAACCTCTTGTTCCATGGCACAAGATGATCCTACATGATTGATAACACATGAAGATATATGTCCTTCATACCACACATGAAATTCTGCGGAATTTTCTTCCAAACCAGATTTTGCGTGTTCACATTCAATGCAGCGTTTCGACATAATTTCAAAAAATCCATGACAAATCCAGTAAGAAGGTCAATCACGCAACCTACACCTATTTGAGATGAATGTCCCCGAGTCAACCAAGTACCATCAAAAGTAACATCTATATCAGTAATGGCACTATTACTTTGATAAGCACTTTTCACCTGACTTCGAACATCACATTCAAGCTTTTTACTATAGATCTAACCAAAGATTTATATAACTTTTTTTATATATATTGAATGTTCTGCTTGAGAGTAAATCCATATTCATTAACATACAAAATTTTTCCATAGCTAAATAGCATTTCCCAAAACTTAAAAATGATTGCACCATGCGCATGTTTATGTCGAATGATTGGTTTTCAGTACCTTCACTGTCAGAAATTCGTCTGGGTGTAAAGTTACTTGATTTAATTATATCACAAGAAGTGCAAAATACAGAGATTTTTCTGGAAAATCCAAGCTTTCCACCAATGTCAATTTTTAGTGAATACGATTTGCAAACATCACACAATAAGTTTTTTAAAAGTCCTTTTAAAAACTGTACATCCATTATCACATAATGAGGGGCTTCAGAATTTTCACAACAATTTAAATCATTCAAGCAGCTGTCTTCTAAAGTTTGGCATCTCATATTTCTTTCTGGTAATGCTGAGGAAATAGAAGTTTCATCTTTTCTGAAAACATCAGTTTTATGACTGTAATGTTCACTGCACCATCTCTTGTTAGCTTTTTGTTTACTAACAAGACTCGAGCGCTTTTGTCTAGGCATGATGAATTAAAATGTACTTATTAATAAAAAGATATTCGAACGAATATTTAAAATTATAAAGAAATAAATTGATTATATAATAGGCTTTGAGAAAAAAGCCTTTAGTTTTGATACTAATGGTTTTAGAATAAGAAAAAAAGGATGCAAAGCAAAATGGAATAACGTTTTTCTCTTGCATAAAAACAAACGAATTAATTCACTTCTGTTCTAATTAAAGTATAAAGCTTTAGAATCGCGTGTAAAAGTAAATCAATCGAAATTGTTTAGGCTAGGATGATATCGTCTGCATAAGAAGCAGACGGCATGTCTTTTAGTTTCGCTTCAACATACTGTCAAAAAAATTTTAATAACTCGCAAAATAATGCAGATACAGCTACCAAATTTTATAAACATATTTAAAAAAGTCACACAATTAAAATAAGGCAATAAAAAAATTTCGTTAAAATCGTCATTTTTAGGGTAATGTGTCCTCTTAAACAGGTTATGGGTACCAGCACAAGCTTAAACCATTCTTGAAGTATCAAAGCTATGAGTCTGTTATGATAGAAAAGGCAGAGATATTTCTTAGAAGCAACAAGTCATGGCAAAGTTTCGCCGATCGGTAGTTTGGCGGGAAGGTGGCGTGATTGTGCCGCCATTTTGGAGCGATCGAGGAAGAAACAGAAGAGGGTTGTTGTTTAGCCTAGAAATACTGATACGGATTATTTAAGAAACTTGCAAGTCTAAATTTTCTAGAAAGGAAATAAGTATGGATTTCAGCCGTCATATTAAGCCTTTGACCGGAGAAATAGATTGGCCGATGTGGAAACGGAAGATCCGCGACCTACTTGACTACCACGAAGGAGCGATCGAGGTCATAGATGGCAAGCTGAAAAAGCCAGAATCCATAGATGCTGATGCTCAAGAACTGTAAGAAAACAGCATAAAGAACGTTGCGATTTTTACAGAAAAGCAAATAGTTATGCGAAATCAATGATCGCAAGTACTGTCACTGATGCTGTGTATCAAAAGATTATGAACAAGGAGACAGCCTTTGAAGCTTGGGAATAATTGAAGAAGCAGTTTGAAACAACTTCAAAAGATCAGTTGTTTAAAATTTGCACAGAGGTTTTTGCATTCAGCTGGGTTCCAGGAGAGGATATCTCCACACACATTGCAAAGCTAAGAAGTCCTTGGAATGAATTGAATAACGGACTTGAGGCTAGAGAGGAAAGTAAATTGACAGATTTGATGCTAGTCTGTAAAGTGTTACATATTTTGCCTTGTCAGTTTGAAACCTTTAAATCCAGTTGGATGTTGTTGGCTAAAGATGACAAGAAGTCATTTGAAGAATTGACAGTGCAGCTGTGTATGTTTGAAAGAAATTTTACTAAAGTTGAAGACAGTAGCAAAAAAGCCCAAGAAGCCTTAATAGCTACAAAATCAGAAAGGCCCAAACAAGAAGGCAAATATAAGTTCAAGTCAAGAAAAGAAGATAGCTGCAATTACTGTAAACGAAAAGGACATTGGGTAAAAGACTGTAGAAAGTGGATTTCAGATGGAAGACCATCAAGGAATAAATTGAGTGATACACAATCAAATACAGTATCAGCGAACATAGCATTGATGTCTATATCTGAGGAAGTCTGTACATCAGAGACTAGCCTGACATCATATTGGATTGACAATGGAGCTACTAGGCATGTTACAAACTGCTACACATATTTTGTTGACTTCATAAAGTTTGATAGTCCTTGTGGCATTAAAGCTGCAGGAAATGAAACGTTAGCAACCCTTGGAAAAGGCACAATAAAAGTAAAATCGACCATTAATGGAAAATGCCAGGAAGTCGTTCTAAAAGATGTTTGGTATGTTCCAAAGATTAATATAAATTTATTCTCTGTACTTGCCGCTCAAGACAGAAACCCAAACAGTGAATTTGTGTCGACTCCTACTGAGTGCTGGTTAAAAGTCAACGATGATGTGGTGCTCTATGGCTCTCGCAATGTAAATGGTTCCTTATTCAACGCAAATTTTGAACCAATTTTGCCCAAAGAAATGATAGAAGTTCATACTGTTATAGCAGACAGCTCTTTGCTACAGTTGTATCATGAAAGATGGGGCCACCAAGATAAACGTCACATACGAAATATGCTTGAAAAGGAATTAGGCATCCACATCAAGCTAGATAAGGAATTATGTGAGCCATGTATTTACGGCAAAGCACACAGACTATCATTTGGCACCAGGGAGAAAGCCTCTGAGCCTGGTGAACTGATTTCTGCAGATGTTTGTGGACCATTTGATGAGTCATTTCCGAAGAAAAAGTACTTGGTTGTATTCAAAGACAGCTTTACAAAGTTTCGCTATGGTTACCTAATAAAAGAGAAATCAGAAGTAAAAAAGGTGTTAGAGCACATGCTTGCACTTACAAAGACACTGGGATACTCTGTGAAAGAATTCCTCTGCGATAATGGTGGAGAATTTGATAACAAAGATGTTCATGAAATTTTGCATTCAAATGGAATTACTCAAAGGCTCATAGCACCTTACACCCCAGAACAAAATGGAGCCAGTGAACGAGAAATGCGAACCACCATTGAAATGGCCAGAACACTTAAATATTCAAATCCTGAGGTCAGTTTCCCTGCAGCTATCTGGGTTGAATTAGTTAACTCTGCCATATATATACTGAACAGAACAGGAAAGTCGTCAATAGAAAATACAAGTCCATATGAGCTTTGGCTCAAAAAGAAACCCCGGTTAAAACATCTGCGCATAATAGGATCTCCATGCTATGCTCATGTTCCAGCTCAGAAGAGAATGAAAATGGACAAAAGAAGGCCATCCAAGAGTACCTTGTGGGATATGATGGAGATGAACGATACAGAATCTGGCTAAAGAAAGAACACAAAGTAATTTTATCTAGAGATGTAATCTTTCAAGAAAAAGCAGGAAAGTGTGATGACCGTACAGAATTAAAATTAGAAGACAGGATAAGAGGAGATACAAATCAGGGAAAGTATGAAGAGCAGCTGATAAAAATTGAGGACAATCCTATAGAAAAGACACTAAGCCCAGAAGACTTAAGTGATTCTGAGACTGATAGGAAAGAAGATGCTGAACCTACATCAGATAGACTGCTGAGGAACCGCTCACTTCTGCAGAAACCAAAACGGTTTGAGGATCATATTATGGAAGCAGAGTCATATTTAGATGACTATAATCCTGAAACATATGAAGAAGCAATAAACTCCAAGGACAGCACAAACTGGAAGAAAGCCATGGAGAGTGAAATGAATTCATTAAGTGAAAATCATACTTGGGAGCTATCAGACCTACCAGTTGGAGCTAAAGCAATACCCTGTAAGTGGGTTTATAGACTCAAAACAAATCCAGATGGCAGCATCAATAAATATAAAGCAAGACTTGTTGCAAGAGGCTTTAGTCAACGCCAGGGCATTGATTACAGTGAAACATACAGCCCAGTAGCCTAATTGGGAACAACACGGACAGTTTTAAGCATTGCAGCTGAAGAAAGGATGCACTTGACTCAATTTGATGTATCAACAGCATTCCTTTATGGAGATCTGGAGGAATGAAACAACCAGAAGGTTTCAAAGATGGCTCAGGAAGAGTATGTAAACTCAAGCGCAGCCTGTATGGTTTAAAACAAACAACACGCTGTTGGAACAAGTGTTTTGCTCAATTTTTAACAGATCTTGGCTTTAAAGCAAGTGAAGCTGATCCATGCCTATACATTCGGGAAAGAAAAGGTAGAAAATTACTGATAGTGTTGTATATTGATGATGGATTAATTACTGCAACTAACCAACAAGATTCTGAAATGTTCATCAAGGAGCTGAAAACAAAATTCAAGATATCAGTAGGAAAAGTTTCCTGTTTTCTACGTCTTGAAATTGAGCATCATAAAGACAACTCAATAACTATCAATCAAAAAAGGATATGCCAGAAAATACTTAAATGTTTTGGATTTGAGGAATGCAAACCTGTGGCAACGCCCATGTTAAAGGATTGCAGATTGCAAAAGTCTGAAACCAAAAACTCTGATGTTCCATATAGGTAAGCTGTTGGTGCCCTTATGTATCTGATGGTGGGAACCAGGCCAGACCTTGCATATAGTGTAGGATTTTTTTCGAGATCACTTGAAAACCCATCTGCAGAAGATATAGTCAAGGTGAAGAGAGTATTCCGCTATATAGCTGGTACAATTGGATATGGAATAACATATCATGCTACAGAGACAAAAGGTGTGCTTCATTGTTATAGTGATTCAGATTTTGGTGGATGTACCAAAACAAGTCGATCAACCTCGGGATATGTTATGATATATGCTGGAGGAGCTATCTCATGGCGCAGCCAAAGATAAGCAATTGTTGCCACTTCAACAACTGAAGCTGAAGTTATAGCAGCATCAGAGGCAGCCAAAGAAGTAATTTGGCTCTGCAGACTGATTCAGGGCATAGTGAACTTGAGGGAAATTCTCACACTTCAAGTGGAAAACAGGGCAGCAGTAAAGTTGTCACACAACCCTGAATATCATCGAAGGACAAAGCACATAGAAATAAAACATTTCATTGTGCACGAGAAAGTCTTAGAGGGAATATTAAATGTGAAACAAGTGTCAACTGAGAAACAAGTCTCTGACATTCTGACAAAACCCTTGATGAAGTCCAGATTATTGACATTGTGTAATCAAATGGGACTGTTTTGACAAAATCCAGTTAACAAGGGAAAGTGTTAAAGATTATGACTTAATATCTAATGCTAACAGGATTTTGTTCTTATGCTAACAGATGGCGCCTGTATCTCTCATTTGTATTTGTGGTTTTCTCATGTATTTTTCACTCTAGCTCTTGTCACCAAGTGTGCAGGTTGTATTCTATTTATTTTTCGTTAATAATAAAACTTAAACAATTTCTATATATAGATATTGATAAATTTGAATTCCAGTAAGACACTTTAATAACATTAAAATTATCTTGATAAAATCTCTTTTATCATAAATATTACTATGTAATTTCAAATCCTTAATATACAGTGTTACATCTAAGTAATTAGTTTTGATTGGATTATTATTAATTTTAACTAAGTTTAAGTAAGCCGGATAAATATTAATATTGGGATTTAAATTATCATTTTTACCAAAAATAATTAAATCATCAATATATCTAAAAATATAGTAGTCATTATTAATAATATAATTATATTCATAAAAGTGTAAATATAGATTAGCCAAACTATTGCTTGCTGGGCCCCCTTGTGGGATTCCTTTCTTTTGTTTATATAAAGAACCATTAAAATTAATGTAATTTTCTTTTAAGACAAAATCTATGAGAGTTTTAAATTTGTTAATATTAATATTAAGATTATACGTACTGTGGTTTTCTAAAATTACTTTAATATCATATATATATATATATATATATATATATATATCAATGGAATTAAAAAGATCTTCAAAGTCATAACTATAAACAGAATAAATATTTTTATTATTAAAAATATCTATAATCTCTTTACTATTTTTAATTATAGCTTTATTACTTTGCTGATTAATAAAGTTTTGCATAATATTATGAAGTAATTTGCCTGCAGTAGTAATATATGTTTTAAAACCATTTGTCACAGTTCTAAATTTAACAGGACTTTTATGGAATTTTGGAATTATAAATATATATGGATACTTAATTTTAGGAATACAAAAACCTAATTTTTTATAAATAGCAGTAATACGAAAACTAATTTCATTATGTGATAAATCTAATTTTTTAAAAGATCTACTATTTAGAAAGTGTTCATTAAGCATATTATAATAAAAATACTTACAAATCACAGCATAGTTACTAGATACTTTATCAATGTAAACTAAGATAAAATTATTTTGTAATTCACATAAATTTTCTGTTTTATACCTTTAAAAGTAATTTCATATTGAGAATGGTAGCTAAATTTCATAAGGTCTTTTAAAATATTGTACTTATACTCATCAAATGCCTCAATAGGTAGTCCAAATTTAATTGCAGATTTTGTAAAAAAATTATCTATATCTTTAATAATTTGTTTTTTAACAGTATTGTTGTTATTAGAAACATTTAATCTAAAACTAGTGCCTTCACTCATTATATCTTTTAAAATATTGTCATTGATTATGTCTAAGTTGCCAGTAACTACATGTTTTTGATGACCCCATCACTAAAATCCTTATAATTTTTTCATATACAATATTCTATATTAATGAAGGGCAAACTATTGTTGTAATTAATCCTCCAACTGCACAGAACGGATTTTTCCACCCTACTAGAGAGGCTTCGAAAATGGACTGCACGGATTTTTCTGCCTTCAAGTAACGTTTTCAAAAGCGGATTAGCCGCACTTTTCTGAAATCCTTTCACCCTTTTAAGGTTTAACACCTTGAAAGATAATGAGGGACGGAGGAAGCAACACAGCAGGAGTTTTATGGCTCGCAGGGAACCCCGTGTTTTGACCCCGCCCCCAATCGTAAAAAAAACAGGGAGAAATTTCTTTACAACCCAAGAAGTGTTTCTTTGCAGCTTGTATTTTAAAAGTTTCCAAAAGTCGCAACGCATAAATAAAATATGTTACAATTCCCTTTTGGTTTCATATTAATTTCAAACTGTAACAAGTTGGGGCGTGTCAGGGAAATCTGCTATTTTATATAGTTAGACAAATTATCTTTTTTAAGTATATTCTCTTTCGCTTCATTTTTCTTATTCAAAGCTTTCAGTTTTTGAAACATGATTATTTTATTATAAGATACCGAAAAAATTAATAAAACATCAAACTCTTTAAAATTTGGAATCTTTTCAATTTTCCAACCACTAAAAATGAATAAATTTAAACTTCATCAAATCATTTGAAACATTTTCTTACACTTTGATAAAAATAATAACGAAAAAAAACTAATTAAGATTTATTAGTTTTTTTTTTTGTTTTTTTTTAGATTTAAAAGCCTAAGTGTTCAGGGAAGTTTAAGTACAGTGCCTGGTTATATATTTTTTAAAATACACCGAATTATATTTGAATTTTAAGTGCTTGAACTTCAGTTTACATCAAAGACAACATGAATGAAGATTTTCACACATTTTTTTATAACTTGAATGTTTGAATAAATGGTAATCAAAAATATACGGAAACATTTACAGTAGACATTTATGCATATAATAAAATCAATTTTAAATTCGAGCTATTGAAAAACATTCGAATTATATATTGTTCAAAAATATCTATTTATACAAAATACCTCAACATTTATCTTTTTTAAAGGCTAACTGAATAAGTAATTAAAATCTGGATATGTTTTGAAATCTCGACCTTATAAAGCTAGAAATTTTATGTTAGAAATTCCATTTGAAATTTCGTAAAAAGAAATGCATCGCGCAGTTAAAAATTATTTACCATAAGTTTTAGCAATTGTTTGAGTATAATAAAAATTTCAAATTTTATTATATAGCTTCTTTGGTATCTTTTAATATATTTCGGCCGCGGTAGCCGAGTGGTATAGGTATCGGAACGTGGCTTGCTGTCACGAGTTCGAGCCCAGTACCACTAAAGACCCGCCGTGTAGGGCAGCGATGCACGTTAAATCTGTCGAGAGCTGAAACGTCCTCCCGTTGGTGTGGTGGGGTAGTTAGGAGAGGAGGGTGCCAGTTCAGGTGTCGTCCACGTCACTTGACCATGGTTCAAAATTACGTGGTCCGTCGCCAAAAGCCCTCGTGTAGCTGAACAGTGCGACGTTAATATTCAATCATTCATTTAATATATTTCGAAGATTTCATACAATTCGGTTGAAAACCGCATGCTAAGAGCAAAAATATACTAAAAAAATTGATGAATATACAATTACAATAAATTCTTACATAGAGAAGCAAAACTGAGAAGCTAAAGCGTAGGAATAAAAAATTTTGACTATATCTGAAGTAGTTTTCAAAATATTTATTTTAAAGTTTAGAAAATTTGTGTGCGTTATGTTATACTTGATATCAATTAAATGGTTAAAATAATGTGTGTGTTAATATTAGTCATGTAATCGTTTGATGACACATTCATATACTAATAAAAATTATCATGGTCATTGATGCGAATGTCAAGAATTTTATGTAATTTTAAATTCAGACATTAAGATATTGATGTAGAAAATATAAAATGACCATCTAAAATACATGAAAAATGCAGTCTGCTATAAAATGATCTTGACAAACAAATCCCGCATTTTCACTTACTATGGCAGAGCCGGCTTAGTCAGGGGCTATCTGAAAAAAAAAGAGAGAACCGCGGTTTTGATGGATGCCGCTCTAGCTTTTAAAGCTCCCAGGAAAAATTATATATATATATAAATTACAAATGCAAAAATAAATCTTGTAATTTTCCATACATTTTTATAACAACGAATTGTGGAATTGGCTTCCAATACATTGTTGTGTTTGACAATATGTAAGGTAACCAACCCTAATTTAGATAGATTTGTACTACTTTTTCGTAAACGTAATTCCTTTTAAAATTAATTCGGGCAGCCGAAATACACCTTTTGTACCCTTAAAAATTTATGTTAACTATAACGGTTAATTTTAATTTATGCAACTTGTGAAATGTTCATAATTAACCATTTCCGTCTAAACAGTTTACATGAAAAAAAAAAAGTTTGGACTCCCTCATTCATTAGGGATTTATATAAGATTCTAACATTAAATTTTATTTTTCACCGAATAGGATTGAGTGGAAGTGTATAGTGCTTCCACACCACAGGTCTGGGGTTCTATTAACGGGCTGCGCAAGGTCGACTCTGCCTTTCATCCCCGCTACATTGGGTCGATAAATGAGTACCAAGCTTGCTTCGGGTCTTAAACACTGAAGGTCTCTCTTCGGACAGACCACCAAATCGGGACATCTGTTCATGCACCCTCAGCGTCCAATGGTCACGTGTATTATGATGGGCACAGTAGTTCCTGGCCCTCATGGATTGTTGTGCTTCTGAGTTTGAGTCTTAAGTTTGAGGATTACCTCACTTTGGGGATACCCCTTAGATAAACATGTATTTCCTCTCATTTGCAATTAAACATTTTTCTTTCAATTACGTTTATTTCAGAAGTTTGATTTTTCAAATGTATTTGCTTAATAACATGTATATTTGTGTGTGTGTGTGTATTATATTAAAAATTTGATCAGTCCAAAATTACATGTTTTTAGCTCCTCTAAAAGCTTTTAGGATTTTACAACTGATCTTACAATCCATATACGTTTTATAGTAGTATATTTAAAAATGATAAGGACATTTTTACGACTGTGTGACCTGTTATGCCTCGCTTATAAATATAAAAAATTGCATTCAGCTACAGTTTTTAAAATGTACAGAAATAAGTGGAGCAAGAGGATACTTACATATTATGAATATTTTTGACTGCAGTAAGATATATTTATATTTCAGTTTCTTTACAATTTGAATAGAAGTTGTAAGCCATTTTGCGAATATTTTGATATTGAGTATAAACCCATAGGCTGTTTAATATTGTAAAGTGTTTTACTTTGATACCAGCACACATTAAAATAAGGCTCATTTGCAGTTATATGATCAGCTTCAGTGATATTTATATTTTCAAAAATAGTCTAAACGCACGAAAACATTCTTTCACAACCGCACACCTCATCTCTCATATTATATCTTCTCTACAGCAGGAAATATTTGTGTATACTGAAAAATTTAATACAGGATACATTTCCAAGTGTTAAATTTGTTTTTAAAATTTGGTATGAATACAATTTGGAACTGTCGGTTAACTTCACTGAACAAAATTGTTTTAAGTGTACTGTTTTGAAAGACAAGATTAATTAGGGAGAACTTTTCTCACAATAGAATTTGTAATGACTGAATTGTGTGAAAATGTAGTTATCGATGTGTGACATTTTTCCTTGTAATAAAAGAAACAGAAAGATAAGAAATTTAACTTGAGTAGAAAATGGTTAGAAGTACTGTCATGCGCATTTGAAGAAGTATATCCCCCATTAAAATTAAAAATTATTGACTGAATGTGTGTTATGTCCATCACAAATGCCGATGCAGAAAAGGAATTTTTATTTAATACAAGAAGTTCGAAAAAGAGAACACTAGGAAGGAAATTTTAAATTTTTTCCGAAAAATATTCAGTTAACATAAAAATATCTTTTATATGATTTTAATTAAAATAAATTAAAAGTATTGAAATCCTTTTTTATGCTATTTTAAATTAAAAATATAACTGAATAGAGAAAGATCGGTTTTATTTCATAAATATAATCATTGAATGTAATATTTATTGTGTTATTGTTTAAAAATGAGATAGGGCCTTTGCTCTTTTTACCTCATTACTTTTTTAAAAACAGGAAAGTGAGCGCGTTTTCTTACTGTCATATTCAAAAATGAATACAGGATGCTTTTTTCTGGTTCAAATCGCAATACCATATATATATATATATATATATATATATATATATATATTTAATTTTTAAAAAATGACAGAAAAATAAATTTTCTTTGAAGAAAATATAATTATTTTTCAACTTCTAACTTACTATTTATTTCATTTTTTCCTCTTTTTTACCTTTCATTTCGTTTTTAATTTTACTGTGACTGAACATATAGGAGAAAGAAACACCTTATGTTTCAAAGAGTATTGATCAAGAGAGGATATCTACGCTTTCAAAGAAGATTGCCCAAGGCAACTTAACAGCTAGCTGTAAATGATTGATCTCTTGGTTCTTACTTTTCAAAAGGGACCGAACTGGGTCGTAAAATTTTCCCCGTTCGACCACCCAAGTTCTAAAAGGGGGAAAGGAAAAACGTCTGTTGCATTTTTTAAGGGAATCGCAAAATAAGAGTTAAACACTTTCGGAATAACTTTTCAGGAGGAAGGTGTCCAGTTAGAGGGTTAAAGATAAATCTGCCCATCGCTTTGTTATATTTAAATGCTTTCTTTACAACCACCTTTCTAACAGGAAAAAGTGACAAATGTCTATTAAAAACATTAGAAAAGTTAATTTTGTCAAAAGTTTTATTCATGAATAATAAAGTGCAGTACTCTGTAATAGGTTCATTAATTTTCTCAACATTAATTTTGAATTTACTAACTAGATAGTTAAGAATGTCTTTAATAATGTGTACTGCATGACAAACCTTTAAGGAATCATTATTTAAGGTTTCATTTAACAATACAATTTCATTTTTATTAAGACAAACATGAAGTATTTGATCTTCTTGATATTAAAGTTTTTTTCAAAATCATCAATAAGAACTTTAATATTGTCATTTAATGAATTTTTATCTCTATTTTTTTCCTTTTAGTTTTACCTTTAGATTTTCTTTTAGAATTATTACTTAAGTTATTAGCATTATAAAAAAATTATTTATTATTATTCTGTAACATTATTTGCAATGTATTTTTAACAAAATACATAACATTAAGACCATATGGATATATTGTATTAAAACTCCTAAAGTGATTTTCCCACCATAATCTGTGATTAGTATTTGGAATAATTTTAATGATAGACAGTTCAACATTTTTGAAATCATGCATATGAAAGTGTGTAAGTTAAATTTTATTAGAATTATTGGAATTATTAAAGAATTTAACATCATGTGTCTATGCTGATTAATCCTTATGTTAATAGTATTAGAGGTCTGTCCAATATATTTATATTGACAGACTTTACAATTTAAAAGATAAATACAATTAAAAGTTTTACATAGGTTAAATTTAGATTCACAATCATATTGACCCTTATTTAACATAGTACATGTTTTACATCTACTATCTCTACATTTATTGAATTTTAACTTAAGACTATTATAAGATTGAGTATTATCAAAATTATAAGAAGATAAATTATCTTTAATTCCATTTATAGCAGGACTCTTAATGTAACATTTATTAATACTTTGTGAAATGTAATTACTAGAATATAACAAGTTTTGTTTATAATGGTTATGATAGCTACTAATGAATTTTTTGTTCCAAAAAATTCTAGTCTTGAAATGTTTAATATTAGATTTACTATTACAAATATTTAATTCTTTAACAGAATTCGATTCCTTTCCCAAATTGTCATTAGAGAATGAGAGAAAGTTATATATATTGTTCAAGTTTTAATAATTTAATCTTACAAAAGAAAAAAAATGCTAACCTAATAGTCTTAAAATAGATTAGAAAAATTATATATTTATTTCACATGTTACATTCAATAAAAAGAAAAAAAATGTCTATATAAGTAAAATTAACTTATTTTTTTCTTTGAAAATTCTTTTAACAGTTTGAAGCGATATAAATTAAATATTTAGCAATTACAGACTAGTTCATTTATTATTAAACAAAATTATCTCAATATATTAAGATTACAAAACAAAATCATCATAATAAATATAACTACGTTGCATTTCAATTTCGAGCTATTGCTGTTAGGATCCTTTATGTATGGTAAATATTTAATGAAAGTACTCAAAAGTTCCTTAATGGTTTACATTTTAAATGACCTACTATCGTCCTTTATAAACGACTGAGGAAGTTATTTTTATACGAGAGGCAAATAATATTTTTTTCATTTGAATAACAATGTCAATCGAAAACGTTTTAAGAAGATTACGGTACATTCAAGCTACGAAAACACACATATTTAAAAATTTTAATCAACATGAAAATATTCTACGAAACTGATGACATACTAATATTTATGTATAAGTAAATAAATAAAATAGAAAAAGCGCAAATATAGCAAAATAATTTTTCTTTTCACTTTATCTTACGCAATGATTAAAATTCCTGGGCATTAAAATTCTAAAGAAGAATTTGAAAGAGAAAATATTGTTACCTTTTTTGTTGTTGTCCCACTTTGTCTTGTCTGTTTAAGCACAGGAAGAATTAGTTCGGAAGTCAAATTGACACAAGATTCCCTCAGTTTTCTTCGAAAAAGGGTCTTTTTCTCAGGGTCATCCTGCCCCTTTCTTTTCATTCATAAAACTTGACCGTGCTTTTCATCACTTTTGTTGAGATTAATCTCTGCCAAAATCTATCTCTTTCAATAGTACCCGAATTCATGTATACAAAGCAGTAACAGTTATAGGAAATTAGTTGAAAGAGAAGGAACCGAATGCCGAAATTCTTCTTTATCACCCCCTTCCCCCAGGGGAACAGCGTTGGGAAACACGGCTTTAAATACTAATGAATACTCGTTAAAAGAAACCTTTAGGCCTCCACAGAAAACGTGAATATTTTGCATACACATTTTTAATTTTTTTCCTTCGAATTTTTATTCTGACTCGTTTATTTTCCTCATAAACTAGTTAATTTTACAGCCAGTTTGCCACCTCCTAAGGTTGCCGCCCCGGGTAGGGGCCTGGCTTGTCCCCAGCGCCGGCCCGGCAGGACTAATATAAAGCATATTGTAATAAGTTCAGTTTTTGTAAAGTCTTTTAAATTTTTTTCTTTTCGTGCTTCAATGTCGTAATGCTGTAAGAAACCCGTGAATTTTTTAAATTGCTTTCTTTAGGATTTACTGTAGAGTTCGTCGTTAACAATTTTGTGCAGAAGTTGCACCGTTGAAGCAGGGGCCGTCTTGAATGTGTTCGCAATAGCAACAATATCTTCTAGACAGACTATCGTAAATAAATATCTTCAGAACAATAAAGGAGTAAATTGGAATGGACTCACCATTGATAATTCCGTCGTTGAAGCGTGGTGGTCCCCCAGTCTTGATTCATCGTCTTTTCGAGGGGTTATTGATTATTTTAACTTAATTTGAGGCCGAGCCCCCAAATGTTATGCTGTTACTGGTATAAATTGCTAAAACTTGGTTTTGACAGAATAATCTGTTTATTTTTTAAACAAAAATAAATAAAATGGGGATAACAGTTAATGAGAATGAAGTGAAACATTTAAACGCGCGTCATGGCCTAAAAGGCTAGGTTCATTATTAAAAGAGTTGTTCCTGCTCTACCGTTATGCGTCTGTCTCTTTTGCGTTCTATATCTTTTCTCTTGCCTCTTCCGCCAGAGTCATTGCCCCTTGTTTCCTTTCACAGCTGCCTGGGAGGGGGATACTAGGGGGCTTTCAGTAGCTCGTAGTGCTGCCTACTTCACATATACATATGTATGTAGGAATTATAGATATCTAAATCCTAGCATTAACTGTTTGATTGTATTAAAAAAACATCATTATAACTCTAACCTCTTGATTTAAAAAAAGGACATGACTTCTAAGTAATAATATCTAAAACAGAAGTAGAAATCTTTTACGCTACCATAACCCCTCCCCATCACCACTCCCAAGTCAATTTTCGCAAAACCCATTTTTAATGCATCTCTACTAAAAAAATGAACATGTTTGCCAAATTTAAAATCTAAACCTTATATTTAAAAAAACGGAATTTTTATTTATTAATACGCTTCGTTACTCCCTTTGCGGGTCAATTTCCATTTTTACTTTAGTACGTCTATTAGTATTAAAATGAATATAAGTATCTATAACGCCTCTTAAACCACCATAATGGCAAGTGGGTGTCAATTTTCATAAAAACCATTTTGAAGCTAATCTCTACTTCATGAAAGGAATCTGCTTACTTATTTTTTTTTTCAAGACTGTACGTCTAATAGTGTAAAAATGGAAATAAATATCTGTAACGCGCCTTAATCTCCCTCTACGCCCCTTGGGGTCTATTTTCACAAAATCTGTTCTTAGTTAATCTCTGCTCCATAAAAGGAACATGCCTACCAAATTTCAAGTGTGTAGGTTAAGTTGTGAGATATCGTGAGGAATGGGAGAGAAAGCAGCTTTTCTCCTTTATATACATAGATATAAGCAGCAACCCGCGGTTCCACCCACGTTGTTCCTGTTCCCGTAGAAATACGGGGATAAAGTATACCCTATGTTACTCGCTGATAATGTAGCTTTCCATTGGTGAAAGAATTTTCAAAATCAGTCCAGCCGTTTCAGAGATTTGTCGGAACAAACATATAGACAGACATACACAAATTTAAAAATTGATTTTTTGATGTAAGTACCGTCCATAGTTTTGAATGCATTTAGTAAAAAGCTGCTAATTTGAAATTACAAACAGACACTTCAATTTTATTTATTTGTATAGATATCAATTTTATCCCCCTTTTTCAGGAATCCTAAGAGTCATGATGTTTCAGTTGTTCAGAAATTTAAATTAATTCTACGTGAATAGTTCAGGATTTATTTTCAACATATTTTCTTAAGAGATTTTATTATCTGGAGCAAAAATGAATTTTCTTGAACTATTCACTAACTTACGCAATATCAACAATTTTTTTATAAATCATTATTTTTTCGAAAAACTATCAATAAAAAGAAAGAAAGAAAAGCGATGAGAAATGTGCAATAAAATACCATACTGCAAGTATAAATTCACTTCCAAATTATATTTTTTAACTATTATAACGAAAAAAACTCTGAAATGTGTATAATAAATCAACTTTGTGTAAATATATGGAGGAAAATTCAAAGTATTTGTTTTGTAAAAAATGAAAACTTTAGTTAAAGTAAAGTATTTGTTTATTTATAAATATATGAGTGTTTATTTCCTTTAGAAATTAAGACAGTGATTGAGATAAAACAAATAATACACACACACATATATATAGAGAATAGTAATCAATGTTGACTAGAAATTCTTATTGGTTATATTTAAATAGGAATTCTTTCATAATTATAAATTATTATTTTCCTTAGTACTGGAAAAAATAAAGACTGTGTAGTTTGATATTTATGCCATGTATTTGTAAAAATAATGTAATTTACCTTAGTATTTATATGATAATAATTCTTTGCCTTGAAAAAGGTTTATTAGCGAAGAACCTCGTAATTTTGAACCTAGGTCAAGTGACGAGGATGACACATGAGCTGACACTCCCTCTCCTAACTTCCACACCACACCAACGGGAAAACGTTTGAGTATCGATGGATTTTTTGTGCATCGCCCCCTTATATATTGCGGGCCTTCAGCGCTACTGGGCTCGAACTCATGACACGCTGGCCACGAATCCATTACCTTGACCAATATGTTTATTATTTGGAGCAGAAATTAATTTTCTTATACTATTCACAAACTCATATAATATCAACAGTTCACTTGTAAATCGCTATTTTTTCGAAAATCTGTAAATAAAAATAGAGAAAAATAATGAAAATTGTAAAATGTTTAAAGTACTGTATTGTAGGAATATATTCCCTGCCAAATTGTAACAAATTCCTTGTAACTATTATATTGAAAGGGAAAAAAACCGAATATGAAATATTATATGTTGTAAAAAATAAATTATCTCTAAATAAATATAAAGGAAGAAAATTCAGAAAATCATTTGATTATGTTTCGAAAAATCTGAATAATTATCTCCTTTAGAACTTAAGGTAATGATAGAAATAAAAAAATAATAATACAAATTTAGGATAGTAAGATATATATGAGATTTTTGTATTAAGATTCTATCTCAATGTTGACTGGACATTCCGCAATGATTATACTAAAATGTGTATTTTTTCATAATTATAAATAATTATTTTCCTTTGTAATGGCAAAAAATTAAAACTGTCTTTAATTTGATACTTATGTCTCGTATTTGTAAAAATAATGCAATTTAGCTTCGATTTCAATAATAATTCTTTGCTTTGAAAACGAAACTTGAAATTTTAACTTAGTTGACATATACATTAAGTTTTTTTTTTTTTAAGTGAAACTTCTTTATCGGCGTATAGAAAAAATCTTCCGTCGCGTTTTTCTGTGAGAGAGAGACGCGACATATTTACCTTGATACTCTTACTGTCGATCCGTACAAAGTAGTACGTTTTCCCCATTTTTAAAAATTGCATCCTATCCTTCCCTTTCATTTCAGACAAAATATAATTGCAGAATCGGAAAGACCATTCATTTCGCCATGATTCTGTATAATGTTTTTTACAAAATAATGCTATTTTCTATTTTTTATGATTTTTTAAAAAGATGTCAAAATTGATACATTTTTATGACAATGATTTCTAAATCGTTGCGCAAGAAGTGTTTTTCGTGTTAATGAATTGATATTCTACACTAAAAAAAATTCATGTCTTTCTCTTTTATAATCAGTAAGTTAAAAAATAAAATGTTTAAAAGTTTTTTTCACGATTTTTCAAACACTACTCAAAATTTTAATTAAATATTTAATAACGTGAATGTTTCCTAAAATAATCTCACGAAACTTTTTGTTCGAGTGTAGAATTATATTATCCTTATCCTGTACAAAGATTGAAAAAATTTATTAAAAATTATAGATTTTCAAAAACTTTTTGTGTTTTTCGTTTTTCAAACTTTTTAACGATAATCTAATAAAACAGTATTTCTGTTATATTTTTTGTTTAAAAATTACTCTTGTTTGTAATTGATGTGTGCAGTATGAAAGCATTAACTTAAAAATTAAGCCTTTAAAAAAATAAAAACTATAATAAAAAAACGCGATCATGAACAACAGAAGAGGTTTGTCACTTTTTACTTTCAATTGTCAAAGCCTTGGAGCTCATATAGATGACCTGGACGATTCAATTGTGAAAAATTCAAATGTTTTACTTCTATCTGAAACATGGCTGAACAATGAAAGTGAAATAAACATCACTAACTTCAAATGCATCGCAAAATTTAAATGGCCGAACACGAGAGCAGGAGGTGTAGGAATATATCATAATTCTAATGATGTTGTTAACATTGTAACTTCATCTATATGTTTTTCTGTTTTTTCTCCTGACTTTCATGGGGCACTAGCATCAGCAGTTGGTGATTTATGTATGGCTCAATGCCAAATGGAAAATGGGATGAAAATTTTGATTGTTGCATTATACATATCTCCTAATCAGAAGTTGGATGATATTTTTTAAAAAAAAAATTTTCTTCACCATTCATTGTTGCCGTACACAAGAGGTGACTCTTTACTCCGTAACAATAATGATGAAATACCGATGATTTTAAGTGGAGATTTTAATGTCAATTTTGCATTAGATAAATCTTTGAAGCTAGTTGAATTTTTAAAATATAAATTGAATTTATCTATGAAAAACAGTCCTCAAACATCAACAACAAGATCAGGCACTACAATTGATGAAGTTTTTACTCGGTCACTAAATTCCGTGGAATGTAAGCCATATATTTCATATTTCAGTTACCATAAGCCATTAATTACAAAAATATATAATAACGATAACAATGATAGTAATAATTCTATTACAATTAATGAAATGCTATAATAATCTTAGTAGCCATAAGGTGAAATAAATGTATTATTTGTATCCATATCTATGATAATAAAAGCCGTTTGCTTAAACTATATCTAATTTAGCTTTATTTAACCAATTTCTCAAAAGTTGTAAATAGTAGTTCTTTTTTTAAAAGTGATGTCTACACAAGTTTCACTTCTTCCGTGTGTACGCTAATACACACACACATTTTTTTAAAATCTGATTTTTAGATAAAAAAATGTTTAAAATGTGATTTCGAGTAATCGTTTAACCTACCTCTTAAATTATACTGGTAATACTTTCAGAAAACATCAGCATTAAAAAAGCCCAATGTCAGGAATACAATGTATTACTACGCGAACTGGTCCCGTCCCGTCGTTTCCTCCTGCATCCAGCGATAGCAGATCCACATCACACAATTGCTTGGTTTCGTCCAACACGTTGATCAGTTTTTCTGAAGGATAATCCGCAATTCTTATAGGCTATTATTTTTCCTCGGTTGAATTCAGAAACTTGGTTAGAAGACGCTTCCTCGAGGCATAGGTAAACAGCTAGCGCAAAAGAAAAAAAATGCCGTACTTGAAATCACCAGTCTGTTCTCCCCTTAGACAGCGCTTGCGAGGGGCTTTACGACCGCTTGTGATGTGCGTCTGCGTTATAATGCTAATTATTTGCATATTTCATCGTCACCAACGCATGATGTTAATTTCATATGGTTTGCATGGTTCCTTCAATGTGTTGCATTTTGGGTGGCCAGCAGTGTAGTTTCTCGAAGGTGTTGCAGATGACGTCCATAGCCATAGTTCAGGAAATTTTTACAGAATGTGACATATAATATCATGCGCACCGTATATTGTGGATTGTTTTCCTAAAATAAGCTCGGCAGCAACTGTGTGAGTCGGCTTAAACATTTAATAAAATAAATACTTTATATCTGGCAACAGAGCCGATGTCACTTCTGTTGATAGTTTTCTCTCTGATTTTTCTGGGATCTGAGCGTAGATAGGAAGGTGGTCGGTTGAAAAGTTGAAGGTGGTGTATTAATTTCCTCAAGTCTTAAAAGGTTGTATCTTTCTTTTTTATTTGGTTCCCTTTTCAGAGCAAGAGGGGTTTTTCCCTACTTTTGGTTCAATTTTTTGGTAATTTTCCAATTTCTATTTTTCTCTGGTTTTTTGATTTGGAAAAAGATTCAAGCTGAGTCAATCTAGATTGTCACTCTCGTCTCTGATGTTGAACAACCCTTAATCGATAATAGTTTAACAATGGAAACAGGATTTTCAAAAATTTTCAGATCTTCTGTGAGGGATGCGGAAATTATTCCACGAGCTGGACAAAGAATTATATCCGAAATCAATATTTTGGTTGAAAATAGTCAAGGATCCCCTCTCAGATTCCAAAGTCTAACCCACAGCTTTTAAATGCAGAAATAAAGAAAAAAAATTGCTCGTCATGAAAACATAAAAAGTATGTCTTTTACTCATAATGAAAAGTTAAGGTTCTCTACGCTAGACCCAGTATGTGCAGCACAAATACTATCTCTTGAGAAAATTTCAAATGTGTCAGTTAAAACGAATATTCTTTGGGAGGGAATCACGACAAGATTCCTTATTTATGAAATACCACTTGATATATCTCTGAATAAGATAGCAAAAGAGCTACAAGAAACTAATAATTTTGAAATAATAGAGATGAGAAGATTTATTAAAACTGGTTCTCTCTCTCACACACAGCAACAATTCTTACCAGTATTAATTACAATACTCGGGACAACTCTACCTGAAACTGTGGTTCATCAATCATCGAATTCAAAATTTTATCGATAAACCCAGACAATGTACAACACATGTTTTAGTTTTCTTCATTCTACTAGATTTTGCCAAAAAACTGCAATATGTATCAACTGTGGTGTTTCAAATTCTGGACAATGCTCTAATAACTCAAGATGCATAAATTGCAAAAGTTATCACCCAGCTAACTCATTAAATTGCCCCGGATATATATAAAAAAAAGATATTAGAATTGAAATGTGAGCAACATCTTACATTGGGAGAAGCGCGAAGAAGGTTCCGGGACAATAAAAGGACATCTTATTCTGCAGTAATCCAGACTAATACAGCTAATCTAGATATGCAAGACTATCTAGAAAAAAAAACTTGAAAACATGCTGACATCTTTTCAAGCAATATTAGAAAAGCAAACCACTTTAATTATGGAAGCTTTTCAAAAAACAATGGAATCTGTACTTTCTCACCTTAGCAAGATTTTTGAAATGGGGAAATCGAGTCACTCCCCATTGCGGAAAAAAAAAGCTGTTGGTAATAAATCCTCAATCCATAAAACACGTGCTTCTAGTGAAAGCGACGCATCCAATGACATGGGATAATTACGGAAGTAAGATGGGTTTTGTAAATTTGTTTCTTTTATTCAAGTTTTTGTTTTGGGGGCTAATTATTGTCTTCATTAGTTTGGTTTTCTTTCCTCAAAGTTTGTTCTAGTTAATTTTTTTTCTTAAGTATTTATGAATATAATTCAATGGAATTGTAGAGGCCTCAAAAATAAATTCATATGGTTAAATATCCCTCCCTTTTCTGAAGCAGATATCTGGATTTTTCAAGAAACTTTTTTATCAATTCACGATAATATAAATCTTCCAAATAAAACCATTTTTAGAAAAGATAGAGAAGACAGATCAGGTGGTGGTTTAATAATTACTGTTCCTTCCAATATATTTCTGCACAACAGATTCCTATACAGATTCAACAAACCAGAGAATTAGAAATCCTCGCAATTAAAATACATGTTCGAAATATTTCATTTTATATTGTAAATATTTACGGTCCACGGGGATTTAATATTACAATAATCAAATCTTTTCTCGAATCCCTGATGGCTCCAATGATTATTTTTGGTGATTTTAACCTTCATTACCCGATGTGGGGATCGGATCACATTTCAAGGTACAGTAATGAATTTGTTGAATGGAATACTGGTTCTAATTTGGTTCTTCTTAACACGACTGTTCCCACCTATAGAAGTTCAGCAGGTGCAGCATCATTGATAGATCTCACAGTTTGTTCTTCAAGCATGTTTGGATACTGCAATAGTTCTGTTTTAGATTGCTCCTTTGAAAGTGATCATAGTCCAATTATTACAGAGCTTTCTCTCCTCAATTCAAATAAACGAATTTTTAAAAAAGTAAACTGGCAAGCAGTTATGAACCAAACGCATTTTATTTTAAATAATCCAGAAGTTAATTCTGAGAATCTCTTTCTGATAAGATATCGCAAGTCAGTACTAATAATATTAGGGAAATTAAAGTCTCGAATAGATCCTTCCCACCATGGTGGAATAGTACGTGTTATTGTACTATAAATAAAGTAAACGAAGTTGAATGGACGGAACTTAGCTTTTAATGACTTAGAAGTGAGGTTACATGATTGTTGTTTACACAATGACTGTACAGGGTGTTGCCAATCTAGAAAACAAAATTAAGTGATGCCAGATTACATAAGAATAATATTACATTTACCCCTCCCCTTTAATTTTAATCTAGTTATTTCAGTCCCTGATGTAGTCCTTCAAGTTCAGAAACTTCTCCAGGAAGGAGTCATCGAACCAAGTAACTCACCATGGAGGGCTCAAGCCTTTGTCATTAGAGGAGAAAATTATAAGCCCAGAATGGTGGTTGACTACTCTCAGACAATTAATAAATACACTTTGCTGGATGCCTACACTTTACCTAAAATAGAAGAGGTAATTTTGAAAATTTCAAAAAATAAAGTTTTTAGCAAAATTGATCTCCAAAGCGCCTACCATCAAATTCCTATCCAGGATAGCGAGAGACATTATACAGCTTTTGAAGCTTGTGGAAAGCTCTACCAGTTTTTGCGTGTTCCTTTTGGGGTTACTAATGGAGTAGCTTGTTTTCAAAGAGTCATTGACAAAATTATTGAGGATGAAGGACTCACCCTTACATATCCATTCATTGATGATGTTACTGTGTGCGGAAAAGATCAGAAAGAACATGATGACAACTTAAAGAAGTTCATGACTGTGGCAAAGAAGTATAATTTGACTCTAAATGAAGATAAGTGTACCTACTCAAGTAATTCTGTCCATTTGCTAGGCTACATTATTCAGGATGGTATAATTAAACCGGATCCTGAAAGACTAAAACCTTTGCGAGATATGCCTGTTCCGAAAGACTCATCTGCATTGCAACGTGCTTTAGGAATGTTTGCCCATTATTGCCGATGGATCCCGGGGTTTTTTAAGAAAATACGTCCTCTTCTAGGAAAGAAACAGTTTCCTCTTTCTAAAAATGTGCTGTATTGACTTTTAATTCACTGAAAGATGATGTGGCAAATGCTGCCTTGGCAACAATTGAAGATGACATACCATTTAGAGTGGAAACTGATTCATCTGATTTTGCGATTGGAGCTACCTTGAGCCAAGCTGGTCGTCCTGTTGCCTTTTTCTCAAGAACTCTACATGCATCTGAATTGAGACATTCATCCCCAGAAAAAGAAGCATATGCCATTGTGGAATCACTTCGTCATTGGAGACACTTCTTGATGGGAAAGCATTTTGAAGTATTCACTGATCAACAAGCAGTCGCATTTGTATTCAATCTGCGACATGGTAGTAAAATTAAAAATGAAAAGTTAATCCGTTGGAGACTTGAACTTGCTAGTTTTAAATTTGACATTATTTATCGTCCAGGAAAGCAAAACGTTATTGCTGATACATTATCTCGTATAACTGGTGCTATAACTCCCAGAGTCGACTTATACAATCTTCACAACTCGCTTTGTCATCCTGGAGTGACACGAATGCACCATTGGGTTCGTTGCAAAAATCTCCCTTTTTCTTTAGAGGATATAAAGAAAGTCACAAACTCCTGTTTAATATGTAATGAATTAAAGCCAAGGTTTGTTATAAAAATGTTGGAACACTTGTGAAAGCTACTGCTCCATTTGAAAGGTTGAATCTTGACTTTAAAGGACCTTTACCTAGTGTCTCAAGGAATCACTATATTTTAACAATAGTTGATGAATTCTCTAGGTTTCCATTCGCGATCCCTTATAGTGACATTTCTGCAAAAACCGTAATATTGCATTTGAAGAACATTTTCTCTATTTTTGGAATGCCATCATTTATTCATTCTGACAGAGGATCATCTTTCATGTCTCATGAATTAAAATCATTTTTAACTTCTCAAGGAATTGCAACAAGTCGTACTACTCCCTATAATCCAGCAGGAAATGGACAGGTTGAACGTTATAATGGAATAATCTGGAAAACTATACAACTTGCTTTAAGATCTAATAGTATGAAAACTGAACAATGGGAAGGAGTTATCCAAACAGCTTTGCATTCCATTCGCTCCTTGTTGTGTACAGCAACAAATGCCACTCCTCATGAACGAATGTTTTCTCATCCTCGAAGATCCCATAACGGCTGTTCCATACCTACTTGGCTTACAAAGCCTGGTCCAGTTCTTATGAAAAATCAGATGCGTGCTAACAAATATGAGCCAATTGTTCAAGAAGTGGAATTAATTGAAGCTAATCCTGACTATGCGCATGTAAAACTTGGTGATGGAAGGGAAACAACTGTCTCTACAAGACACTTGGCTCCAAGAGGGGAAACTACCAGATCTGAAGACAACAAGGGTGCAGAGGAAAATGTTCAAGCTTATCCAAATCTGCAGCCAATAAACTCAGACTCATTCATTACTTTAGAAGACTCGACTGAACAGAACATGAACACAGTAGCGTTGCGTACTACATCTCGTCACAGGCAACCTCCTGCATACTTGAAGGACTACATCAGGGACTGAAATAACTAGATTAAAATTAAAAAGGGGTAAATGTAATATTATTCTTATGTAATCTGGCATCACTTAATTTTGTTTTCTAGATTGGCAACACCCTGTACAGTCATTGTGTAAACAACAATCATATAACCTCACTTCTATGTCATTAAAATTGTACTATAAATAAAGTAAACGAAGTTGAATGGACGGAACTTAGCTTTTAATGACTTAGAAGTGAAGCTACATGATTGTTGTTTACACAATGACTGTACAGGGTGTTGCCAATCTAGAAAAAAAAATTAAGTGATGCCAGATTACATAAGAATAATATTACAGTTATAAATTCTATAAGCTTAAAAAAATATTTAGGAAAAGAGCTATTAAAGAAATTTCATCTGAATTATAGATCAGATATAAACAATATGCGAGCAAACTTAGATTCTACATTAAAAATGCCAAAAGAATGTACTGGGACAAGATATGCAATAATATTTCTAATCCCAAGATGTTTTTTAATATTTTTAAAAAATTTCCACAGTTACTGACACTGATCAAAAACTTAATATTCTTCAGCTTAATAATAGGTTTATCACTCATCCTCAACTGCAAGCAGATATGTTTGCAGATTATTTTGCATCTAAAAATGCCTATCATGAACCGCTTCCTTTGGATTTTCTCTAGTGGTCCGTCGCCAAAAGCCCTCATGTAGCTGAACAGTGCGACGTTAATATTCAATCAATTGGATTTTCTCTATAACAAAAATAACCTTCTTAATAAACCATTCCATATTCTTGAATTGCATATAGTGCAATAAAAAAATTCAAAAAATACAACTCCTGGGGCGGATCATGTTACAGCAATTTTTTTAAAAAGTTTGATCAGGGTCAACGGGATGTAATTTTAAGATATTTCCAAAAATTATTTGATAATGCAATCGTTCCAGATTCTTGAAAGCATGCAATCATTCTCCCGATTCCGAAACCGTGTAAAGATAAAACTAAGATATCTTCCTACAGATCAATAACTCTGACTTCTGTATTTTCAAAAAATTTTGAGAGAATTTTGGCCAATGGGATTTCTTACTCTATTTAACTAAAGAAAGAAAACTTCATCCCCAACATTATGGTTTCGTTCCTTTCAAAGATAGCAGAAGTGCTACTTATCTGGTACATAAAGCAATAATGAATGTAAAATTACAGAAATTTTTTTTTTGTAGGAATAAGTTTAGACATTAAAAGTGCATACGACTCTGTTTATGTGGATGGTCTTATTTATATTTATTGGTATAGCAGGAAATATAGCAAATTGGATTCATAAATTTCTCACATCTCGACCCTTCCAAATAAAATGAAGGGGTTATTTTTCTCCCAAAAAGCTTGTGCCACAAGGCCTGGCCCAAGGCAGTGTCCTATGTCCCATTTTGTATACTATTTGCATGCATGATATTTTTGAAACCTTAGAATCGGAAGTTGAATGCCTGGTTTATGCTGACGACATTTTTATATTTTGCTCTCATAAATCCCTTGATGTTATATGCAAAAAAATACAAAATACTCTGGAAAGAATTTTCCATTGGTGTAAATATTGGAAATTAAATTTAAGCCCAGAGAAATGTACAATAGCTGAATTATCAAATAAAAGAAATTATACTCTTCCTAATATTTTGTTGGCTGGATTTCCCCTACAATGGCAAACTTCTATTAAATATTTAGGAGTTTTTTTCTAAACGTTGTCAGAATTTATGTATTAAAAATCAACTAAGCAGTAAAGCCTTGAAAAGGATCAATGCACTAAGTATGGCATATAAACACTATGGGCCGAGATCAAGAGATCTCATTAATTTAGTCAATAACAGCATATGCAGTGTTTTTATTATATTTGTCACATAATAAATAAATGATCTGAAAATCAATTAAAACCTTGTAATGTTATCCAAACAAAAGCCCTCCGAATAGCATTAGGTCTCCCTCAATGGACCCCAAATATTGTGCTACTAAAGTTGGCTGGTCAAGAGATTTTGTCAGATAAAATTAGAAGATTGGCAAACAAGTTCTTTATTACTCAAATCTCCAATAGTGATTTCTCTCCTCTTTATTGCAACAGCCTAGAGGTAATGAATCTTAATGTTTTGGAAGAAGATAAAAATTATATCATTAGTGTGCTGCAAGATTTAAATATTGGTGGTGATCAAATTATTTCAATTCCCAGATTAATTATGTTTTTAGACCTTCCATGTAAAATTTATAGCAATAGGTTTAAACTTCAAGATAAAAATCTACCGTTTCCTGCAATAAGTGTTTTATTTGAAGAAACGGTCGAACGGGAATTTCAGAAGTTTTTCATTATAGCTACTGATGCTTCGAAAAATCCCCAAATTACATCGATAGCAGGTATATCAAAAAAATCTTCATTTGCTTACAGAATAAACCATTATAACTCCATTTTTTCTGCAGAAACTTTGGCCATTTGTCAAGCTTTAGATGATCTGGTGGAATCTAATGTAAATTTACTTGTTTTGTGTCGGATAGTCTTTCAGTTCTTTCTGCACTTCAAAATTTCTCGATCAAATCCCATAAGGTAATTCATAGACTTGCTGACAAAATTTATATGCTATCTAACTACGTTAATCAGTTAATTTTGCTTTGGACTCCGGGACACTCGAAAATTGTTTGGAAGGAGCAGGCGGATAATCTCGCAAGATCGGTCACGGAGTCCAATGTTTACATTGACTGGATTGCTTTAGAAGACATTCATAAAAAATATATATCGAAATAGAATTCAAAAAATCAGTGAAACATTTTACTGAAGCAAATATTTTGAAAAATTGGGAAATATTCCAACCATTAATATCTTTTCAAAGTGGACAGAGAATCGAAGAGAAGAAATCTTAAGCACTAGAATCTTCGGTAAAATGATTACAGTCGGTCGAAAAAATAGCTGAGCACCATGACCCTTTCAAAAAATGATTGGAAATGGAAAACGATCTTTTTTGAACTGACCTTTGTTGAAACCATCTCACTTGAAATTTATCATGAACACCATCTCATTTGAAAACTGTCTCATTTGAAATTAATCATGAACACCATCTCATTTGAAATTAATCATGAACACCATCTCATTTGAAATCGTCTCATTTGAAATTAATCATGAATACTGTCTCATTTGAAATTAATCATGAACACCATCTCATTTGAAATTAATCATGAACACCATCTCATTTGAAACCATTTCACTTGAAATTAATCATGAACACCATCTCATTTGAAATTAATCATGAACACCATTTCACTTGAAATTAATCATGAACACCATCTCATTTGAAACCATTTCACTTGAAATTCATCATGAACACTGTCTCATTTGAAACCATTTCACTTGAAATTCATCATGAACACTGTCTCATTTGAGACCATTTCCCTTGAAATTCATCATGAACACTGTCTCATTTGAAACCCTCTCCTTTGACTTTTGAAAATCCTCTTCTTTGAAACCATTTCCCTTGAAATTCATCATGAACCCTGTCCTTTCAAACCCTCTCCTTTGAATCGACACCGTATTTTCGTTCCCCCCTTTTCGTTTCAAACGACTCTTTTTACATGACTCTTGTCCCCCTCCTTTTTATCCACACCTTGCCTTTCAGATCCCAAAGAAACGTTCCAACGGATCTTTTTGTATGACTCTTGTCTACATTTCACCCGTTTTTATACCCCAACGTTGTTTTTAGAGTCTCGATTCCCATTTGAATCCACGTCTGCATGAGGTGTAGGTTGGTCCACGTTGCCTGTAGGGTTCCCGTTTGAAGCCCCGTATACCCCAGAGCCACCCTGTCCCACGTTGTCTTTCGGGTCTCGATTCCCGTTTGAAGCATGTCCAACGTTGTGTTTAGGGTCTCGATTCCTGTATGAAGCAAAGGTCTCGATTCCTGTATGAAGCAAAGGTCTCGATTCCTGTATGAAGCAAAGTATGCAGGAAGCGTTAACATGTATGGACAAGGTAAAATTTTTCAAATTTCCCACCAACAAATATTTTAGCACGGGGCGAGAGAAAATGTTTCATTCCATCCCAGAGCGACGATTGAGACAGGGGTCATCCACAAATGAAATGCTGGACAGGTCCAATGAAACAGAGGTCTCCCAAAAATAGTTTTAACACGGGGGTCCAATGACATGCTGGACAGGTCCAATGAAATGGAGGTTAAATGAATTGTTTTGGTGAGAGGGCCACCTCATTCCAATCTTGGTGACGATTCACAGTGATGCATCTAGATGAGAAGGGGCGATTCACAGGTTCCAATCTTGGTGTATGAATGGACCCGAAAAAAGAGGTGGAACTGCCCCCTCCTATTTTCGGTCTTGAAGATTTTTGCTAAAAAACATTTACTGTGCCAGAATTTGAGAGGGAAACAAGACTCCAAATCCTGACAGTCTTAACAAAAAACATTTAGCCATTCAAAAGCACTCCGAAGGTGCTGGCCTTTTATACTCTAATGAGGTCACGTGAAACAATTTATATTGGCTGGTCCTTCCAACGTTGTACACTGAATCGATTCGATTGGCCCAGAAAGATTATTCAGCCTAAATGAGTACACATTAGCTGAGCGCTTGTTATACCCGAAAAAAGGGGGATCAAGTCGAGTTGACTCGATCCCCCTTTCCAATTTTTTATTACAAAATTGAAACGCCAAAGTTGGGTTCAAAGGACACTCTGACTCGATCCGACCCAGATTTCCAAATACGATAGGGGTGGTCCAACAAGTGTTGTACCGAAATCATTCTGACAAAAAAATGAGACTTGTTCATTATTTATTGAAAAAATATATACAATGAGCTACAGGCAACTATTGACAGATCCATAGGTTGGATGGCTCCGATAGAATTTTTGACACAAGTCTGGACATACAAAAAATATATACAATGAGCTACAGGCAACTATTTACAGACAGATCCATGGGTTGGATGGGTCCGATATTTTTGTCACAAGAGTTTAGTCTGGGCATGGTCAAGTCCATAGGCTCCCTTTCATCCAGGAGGGAGAAGAAATTCTTATAAAAAATAGAGGGTATACCGTGTGAAGCAGCTGGAGTTCTTGGGGTCCAAATACAAATGACATGAGCTGGTCGAATGCATTTGTCGACTCCAAAGGGTCCAAAATGTCGAGCTCTGGGAGAAGCAGCATAGATTCTGGGAGACTCTGCACGGGTGACTGTGGCTCCTGTGACACTGGAATTTGCACAGGTGACTATGGGACCTGTGACAATTGAATCTGCATAGGTGGCTGTGGGACTTGTTACACTTGAATCTGCACAGGTTCTGATACATGTAGAATCTGCATAGGTGGCTGTGGGACTTGTGACACTGGAATCTGCACAGGTTCTGGAACATCTGGAATCTGCACAGGTTCTGGGAAAATCTGCATAGGTGGCTGTGGGACTTGTGACACTGGAATCTGCACAGGTTCTGGAACATCTGGAATCTGCACAAGTGGAATCTGCACAGGTTCTGGAACATCTGGAATATGCACAAGTGGAATCTGCACATGTGACTGTGGGACTTGTGACACTGGAATCTGCACAGGTTCTGGAACATCTGGAATCTGCACAGGTTCTGGGAGAATCTGCATAGATGGCTGTGGGACTTGTGACACTGGAATCTGCACAGGTTCTGGAACATCTGGAATCTGCACAGGTTCTGGATCATCTGGAATCTGCACAAGTGGAATCTGCACAGGTCTAATCTGCACATGTGACTGTGGGACTTGTGACACTGGAAGCTGCACATGTTCTGGAACATTTGGAATCTGCACAGGTGGCTCTAGGACTTGTGACACTGGAATCTGCACAGGTTCTAGGACATCTGGAATCTGCACAGGTGATTGTGGGACAAGTGGAATCTGCACAGGTGATTGTGGTACAAGTGGAATCTGCACAGGTGATTGTGGGACAAGTGGAATCTGCACAGGTGGTTGTGGAATCTGCACAGGAGTCATCGGTTGCTCAGATCGTCTGGACACACGTCTCATGACGGGAGTGATGCGCAGTCGTTTCTTGGGTAGAGATTTTTCCTCCAAAGGTCGCTTTTCGGCCGGTACATGAATCGGCGTAGGTGGAGGTGGCTTGTAAGGAGTTTGATTAAACTTTTTCCTTTTCCGGAAATCTCCCACGTGGAATCCCTTCTGAATGAGCTGGTGGAGAATGGATTCGGGGATAATGTCCAAACCAAAGGCGGTTTTTTGAACCGTCAACACAGTGTAGTGTGTTCCAGCCGGGATCGGATACGCCGTGTGGGGCTCGAAGATGGTTCGATGGTAGAGCATTTGGTTATGGGGCTCAAAACTTCTCCGAATCACATTGGGTTGGGCTTGGCACTTGAGACTGGAGTCTGGCAATTCATAGATCAACATGGGTACATGCGTCGTTTGAATCAAGTGAATCTCTCCGGATTTTACCGTTCTCAAGCCAAAGGTAAAGTCTTTTTTGGCAAAAAATATGTTGTTGTAAATGTAAACCATTCTCTTGTCGGTATTTTTGAGCAGTCTGTCTGGATTTCTCAACAGGACTTTGGATGTTTTTTCCCACATCACGTCGTTGGGTCTAAATTCATTGACATGCTTTGCCTCCATGACAGCCCGTTTGAAATTGTCCAACCACGTCTTTTTTTTATGCCAATGGTCTTTACAAAACAGAACAAACACCCGTTTGGCGGTGGGCTCTTGGTAGATGATACCAGCTCGGACTTGGCCCTGCCGAGCAGCATATTCCAATGCATCGGGTTTATCGGGCAGCGTCACGGGCACCACCGTGGTAGAAAGGTGTTCGGGGAAGGCATCAATCGGGTCCATAACGAATGAAAAGTGTTTAAAGCACCTCTCACTTTTATACGTTTCAAAAAGGATGCGATTCAACAAGGATTGCAAAAGGAAGCCACGGCGTATTTAAATGCGTCCGTCACAGTACCACCAGGGATGAGCGGTCAAACCTTGATTGTGGAAAAAAATCTTGGGAGTAAAAAGTTATAAACTATACTACGTCACAGTACCACCATGGATGGATAATCACCATGGATGAGCGGTTAAACCTAGAGTGTGGAAAAAACTCTTGAGATGAAGAATAAAAAGTTTTAATCTGTACTACGTCACGGTACCAACATGGATGGACAATCACCATGGATGAGCGGTTAAACCTTGAGTGCGGAAAAAACTCTTGAGGCAATCGTGAAGACTAAAAAGTTTTAAACTATACTACGTCACAGTACCAACATGGATGCACGCTCACCATGGATGAGCAGTCAAACCTAGTGTTGAAAAACTCTCAAGACAATCGTGAAGAGTAAAAATTTTAATCTATACTTAAAAAAAATTTTATTTTTTTTACTTGTAAAGGACAGTTTTAACTGTCGTTTTCCTTTTTCATTTAAAAAATTTTTCACACAAAATTTTTTTTGTTTCTTATTCTTTATTTACAATGTTTTTAATATATATATATATATATATATATATATATATATATATATATATATATATATATATATATTATATATTATATATAGATTATATCTTATATATATATATTATATATTATATATAGATTATATATTATATATATTATATATATATATAGATTATATATTGTATATATATATATATAGATTATATATTATATATTATATATATATATATATATATAGATTATATATTATATATTATATATATATATATATATATATAGATTATATATTGTATATATATATATATATATATATAGATTATATATTGTATATATATATATATATATATATAGATTATATATTGTATATATATATATATATATATATATATATATATATATATAGATTATATATATATATATATTGAAATAAAAACATGATGTTGTTTTGATGTAATTGGTATACAAAAACTTTTTTTAATAATGTTTGTTTTCTCGAAAAATGGCGAGACAACTCTTGTGCTTCCCAGTACGCTTTGGAAGCCAACCTTGGCGTCTAGAGCAGCCCCAAAAAATGGGAGAACTGGTGCAGAGCTATGCTCCTTTCCAGTTCTCCCATTTTTCTGGGGACGGTCTCTAGGATATTCTCAATGGTGCCCTTCAGAGGGTATTACTCACGTGTTACAACAAACATTGCAAGTGAAACCCATGGCCATAGTGTGTCTTTTCTGGCCAGTGCATCGGACAGATGGAGCATACATCGGGGACTTGAAACACGGTATCGGGTCATTTCTCTGCATAACATCCACCGCTTGAGCCAATAGAGTCCACGTGGTCAGGTTTTGCGGACCCTGCCGTTTCCAAGCCTTGTATGCCAAACGGTATAAGCTGGATTTGACATACAGAGTCCACAGAGCTTGAATGAAGGCTCTTTTTCCTTTGGAAGCCTCCTGCTCCACGTAGTCACTGGACACGTCCTTTGGTTCAGAACGAGCAAAAACTCTGACGCGAAGAATGTCCAGAGGATGATGATCAGGGAGCACTTTGGTCAGCAGCTCCCCAATACGCTGTTCAGTGTCAGTGTGGAGGTCTCGGGAGGTTGCAAGCCGTTGACAATGATTCGAAAGTGCGTCGTAATTTAATCAGAGAGATGCACTCCCTGGTCAGGTAGACTTGAAAGGCGTTCTCCATGTCTATGAGGCTTCCGAGTCCTGCTTTTATACTAGAGAGAAGCAGAAAGTGGCTTTTGATGGGCTCGAGAGAGAAGCAGAATGGGAGGGGCTATGAAAGACAACAGGGTTGAACCATTCTGCACCCAAGCCAACAAAATAGTGTGGAGCAAGGTTGGGGGTCACCACGAGGGGTGAAAGACTCTAAAAAAAATTCCTTTCACGGCCTGGAATTTTGAAATTTTATCCTGGACACCTCTTTGATCTTGACAATTTATCGTACCCCCATGCCAGTCGTTTCGGCTCCATGCTCTTGTCAACCAGATTGCTTAGTGTGTGGTCGGGGAGATGTACCACCCCATGATTGTGCCATCCACGTTCTATTGGAATCGATGGTGTTTCAAGAACACATGTTGTACGGCGAGCCCACCGAAGCAAGATTGGAGGAATTTTACAGAATGGAAAGGAATATTTACCTCGAGCCATGCATATGACGGACCAAAATAGCGTACGTTGGCAGATAATGTATCACTATGTCAAAAGTGGCTTTCCACGACACAACGGAAATTCTTCACAGAGATAAACTTTTTTCCACTGTAAAATAAAATTTGAAGGGAAAATAAAATCTGAACAAAAAATGAAATCTATGTATCATTTTGAATGCCTCCAATTTGTCGTCTTATAAACAAACCCCATCCATGCGGGAGTGAGCTACACATTATCTCCCGTCCAGGCCGTGGATGGAATTGCTCCACACTATTTTGTTGGCTTGGGTGCAGAATGGTTCAACCCTGTTGTCTTTCATAGCCCCTCCCTTTCTGCTTCTCTCTCGAGCCCATCAAAAGCCACTTTCTGCTTCTCTCTAGTATAAAAGCAGGACTCGGAAGCCTCATAGACATGGAGAACGCCTTTCAAGTCTACCTGACCAGGGAGTGCATCTCTCTGATTAAATTACGACGCAGTTTCGAATCATTGTCAACGGCTTGCAACCTCCCGAGACCTCCACACTGACACTGAACAGCGTATTGGGGAGCTGCTGACCAAAGTGCTCCCTGATCATCATCCTCTGGACATTCTTCGCGTCAGAGTTTTTGCTCGTTCTGAACCAAAGGACGTGTCCAGTGACTACGTGGAGCAGGAGGCTTCCAAAGGAAAAAGAGCCTTCATTCAAGCTCTGTGGACTCTGTATGCCAAATCCAGCTTATACCGTTTGGCATACAAGGCTTGGAAACGACAGGGTCCGCAAAACCTGACCACGTGGACTCTATTGGCTCAAGCGGTGGATGTTATGTAGAGAAATGACCCGATACCGTGTTTCAAGCCCCCGATGTATGCTCCATCTGTCCGATGCACTGACCAGAAAAGACATGGGTTTCACTTGCAATGTTTGTTGTAACACGTGAGTAATACACTCTGCAGGGCACCATTGAGAACATCCTAGAGACCGTCCCCAGAAAAATGGGAGAACTGGAAAGGAGCATAGCTCTGCACCAGTTCTCCCATTTTTTGGGGCTGCTCTAGACGTCAAGGTTGGCTTCCAAAGTGTACTGGGAAGCACAAGAGTTGTCTCGCCATTTTTCGAGAAAACAAACATTGTTAAAAAAAGTTTTTGTATACCAATTACATCAAAACAACATCATGTTTTTATTTCAATATATATATATATATAATCTATATATATAATATATAATCTTCTCTCTCTCTCTCTCTCTCTCTCTCTCTATATATATATATATATATATATATATAATCTATATATATAATATATATATAATATATAATCTATATATAATATATAATATATATATATTAAAAACATTGTAAATAAAGAATAAGAAACAAAAAAATTTTGTGTGAAAAATTTTTTAAATGAAAAAGGAAAACGACAGTTAAAACTGTCCTTTACAAGTAAAAAAAAAATTTTTTTTTTAGTATAGGTAAAAACTTTTACTCTTCACGATTGTCTTGAGAGTTTTTCCACACTCTAGGTTTGACTGCTCATCCATGGTCATCGTGCATCCATGTTAGTACTGTGACGTAGTATAGATTAAAACTTTTTACTCTTCACGATTGTCTCAAAAGTTTTTTCCACACTCAAGGTTTAACCGCTCATCCATGGTGGTACTGTGACGTAGTATAGTTTAAAACTTTTTACTCCCAAGAGTTTTTTCCACACTCATGGTTTAACCGCTTATTCATGGTGATTATCCATCCATGTTGGTACTGTGACGTAGTATAGTTTAAAACTTTTTTACTCCCAAGATTTTTTTTCCACACTCCAGGTTTGACCGCTCATCCATGGTGGTACTGTGACGGACGCATTTAAAGACGCCGCGGCTTCCTTGTTGAATCGCATCCTGTTTGAAACGTATAAAAGCGAGAGGTGCTTTAAATACTTCGTCATGGACTCGATTGATGCCTTCCCCGAGCACCGTTCTACCACGGTGGTGCCCGTGACGCTGCCCGATAAACTCGATGCATTTGAATATGCTGCTCGGCAGGGCCAAGTCCGAGCTGGTATCATCTACCAAAAGCCCACCGCTAAACCGGTGTTTGTTCTCTTTTGTTAAGACCATTGGCATAAAAAAAGACGTGAATGGACAATTTCAAACGGGCCGTCATGGAGGCAAAGCATGTCAATGAATTTAGACCCAACGACGTGATGTGGGAAAAAACATCCAAAGGCCTGTTGAGAAATCCAGACAGACTGCTCAAAAATACCGACAAGAGAATGGTTTACATTTACAACAACATATTTTTTGCCAAAAAAGACTTTACCTTTGGCTTGCGAATGGTGAAATCCGGAGAGATTCACTTGATTCAAACGACGCATGTACCCATGTTGATCTATGAATTGCCAGCCTCCAGTCTCAAGTGCCGAGCCCAACCCAATGTGATTCGGAGAAGTTTTGAGCCCCATGACCAAATGCTCTACCATCGAACCATCTTGGAGCCGCACACGGCATATCCGATCCCGGCTGGAACACACTACATTGTGTTGACGGTTCAAAAAACCGCCTTTGGTTTGGACATTATCCCCGAATCCCTTCTCCCCCAGCTCCTTCAGAAGGGATTCCACGTGGGAGATTTCCGGAAAATGAAAAAGTTTAATCAAACTCCTTACAAGCTACCTCCACCTACTCCGATTCATGTACCGGCCGAAAAGAGACCTTTGGAGGAAAAGGCTCTACCCAAGAAACGAGTGCGCATCACTCCCGTCATGAGACGTGTGTCCAGACGATCTGAGCTACCGATGGCCCCTGTGCATATTCCACTTGTCATAGAACCTGTGCCGATTCCAGATGTCCTAGAACCTGTGCCGATTCCAGATGTCCTAGAACCTGTGCAGATTCCAGATGTCCCACAATCACCTGTGCAGATTCCAGTGTCACAAGTCCTAGAGCCACCTGTGCAGCTTCCAGTGTCACACGTCCCACAGTCACATGTGCAGTTTCCACTTGTGCATATTCCAGATGTTCCAGAACCTGTGCAGATTCCACTTGTGCATATTCCAGATGTTCCAGAACCTGTGCAGATTCCAGTGTCACAAGTCCCACAGTCACCTGTGCAGAGTCTCCCAGAACCTATGCAGCTTTTCCCAGAGCTCGACATTTTGGACCCTTTGGAGTCGACAGATGCATTCGACCAGCTCATGTCGTTCGTATTTGGACCCCAAGAACTCCAGCTGCTTCACACGGTACCCTCTATTTTTGATGAGAATCTCTTCTCCTTCCTGGATGAAAGGGAGCCTATGGACTTGACCATGCCCAGACTAAACTCTTGTGTCAAATCTATCGGATTTAAACCCATCCAACCCATGGATCTGTCTGTCAATAGTTCTATCGGTCAATAATGTATCGGAGTCATCCAACCTATGAATCTGTCAATAGTTGCCTGTATAACTCATTGTATATATTTTTTCTATAAATAATGAACAAGTCTCATTTTTTTTGTCAGAATTATTTCGGTACACAACACTTGTTGGACCACCACTATCGTATTTGGAAATCTGGGTCGTATCGAGTCAGAGTATCCTTACACTCTTTTTTTGGAACCCAACTTTGGCGTTTCAATTTTGTAAAAAATTGGAAAGGGGGATCGAGTCGAGTTGACTCGGTCCCCCTTTTTTCGGGTATACCAAGCGCTCAGCTAATGTGCACTCATTTAGACTGAATAATCTTTCTGGGCCAATCGAGTCGGTTCAGTGTACAACGTTGGAAGGACCAACCAATAGAAATTGTTTCACGTGACCTCATTAGAGTATAAAAGGCCAGCACCTTCGGAGTGCTTTTGAATGGCTAAATGTTTTTTGTTAAGACTGTCTGGATTTGGAGTCTTGTTTCCATCTCAAACTCTGGCACAGTAAATGTTTTTTAGCAAAAATCTTCAAGACCGAAAATAGGAGGGGGCAGTTACCCCTCTTTTTTCGGGTCCACACCAAGATTGGAACCTGTGAATCGCCCCTTCTCACCTAGATGCATCACTGTGAATCGTCACCTAGATTGGAATGAGATGGTCCCCTAAATGCATCAAATTACCTGTGAATCGTCACCAAGATTGGAATGAGGTGGCCCTCTCACCAAAGCATGTCATTGGGCCTGTCCAGCATGTCATGTGACCCCCGTGTTAAAACTATTTTGGGGAGACCTCCATTTCATTGGACCTGTCCAGCATTTCATTTGACCTGTCCAGCATGTCATTGGGTTGTCCAGCATGTCATGTGACCCCCGTGTTAAAACTATTTTGGGGAGACCTCTGTTTCATTGGACCTGTCAAGAATTTAATTTGTGGATGAACCCCGTCTCAATCGTCGCTCTGGGGTGGAATGAAACATTTTCTCTCGCCCCGTGCTAAAATATTTGTTGGTGGGAAATTTGAAAAATTTTACTTTGTTCATACATGATTGTTCTGCTGCATACTTTGCTGCATACATGAATCGAGACCCTAAACCCAACGTTGGGGTATAAAAACGGGTGAAAGTAGACAAGAGTCATACATGGATCGAGACCCTAAACCCAACGTTGGGGTATAAAAACGGGTGAAAGTAGACAAGAGTCATACAAAAAGAGCCCTTGGAAAGTTCCTTTGGGACCTGAAAGGCAAGGTGTGGATAAAAAGGAGGGGGACAAGAGTCATGTAAAAGGAGCCGTTTAAAACAAAAATACGGGGTCGATTCAAAGAAGAGGGTTGGAAAGGAGAGGGTTCCAAAGGAGATGGGTTTCGTTTCAAAGGAGATGGGTTTCGTTTCAAAAGAGATGGGTTTCGATTCAAAGGAGACAGTGTTCATGATGAATTTCAAGGGAAATGGTTTCAAAGGAGAGGATTTTCAAGTCAAAGGAGATGGTTTCAAATGAGACAGTGTTCATGATGAATTTCAAGGGAAATGGTTTCATATGAGATGGGTTTCATGATTAATTTCAAATGAGATGGTGTTCATGATGAATTTCAAATGAGATGGTGTTCATGATGAAATTCAAATGAGACAGTTTCAAATGAGATGGTGTTCATGATGAATTTCAAATGAGATGGTGTTCATGATGAATTTCAAATGAGATGGTGTTCATGATGAATTTCAAATGAGATGGTGTTCATGATAAATTTCAAATGAGAGACAATTTCAAAAAAGGTCGTTTTCCATTTCCAATCATTTTTTGAAAGGGTCACGGTGCTCAGCTATTTTTTCGACCGACTGTAGCAAAAATCTTCAAGACCGAAAATAGGAGGGGGCAGTTCCCCCTCTTTTTTCGGGTCCATTCATACACCAAGATTGGGGTGTTAAAACTATTTTCGGGAGACCTCTGTTCCATTGGACCTGTCCAGCATTTCATTTGTGGATGACCCCTGTCTCAATCGTCGCTCTGGGATGGAATGAAACATTTTCTCTCACCCCGTGCTAAAATATTTGTTGGTGGGAAATTTGAAAAATTTTACCTTGTCCATACATGTTAATGCTTTCTGCATACTTTGCGTCATACAGGAATCGAGACCTTTGCTTCATACAGGAATCGAGTCCCTAAACACAACGCGTTGGACATGCTTCAAACGGGAATCGAGACCCGAAAGACAACGTGGGATAGGGTAGCTCTGGGGCATACGGGGCTTTAAACGGGAACCCTACAGGCAACGTGGATCAACCTACACCTCATGCAGACGTGGATTCAAATGGGAATCGAGACTCTAAAAACAACGTTGGGGTATAAAAACGGGTGAAAAGTAGACAAGAGTCATACAAAAAGAGCCGTTGGAACGTTCCTTTGGGATCTGAAAGGCAAGGTGTATAAAAAGGAGGGGGACAAGAGTCATGTAAAAAGAGTCGTTTGAAACGAAAAGGGGGGAACGAAAATACGGTGTCGATTCAAAGGAGAGGGTTTGAAAGGACAGGGTTCGTGATGAATTTCAAGGGAAATGGTTTCAAAGGAGAGGATTTTCAAGTCAAAGGAGAGGGTTTCAAATGAGACAGGGTTCATGATGAATTTCAAGGGAAATGGTTTCAAATGAGACAGTGTTCATGATGAATTTCAAGTGAAATGGTTTCAAATGAGACAGTGTTCATGATGAATTCCAAGTGAAATGGTTTCAAATGAGATGGTGTTCATCATTAATTTCAAGTGAAATGGTGTTCATGATTAATTTCAAATGAGATGGTGTTCATGATTAATTTCAAGTGAAATGGTTTCAAATGAGATGGTGTTCATGATTAATTTCAAATGAGATGGTGTTCATGATTAATTTCAAATGAGATGGTGTTCATGAATTATTTCAAATGAGACAGTTTTCATGATTAATTTCAAATGAGACGATTTCAAATGAGATGGTTTTCATGATTAATTTCAAATGAGACAGTTTTCAAATGAGATGGTGTTCATGATAAATTTCAAGTGAGATGGTTTCAACAAAGGTCAGTTCAAAAAAGGTCGTTTTCCATTTCCAATCATTTTTTGAAAGGGTCACGGTGCTCAGCTATTTTTTCGACCGACTGTATTCTCCAGGCTTTCTACATAGATTTAATTTACAGGATAATGCAATGTGTATTACATGTAAACGTATAAATGATTTGGACCACATTATATTGAATTGTATTAGATATACTAGGCATCGTAATAATCTCTGGTCTATTCTTCGCATTGATCCACATTCCACTATTACATTTAGAGATGTTTTGGAAAGGGCAATGAATAATAAATCAACTTTCAGAGTTTTTTTTAAAGGGAATGAAATTTTTCAATATCTACAAATCTATTAGGATTTCTCTTGGCTTGTCTTTTTTTTTTCAGGGATCATAGCCTGTGTTGCTCTATATCCCCTTCAACCTTTCAATCAATCAATCAATCAATTTTCTCTCTACAGTCAAAATGATGGTGTCGCTATCAAACAATTTCTTTTCTTTCTACTGTTCCGTTACTTCATTTTTTTAAATAACCTTATTTATTTAAATGCTTCAAAGACGCCAAACTTTTTATTCTTTTTATAGTAAGTCTAAATTTGGCAATTTTGGGACATCTGTTTGGTTATTTGATGTTTTATGCTTGTCTCTGCTTAATTTCTTCTCTAATGCATTTGTTATCCAATATTTTTTTTTTCTTTTACTCATTTGTTGCAATTGTTTTAAGATATAATATACACTTTCTAGAAAAAGTCTGCGTTAACCCAAAGGAAAAATTTAATGGAAATATAATATCTTATCTTACAAATTTCGCGAATTTGTTTACTTTTATTTAAATATTGAGCATGTAAGAATTCGTTAATTTTGAATTAAAACTGCTTGAGATAGCGAGAGCTTTGTACCAAAGAACACAAATAATAGGCAGAAAAAGTTTGCGTTCACTATTTGAATATTCCTGGAATTTTTATCAACAAGCGTTATGGGTTAACAGAGTTTTTGCACTCAGTTTTGAAGTAAAATAGCTTAAGATAATTGTGACACAAAAATTTTTACGTTTTTGTGAGATACGAAGCAATTCAAGGACATGGAAAGTAAAAGGAAGGAAATTCGTATCAGTGAGTGTAAAATGTCTCTGAAAATGTTGAAAGATGCAAAAAGTCATCGGGGTATAGCCAGATCCGTTGAATAGCAGTGTTCATCTATCCAGCATGTTATTTATAACTTAAAATCTACAAGAGTTTGCACATCTAAACCTCCCTTAGGTCACCCATCTAAATTCACTATCAGAGAAAAACGAAGTATGATATGAATAGTGAAAAGAAAATCTGCTTTTGACTGCACCTCAAATAGCAACAGACATTCACAAGAAGTTTAACAAAAACATTTAGGCGGATACTGCTAGAAAAATCTTGAAAAATCATAGTCGAGTGGCCCGCAGAAAGCCTGTCATTTCAATGGTCAACCGGCTTAAATGAATAGCTTTTTCAAAAGGGCACGTACATAGGGTTCTAGAGGACAGATATTCTCTGATGAAAGCAAATTTTCCATTTTCTGCATAAAAGGTTGTAAATTGGTATGGAGAAAGCCTTGCACAGTGCTTCTAAAATATCATTTAGTACCAACGATAAAACACAGTGGTGGAGTCCTGGTGTGGGGGTGCATGGCAAGCAATGGTGTTGGCAAGTTGGAATATATTGGATCATTTATGAACAAATATGATTACCTGATGTCCTAAAAACAATTTAAAGGAAAGTGTCACCAAACTCGGATTAGGATTGTCATTTTGTTCCAAACACGACAACGATCCTTAACACACTGTTGAGATTGTGAAGCTTTGGCTCTTGCATAATGTCCCAAATCAACTGCACACGCTCCCACTGTCACTTGGTCTGGATCCTATAGAACACCTTATGGGATTTGCTGGAGCGTAGGATTCATCAACACAATTTATCTAACAAGGATATGCTGACGAGTGTTCTTTAGGACGAATGGTAGAAGATAAGTGCTGAAAAAACCACTAGATTTGTTAATTCATTGTCGAAACAACTTAAGGGGGTTCTCAAAAAACGAGGTTTCCAACCACTTACTTAATAGCTCATTATCTCCTTTTTAAATAATTTTTATAGTTACTACTAAAGCAGTGAACACAAACTTTTTCTACTTAATTTTTGTTAGTATCACTACAAACCTGTCTTTATTTTAAAAGCTGTGAAAGCAAACCAAATTTACTTTTGTTATTCTGAATACTTAAAATGAGAACTAAATAAAGTAAAGTTTTTTAAAAAATTTCAACTTCTAGTTTTTAAATTTTTTTCTGTTGTTCAGTCAAGGAATAGTAAATGAACACAGACTTTTTCTAGCCAGTGTATAATTTTGAATTCTGACATTGACTAAGGATTTGTCAGTAAAAGTAAATAATTAATTGAAATTTCACCACTGATACAAAATCAGGAGGGTTACCAGATTTGGTACATTTATAGATTTAGTGAGAAAAAATCTTGCGAACCAGTGGCCGATATGACAATCCACCCAAATATTGATGTCATAACTTGCATTTCTGTCTTTAACTGTTTATTTTGTAATAAAAGTTCTTGTCTGGAGACTCAAAATTTGGCTGGCTTTCAATTTATAGTCTCAAGTATATAGTAGGTACTATTCAAGGTACTTGTATAGTATCACAACCATATTGGGTACCGGGTGCATAATGCAGCTACACCTAAATAAATAATTATTAAAAGAAAAAGTGTAACTAATTATTATTACATTACTATATTATTAATAATTGATTGTAAATTTTGACTTCAGGTAAACAATGACAGTATTACAATATTTTTAGCACAAGTGTTTTTTTAAATCGATTTCAGTACTTATGTATTAGCATCACTGCAGCAAAATTTTCTCCACTCGAATCTTGCCAGGGTATTAAAACAACAAAGATTACATGTTTTATTCAAAGAAAACATTTCTCGTGGTGCAATTTTGCCTGTGGTGATGCTAATATGTAAGTACCTCAATTTCTTAAAATGTCTAGGTTGAAATTTATTATTTTCATAAATGTAAATATCACGTTATCTTTTAAGTCATTATAAATTTTTCATATATTTTTCTAACATTTTTTGTAGGAAAGAAACATCAGTTTTGAGAATTTGTTCATAAACTTTTTGTTCAAAGTAGGTCTTGTTTATGTATTCTTTTTACATAATTTTTCACCACTATTTCCTGTTTCTGATTTAATTTTTTTTATTATTGAAGCTTTCTTTCCATACATCTTTGTAATTTAATTTGTTAGGTGCTGTTAACATCCTTATATCTTATTTTTTTTAAAAATGAATTGCTCATATTGTGGGATATTATAGAAACTCATTTCGTTGAGGACACTAGTGTAACAAGGAAGGGGTTGGGGAGATCGTACAGTAACAGATTTTTAATTTTTATTATAAAGATTATATATCTCTAGGGTGGATCATGGTTATATGCAGAAAAAAATTATTATGAGACAAACCTCTTCAGAAAAGATGTTCTTTGGTATGGAGATAAGGAGAAGAGAAATTTCAAAATTAAATATTGTTGCAATAAGGTGGAATTTTCGAGAAAATGATTCAAGACTTAATTTTGGCTTAAAGATTTTAGACTGAAAATAAAATTATTTTTTTACAATACAAAGAATTCCAAAGTGACTTTTACTAAGTGAGTACTGAATAAAATAAAAAGTACAATGTGCATCGTAACAATTATAATCCCTTCTCTGTTTCTCTACACAAGCGAGTCAGTCACAACAAAAGTTTATATTTTGTGTTTTGCTTCATAATGCACTTTAATTTTGATTGTAGGTATTACTGAAAATTTAATACTAAAAACCTGTTAAATGTACCTGTTGTTTATTTCCTGTTATTATTTTGTGCATGTCCATTCATTGCATAATTGTTAAAATATACTAAAATGCACTGGAGCAGCCTGCCCTGAGTGGACAGAATATCAAAAATTTTTTTTTTTGGGGGGGGCCTTTTTTTGGGAAAAAAATGAAAATATATGATTGTATTATACTAAAACTACTTTCTAAGTGTAAAAAAAAAGTATACATAGACTAATGTATTAAAAAGCTTAATAACTTAAGAACTAACTTATTGTAATAGGTTATTATTTAATATAGGTTCTTTTCTGGATTTTTTTAGAAAATGCATTTATAATATCTATAGTAGAGAGTGGTGTAATGTACACTTCAGTATCACAAGAGGACCGAAAGCCTGATGTTATGGTTTTGCAGTCCCTTCTAAGATCCAACTTAATACCAAAATCTGATTAAGCAGGGTAGCCCTAATATTCTACGTTATGCCACTGATAGCAGTTGTCAGTTTTACAAGTTATCCGTTTCTATATTGCCAATATTGCAAAGTCCAAAAACGGATTTCTTGCCTATGAATGTTCTAAGATGAATTTTAATAATTTTTAGATTAGGAAAACTGTTGTAATTGTGATATGAAAGGAAAAAAATATAGGCAAGGTATAATGATATTCGGAGAACTTTACTTGAGGCTACTGCAATTACCGTATTTTCCTGTATATAATCCGCAGATTATGTGCTAAAAAAGTTTAAAATTTCGTTGTGCGTATTATACGCTGCCGCGGATTATCTGAGGTATAACATTCTACATCAGAAAAGCTAACAATAAAGTTTTGAAAGAAATGTGGTTTATGTTTTATAAAATAAATAATATATGGCGCTTTCATGACTCGGATGACGTATATCAGCCATAACTAGTTTTTGTCCAATTACATTCAAAAACGAATTCGATTCCTCGGAAGGAAAAAACAGTTACGAGTTACTGATGCCATTTTCAATTTTCTCTTGACTACAGCTATTATGTGCTTTGAAAGTTTTCATCATGTTGAGACAAAAGGGTTAAGTTACACTGCAAACTTCAAGTTAAAAGTTATAGAGAAGGCTACCGAAGTCGGAAAGCTGCAAGGTTTTTCAATGTTGATGAATTTAATATTCGTTTGTGGAGAAAAAATAAGACCAACTTCGAAAATTGTGTTCGACGTTAAAGAGCCGATAGTCGTGGAAAACTTCACTTGCCAGAATTAGAGGAAGAAATAAAAAAAATGGATTTTAAAAAAAAGAGACAATGGAAAAGCAGTCTCGATTTTTTTGCTGTTAACTTGCTAAATTAAAAAAAAGTTTTTTTCCACGTGTAATATTTTGTTTAACAACTCAAAACATAGATGGCAGTAGCAAAAAATTTTTTTGTTTTATTGAGATTATCGTAAAAAATATTATGTATATTTTTAAAGAGAAGTTTCATAATAATTTTTTTCTACTTCTATTTTTAATTATGTTGTGTATTTTTTATTTTATATGACACTCATTATTGGCAGTTTATATTTTTGGATTATTCACCTTAAAAACTGCCACGGATTATACGCCGCTGCAGATTATACAATGTTTTTTTTTTACTAGAAAAAAAAGGCTTTGCAGATAATACGCCACTGCGGATTATATACAGGAAAATACGGTAATTAACAGAAGTTCTGTAAGCTATTTGATTGAATGATTTACTCAATTTCAGATTTTAAACAGCTTTTTAAATCAATTAATTGTCCATAGATATTGTGTGTTAACTATTTATCATATTCAGTAGCTATAGTATTGTGTCCTGTTTTTTGTATTTCTTAGTTTGAAAAGAACAAGTGTTTCTCCGGTTCTAAGCTTTCAAAAATATTGCTAGGATCAGGGAAACTGAAATCTTTGTCAAGTTTGAGATATTAACACATCTAAACTGCAATGATACACTTTGACTTTGAAAATGATTCCGGATCTGAAATTCTCTCGTCTTCTGATAACTCCTCGAAAAAGTTTTTTCTTCTCTTCCATTTCTGAAAGCATGGCATTACATCCTATTCATTTGCAAGATCTCTGGACTCTTTTAGCAAACAGCTGAATGAATTTTGATTTCTAACTAGTGCCAATCTGCTCAGAGCTTATTCAACAGAATATTAGCTTTTTGTTGGTCATTATTTTTCATCATGTTGTAGGGTTATAGAAATAGGGTCTAGGATTTTATGGAACCAACAAAAAAAAGGTCTTAAGCATTTTATAAAATCATACCTTTCTAATATAGTAATTATATCTTTATATTCATCATGTTTATTTTTTTCAGTTAAAATTAAATTAAGATTACTAAATGATTTCGCTGTTACTGAGTAACTTTTTCAAATTGCAAATAAGGCATCACTTCATGGTGTCCATCCATTTTGTACAAATCTGGTAAATAATTTCTAAAATAATATTAACATTTATTATATTTCAGCATAGCAGCATAACATAGACCCTTATATTGAAAATAGCGATTTCTACTTATCTCACAAAGTATTAACAAATCCGTTAAAAACAAGTAGGGGTAAATAATTTAATACTATTTCAAATATAATTAATTTATTCTCCTACATGTTGAGGAAATATGTATGCATTCCTCATTTTATTTTAACTTACTAAAACATGTATAAATTTAAAATTCGGGATAAATGTATAGAATTTTTAAACTACGTTCTTAATTTCATAATACCATGACTTAAAAGACATGGAACTTAACTCTTCTTCTTTACTCTACAAATATATTATCAATTTCGCTTGGTGTTACACAATGTTTCATGTAACTTATCAACCATGTAAAATGAAGTCGGATGTAACATGAACTCTATTATATAGTATAAGAGAAAAAAATTGTATTGTTACAATTTAAATATCAGAATTGTTGTCTGTAAGAAAATAAGAAGCCAGTTGGGAGAATTTCTTGGGAATAGTTTCTTAATTTAATGTTTAAAAGCACAACTACATTAGATGATCTCCAATTTTCTCTCATACTTTCAACAATTCACCGTGCAAAGAATCGCAACATAATCAATGCAATTTACAGAGTGAAATGATACAAACTTTAAAACCTCCTATCAAGAAGTTGTTAGAATGACTACTTATGGAAAGTTTTTGTAGGACAAAGAATTGCAAACCATTAGGGGAGCTGTTATACTGGGCAATTAACTAGCAATGGGAGGGTGAGAAATGTTGCTTCTGACGCATATGGTCTCACCTTTTCCAACAAGGGGAAACAGGTTTTGAACTTTTGCTGGCCAAGATTACACATTTGGTTTTTAGATGTAAGAAATAAAAAGGAATTGTGTATAAATAATATATATTATTCTCTTTCATTGGACCACCACTGGACACACTCCCAACTAAGGGCCAAACCTTCTTGTAGCTTCTAACTGTGACATTTATATACAATTAACAGATCAAGGGATATTGTAATTTACTAGAAATAATATTTTGAATAAATATTCCTTATCCTAAATATTATGTCTTTTACTTCAAACTTTCTTCCTGATGAGCCACTTTGAATAAGAATTTTTTAGAACCCTCTCCGTGTCTATACCACTCCTTGCTTTCTCATTATTTTGAGTAAAATGACACCAGCTTTTTTATGGTTTGTAATTGTGGGAACTCAGATGTAGAATTCATTTGGAACAATTTTAACATTTGAATTCAGTGACAGACAATTTTATAAACATAAAAGTGAACTCTATTAAAAAGATTTTTGATAGCAATTTCTGATCTTTTGCTTATGCGTGTCTGGGACCCTTTACCATTGATACTGCAGTAACTACGCCCCTGCACAAATTCTGATTTTTATTTAAGGAAAATTACTTTTACTTTTTACCAGTGTTTTGAATGGGAACTGAGTGGAAGGCTGTAAAAAGCCGTTATTCTTGCCGGAACTAAACAGAAAAAATATCGGTTTATTTGGATTCAATATTTCTTTAGCTATTTTGTTACTGTAACCGACTTATCGAAATATTCTAATTCAACATCAACCATATAATTCTCATTGTTACAAATACATTTCCTCCAGCTTCTCGATTTCCTGTTTTGATGTTAACTAGTACTTTTCTGTTTCAGTTTTGCATGTGGAACTTACATGTTTGCCTTCTATGTGTAGAAGGCAGATTTAACTGAGTTGAATGTACTTCTCTCTATAGATGATTTTTTTAAGTAAAATATCAGTCTTGAGTTATATTTTTTGCATTTCAGCATACGATCATCTACAGATGGACTGTTTAAATAGACAAACCAGAATCATGAACCTAGCTGTCAAATGTGATTTTGATAATAGATAGCAATGCCAATTTTTACCGCTTCTACTCACCACTTGTATTATAGGTACATGCTAGTTAATTGTATGAATTCACTTAGTGTTGCAAAAGAATAAACTTTTCAAAGTTTTGATAGAATTATATTTCTTTTTATTTTAGAATTATTATTTTTTGTTTATTATAGAATTATATTTTTAAGTACACAATAATAATATACATAAGATAAAAATTATTCTTTTAGAACTGAACCAATTTATTTTTTTTAGTTGAACAGGAATGAAAAATGTTACAGTTCAAGGCCTTGTTTTTTACTATAAATTAGCTGTAATACCTAAACTTCATTCCCTTTGTGGCAGTACTTAACGTAAAAAAAAGTGGGTGCTATGTCAAGGACATGGCGGAGTATTGCATGTGAATATGTCTTGTAACAGGTAATGTTCTTATTTTTTTATAAAATATTATAATTTATGTATGTCATTATCATGTTTGAAAACCAAGAACTCCTTGGGGTTTCCATGTTTTATTTATGATGGCAACTGTTTCCTTTCAACGGGTTCAGGAAAGAAATCAAATAAATAATTACTGTGTTATAATATAACTCTATTAAATATAGGTACCGTAATTTCGTGTGTATAGTCCGCGGACTATATGTGTTTAAAATGCGAATTTTTGAAACTGCGGACTATCTACCAGAGCGGATAATATGCTGGTTGTTCACGGTTAAAGCACAACTGCCGGGAGGGGGAAAAGTAGTTTATGCGTCAGCTCGATTTTTAGGAGCCTTAGTAGCAAGTACCTGGAGTACGAAAAAAAGCGCGATTCATTTACTTATAGCGTGGTTTGACAACACCGAGTGAGTGGGGTCGAAGGTCATGTTTCATTAACACTTATCACGAGGATAGCATGTTGCACAGTATTTTGTTTTCGTATTTTGTCTTTCATCTTCGATAATGTTAATGAAACATCGCCAGAGTTTTACTGCTGAGTTTTTAAACTCAAGGTAGTTGAGAAAGCTGAAAAAGATGGAAATAGACAAGCGAGCCGTTATTTTGAAGTGGACGAAAAAGCGGTGTGAAATTGGCGCAAACAAAAGGATGTGTTAAAAAGAATGGGAAGAAAGCAATCCAATCAGCATGGAAAAGTAAAATGGCCGGCTCAAGGGGAAAATTTACTGAGATGGGTTCTCGACCAAAGAAATGCTGGATGCTCCATTTCAACAGTTAAAATCCGTCTCTGAGCGAAGTCCATGGCTGAAGAGATGCAGATAACTGATTTCAAGGGAGGAATAAATTGGGTTTACCGCTTCATGCATAGGAAAAACTTGAGAGTTCACAGCAGAACGACAATGTGTCAGGCTGTTCCGGACAACATAGATGAACAAAAGCTTCTTTCCTTCATTTTACAAGGAAAGTTATCGCAGAAGGGAAGTATCCCCTGAAATTATTATAAATATGGATGAAGTTCCATTAACATTTGATTGCCCACTGAATCGCACTGTTGATACTTGTGGAGTGAAAACAGTATCAATAACAACAACTGGTCAAGAAAAGACCCAGTTCACAGTGATGCTCAACTGCTGTGCTGTTGGCACAAAGTTGAAGCTGCTTTTAATCTTTAAGAGAAAAACAATTCCTAAGGAAAATTTTCCTCGAAGCGTCATAATACGGTGCAACGAGGACGTTATGCTCGATTGGTTTCAAGAAGTTTGGAAGAAGAGAGAAGGTGCCTTTTTCAATTCCAAAGGAGTACTAATTATGGATTCCATGAGGGCACACATAAAGGACAGTGTAAAGGCGGAAGCTAAAAAAACCATCGGTGCTGAACTTAGCGTTATTCCAGGAGGTTTAACAAAAATCCTGCAACCTCTGGATATTAGCATGAACAGAAGTTTCAAGTCCCACGTATGTGCTTGGTGGGAGAACTGGATGTCGGAAGGTTTACATACTTGTACAAAAGGAGGAAATATGAGACACGCTTTATACACTGAAGTTGCCGAATGTGTGGATAAATCCTGGAAAAGTGTTAGTGTCCACCATCCAATCAGGATTTATAAAAGCCGGGATTGTTAGTGAAAGCGAGGAAATCACTGAGACAGTGAAGATAGTGATGCTGAAAATGAACTTTCAGGCACTCTTCCCGAAAATATATTAGAACTGTTTAATTCTGATACCGATGAATTAGACTAAGAAGGTTTTCGTTAATGTAGTAGAATGTGTGATTAATTAATATATGATTAATTAGTAAGCACTGTTTTTTATTTATGTTTAGCGTTTTATTTCTGAAGGTATATTAGTAAGGAAGTACTTTTTTCTATTTATACTTAGTTCTTTGTTTCTAAAATGCATTAATATTGCCGTACTAAAATAACCTAATTTTGGACGAATAGTCCGCGGACTATCTAATGATTTTTGAAATTTTTTTATATAAAATCGTGTCTGTGCGGACTATACGTGCGAAATTATGGTACTAATAAATAGTATTTCATAATATATATTGTATGTAATTTTCGTTACTCCTTGTTTACTGAAAAACTTATTGCCATTTGCACCAAACACTTTGGAACTTTTAACAACACCATAAATTTTAAATTGCCAAACCACACCCATTTTCTGCAGTTAAGACAACTGAATTTTAAAGATGTTTAACTTTAAAAATACTCAGTTAAAAATTTTTAAACATACTCTGGTGCAATTAGGCATTAGTAACCCACGAGGTAGTATTAAAAAAATCTGAACAAAATTTGACCCATGTCTCAAAAAGGTTCACCATCCCTGTTGTAAGGGATGATGTTGCTTGTGAATATTACAATTTTGAGTTTTCTAACTGGCTGCCGAAAATTGGAAACAAAAAAAATATCCTGATGATATAAAAATGGAACAAATGAATAATAGAGCAGTATTGACTGCTTGAAATGACAGTGAGGGGAAAAAAATTTTATGTGCAACATTGAAGGAAACAATATTTACTCATCAACAATTGTACAGAGCTCTGTCAAAGTGAAGCAAAGACAGAATAAAAAAATTCAGTGTAATTTAGAGGAAAAGGTGATTAGGGACATAGTTTGTGCAGAGGCACTAAATTGAAGTATAGATTAGAACTACATAATACATGTAAATTACAGTTTTACAATTTGAGTAATGAATCTGAACAGAAAGAGTTGTATAATTTATACAATCGGGGTTGGTCTTGTATTAGGCTGACAGGGTGAAAAAGTGAAAGAGCTAAAAAAAAATTTTTTTTAATTATTCTGTAGTTTTTAATTCATAGGGATCTAAAAAATAAATTTAATTTACAAAAATAAAGTACAAAGTTTGAGGTTCTCTGGATTTCCTTCTTTATCTTTCAGCCTGCTTGTGTTAGGAGAAAGGTTTATTCTTTTTTTGCATAGAAATTAGAGGTAAGTAAAACAATTTAATCTGCCCTTTTAATTTCTTCCAAGAACCAGAAAATGTTCAATTTCAGTCATTTGACTTTTAACATAAGAGACTAAAGTAACTAAAAGTTATGATAAATAAATTTGTAGTGGTAATAAATAAGTTTGAAATCTTTTAAAACATATTTGAATATGATGGAAAAACATTACTTCAGTAGAGTCTCGAAAACACTGCCTATTGTGAACCAAAGAATGGCTGAGCTTGTGAAAATGCTGGGTTATTGAGAATGGGCTTAAAAAAGAATAATTGCAAGTGATTCATCAGAAAATATTGTGCTGTTTTTGTGTCTCGTTTGCTTGAGACACAAGTGCAGACAACAGAAAATTAACTGCCCATATAGTCTTAAACAAAGGAAAAGTTCATACTCTTTATTTAGACCTAAAGCATATACTACTGATAAATGAAACTGGACGAATAAATATAGTAATATACCTGATAAAACATACATCAGAAAAATATTTTATGAAGGCATAAAGCTGTCTATAATGAAAGTTTACACGACTTTTTTTTTGGGTAATTGGTTACCTTTTTTCCAAGAAATGCGCAATGTTATGTTGTCTTCCATACTGTACTCTATGTTTCAGTGCTTCACTATAAAGAGAATGAAGTAATAGTTAATCCAATACCAACACAACTTGTTCAAAATACTTAAATGCAGTTTCGACAGCCTTTAGTCCCTCACTATGCGATATTTTAGCAGTGTGTAAAACTTGCTGGTCACAACGATACTCTCTTTTTGTGGACCAGCCAATATATCGGAATTCAATAATCTACACCAGAGGTGGCTAACCCAAATCACCTCGCTGGCCTCTTCGGAAGAACTTTACAATCCCGCGGCCACATATAAAAATATATATCTTTAAATTAATTTTGATCCATTACAAACATTTGTTGAAGTGAAAATTTAAAACAGACTGATATATTGTTATTATTTTTGTTGTTTTTCATGTATGCAAACATAGATAGTATAATAATAATAATGCAATGATCAAATAATGTTTAAGTTGTTTCACTTAGTTTTTGCAAGTCGATCTCAATGCATGTGTATTTGCATATCATAATTGATGTTGCAGATTTCCGTGCGTTAAGTTTAAGCTCGATTTATGTTTGATAAATTTGAAATTAGGAGAAAAAAAAGAGATTTGCAGTAACAGAAGCAACGGATAAAATAATAACAGTTATGGGATTAGTTTTTTTTACAATAAAAAACTCTAAACAAAAAATATTGTACAAAATAGTCGAATTTTGTAAAGTTGCAAAGAATCTCGCGGGCTGCAAAATTATTCAAGTTGGGCTAGCTACATGCGGGCCATGGGTTGGACACCCCTGATCTACTCTATTAAAATTCGTAGGTAAACAAATGTATGTTTGTTGGTCACTTTGTGGGTATGTACATCTATTTTCTCACGAACTGCGAGACGCAGAAGCTCATGTAAGGTACCAAAAGATCAGGAATGATCCTTGAAATCCGTTTTTACCATTTATATTAAGATATTGCTATTAGTTAAAAAGATATTAATTAAGAACCTTTGTTTTACTCATGCGTGTTGTTTCTTCTGCCAAACAGAATGAAAAACCGGGAAATGAGAATGTTTTCTTCTTTCCCTGACGTTTTTAAAACACGATCTAATTTTTTCTATGAGACTCGGACAAAAAATAATTACAGAATCGGAAAGATCATTTATTTCGCCACGATACAGTATAATTTATTTTACAAAATAATATTTTCTGTTTTTTACGATTTTTCTAAAATGAGTCAAAATTGATCGGTATTAAATGAAAATGATTTCTAAATCATTCCGTTTGAATTTTTTTTCACATTCATGAATGATATTCTACACTGAAAAAGTTCATGCTTTTCTCTTTTAGAATCAGTCATTTTAAAAATAAAATGTTAAAAACTTTTTTTTTTTACTGTTTTTCAAAAAATACTCAAAATTGTATCTAAATATTTAATAACTTCGTTTTTAAAAAAATAATCTCCTGAAACTTTTTTCCATGTGTAGAATAATATTATCCGTAATCTGTCTGGTTTTTTAAAAAAAAAATTTTTTTTTCATTTTTTACTCTCTTTGCGACAGTTAATCACACAAACATAATGTAGTATTTCTTTTTTTCGTTTTTTGTTTAAAAGATACTGTAGTTTTCAATTGATATATGAAGTTTGAAAGCATTAAGGTGATGGCCGGCCATTAGTTTAACACCTTACATGACATCTAGATGGCGTTGGCTATTGCGAAATTTTTGACACAAATATTTGTCTCAAGATTCCCAAGATGGGCAATAAATTTCTCTCTCGGGTAACCTTTTCAATGAAATTCTCCCCTTCAGCGAAAGGGAACACGCGAGGGGGGGCTAAGGGAGGGTGATGGTCGTCAAACTAGTAAAATAAATGTTAGCTCTTTTTTTTTTTTTTTTCTTTTTTTTTCTTTTTTTTTTAGGCGAGGGGGTTAAAGCAGCAGAGTGAATCTTGACCATGAAAGACTTCTCATGTCTAGACATTGGTCAATCATCAAACTTTTTCAACTCTTGGACCCCTTAGAACTGTAACATGTTTTCGAGGAAACCCCTTCCTCGCTGAAGGGAATATATCTTAAAATAATATTTAAAGTATATAGATAAACATATTTTTGATATTATATGTAAAGACAATTTTAAAAAAAATTTTTATTTTTTATTAAAAACTTTTATGATGTAATTTTAATGTTATTTACTCATTGATAATATAAATTTGTGATCCAAATGTCACCTACGCATGCATTATACTTAGTAACTGAGATATGTGTTCACAATTTTTTGCACAAACTATCGACGTATAAGCTTTTTGAAATTATCTGCAGTAGCATTTCATATTCCGTGTTCAATTCGTTTTTGTATTTTGTTTTTGTTGCCAATCGCGTTAAAAATATTTTTCACTTTCTAAATACATTTTTGTGAATGGCATGAAAATGTTCATAGCTGTGTGAGAAATTCTGCGTATATGGCATGAATTGGTAACCTAAAATGTAGGTCTTCTAGCTTAAATTTAAATTTTAGCATCGAATCTGTTCATATGTCGATAATTTTTTTTATCTTCTTCATTATAGGTGTTTTTCCCCCACAAATGTAAAAGTTTCAAAACATTGTACTAACTAGTATAAAATTACTTCGTGGAACTCGGGATACCAAACAATAGTATATTCACAATCTACTGCATAAAATAAAGTTTTAAAATTCATTTATTATATTACAATAAAAGTTAAAAAAAATTTTCAAATTATGTATAAATAAAATTTTTAATTTTAGTCTATGATCTTTAGATAATTGTGGCTAAACGAATTTTATGAGAACATAAATCCATTTTGCATACATATTTGTAATTTTTCTTTCCCATTTTTTTTTATTGGGTCTCGTGGAACACAGTTTGTCGATCAATTCTCTAGATAAATGATGTACAGAACGAAACTGTTTAATTTTTCCTGAACAAATGATTTTTAAAGGAAGAATAGGTGGATTTAAAGCAATGAAAAATTAAATTTCACGTTTTAATGAACAAACAGTATGATACAATTTTACTTTTATACAATAGAACAGGGTTGGCAACCTATTTCACGAGAGGTACAATTCTCAGTGGTACTCTGAATTACTCAACAAATGTGTCAATTTTTGAAAGGATGGAAGATGATAAATTTATAATGGTCCTTATTATACGAAGATCTCTAGAATTATGGACAATTGCGAAATTTCGAAAAAATCGGAAAGATATCTCGAAACATAAATTTACAGCTATTTTGTGAATTATTGAATGTCATTGCTGGTGAGATTTAATTGTTTGAAAAGAGAAGATCGCGTGCTCTCTGCTCTCCGCTTTTGGTTGATTTCGAAAAAGGCAAGAAAAAAAATTCTCTCTGTGTAGCGCACTTCCTTCAATAGAATCCTCCCCTTTCTCTACAGGGGAAGAGGGCCACAGTCTTTACGACTGTGAAACGAAATATTTGTTCTTTTTTTTGGGGGAGGGAGTAAAATAGTGTTGACTCTTGACCATGAGAGAGATCTAAAATGGCTTTCTTACTTTTTTTTTTTCGACTCATGGATTCTGATAATTTGTTATGAATGCTTTATTCGTTTCTAACTATGGAAAAAATCCTATGTATATTGCAATCTAAATTTTAGGAGCTGCTCTTGTTTTAATATAGATTTTACTGTCAAATGTCTTTTAAAATATCAATAAGTTGTTCGCTCTCCTTGATTATAGGTGTTTTTATCCACAAATAAAAAAAAAAAAAAAAAAAGTTCATTTTCCATTACAAAACGATTTAGTTGTGCAAAAACAATGTATTAACGTGAATAAATTTGTTTTGTTGGTCCCGGTACAGTAAACAATGGAATATTCACAATCTAGTAGGCACTACATATAAAGAAAAACGATTTAATATTCTTTTATAATGGAATAATAAATGTTTCTAAAAGTATTACAAAATAAAGTTCTTATGTACAAAAAAAAAAAAAAAATGTTTCAGAAATTTCCAATTAGGTATACACTTACACCTGTATTACATTATTAAAGGTTTAAGGGAAACAATTTTGAATAGAGTTTTCTTTAAAAAGTTGTTTTAAATGTTAAAAAAGTTAAAGGTTATCTCAATTTTGATATTTTTCTAAGATAGTATGCAGCTATTTCATTAAAAAACTGGTTAATTATGGTTTTGACCATTATTTTACATATGTTTGTAAAATAATTTTCAAATTCAAACAATATTTTTATAAGAAATGATACGTAAATGAAAATAAGCATTACAAAATTATTTCATGTTCAGCAAAAAAAAAAAAAAAAAAAAAAAGGAAGAAAGAAAGAAAGATATTTTGAAATTAAAATTACTTTTGTAACTTTAGAGAATGATTAAAATATCATTATAAGGGAGAGAAAAGTAGGCTGGCAATTAATTATCAAGCACAATTAATCAAGCATATAATATATAAACATTGCTTTTATTTTTTCTAAGAAATTTATGTTTATTTAATGAATATATGTCAATAACAATTTTTCAATTTGGAAGTTTACATTATATTTAAATCAAAGAAAATTGCATTATTGTTTAATTTTTGGGCATATTTGGTAACAAAATAATAGTTTCATTCTATGTAGGAATCCAAATAAATGGCTAAGTAGAATACACTGGCCTCAAAAAGTTAAGGTACAACCGGGTTTTTGTGTCTAATTTGCAAATGAATGAATGTAGAAACAAAAATTTGGAGGATATGTGCATTAAATAGTTTTTTATTGAATGCGTCATAGAAATTTGTATAAGTGTATTGCAAAAACGACGTCTCTGAGACATTTTCTAAACTCTATTGACTTTTGTCACCGAAACTGCCAACAACTGTTGAAAATCAACACAACTTACACACAAAAGTACGAAAGCTTGATATTTGCATATTTTTCTCTCGCTCATAAATATACGTTCTTTTCTATAAAATAAAAGTTGTAGCAATCGTTTTTGCATTAATGTTTTTAAAGTTCGTTATTATCATTCATGTAAACTATGCATTTTATTGTTACTGCCATTTTTTTTATGGTGAGCTTCGAAAAACATGTTGTACCTTAACTTTTTGAGGCCAGTGTACTTAATTATAAAAATATATATCACGGTCAGTTTTTACGGTATCCTGTTCGAGAAGATATAGGAGGTCACAGTAGGCAAGAGTTCATGGTTACGAACTCGTGATCGACGTGGTGTTGCATCGTCGGTTTGAATTCTGGTGTCCCTGCTGAAGATCCGCTATGTAGAAGGTTGAACCTCAAAGCAAATGTTTGAAGTAGATGATACTATATGTTGCTGTTGGAGGAAATTTTGGGAGATTGCGGATCCAGCTCTGATTTCGTCCTCGTCACTTGATCGAAGTTCGAAATGACAAGGTCGGCGATAGTCCCAGTGAAGCTTCAAAGCTTGACGTTAATCAAATAATCATTCGATAATATATAGGTTTCATTTCCTAACCTATATCAATCATTTTCTGTTTTTTGCTTCTACTAGATTCCTCTACATATAACGGCTCCCTCAAAGGCATATTTCGTGGTGCTCTTCCATCAAGAATTTCAGGAAGAACACATTTAAAATAAAACTTTTCTAGTTTTGGAATAATTCCTTTCCAAAACTCTTCGTTTGCCTCTATACGCAGAGTTAACGAATCTTTTTTGCACCATAAATACAGATCACACCATTTCCGTTGTGTAATAAATAACTGACCTTGTATTTGAAAGTAAAATTTATGATTTAATGGTAAATAGATTCCCCTTTCATTGGAAAATTTGAAACCTAGACTATTTTTTTTTGTAATTAAAAATTCCAGCAGATTTGGTTCAGATCTCGCAGAATAAGGGCATTTAATTTCTATGAGTCCATCATCACCAACCAATCCATCGGGTGAAGCACACAAAAAGGGTTTATCTTTGTCCACAAATAAGCCACATATTTTTACTTCAGTTGAATAATCCCTCTCATACTGCTTCCGAGCGATCTCCTCGTTTGCCAATCCATATTTCATTGCTGCATTGCAGAAGTCTGTACCATACACAATGCGCATCACAAGCTTCGAACACGGAGTAGATTTTTCCTGCAAGCAATTTCTTTGAAAAAGAAGATGAGAGTCTCAACGATCTCTCATATCTCCATCGTTCAGAAGATGCTTGCCCCCTAGTTTCGCTCTCTAAATCATAGCTATTTTGTACTTTTAATTTTGAAAGATGGTTTTCCATTAAATTATCGTATATCTGTACTGGCACATCTGGTCTTTCAACATTCTCCCCATAGTTAGAATCTGTTGCATTTCTTTTTAATTTTAATTTTTTAGGGTTTGGAAACAATTTTTTTCTTTGTATTTGCTTCAGGTATCTATTTCTTCGATTAGATAAAAACTTAGTTAGCGGAGTACTCGGACTTTTCTTCGCAATTATTTTGTAGGCTTTTTCGTGAAATTGTTGAGCAGGGCTTTGAAAAGCTAAGACAGCAATGTCAGCTCTCCTATTGAAACCACCAGATTTACTGAAGTCTATTCGTTTTCCTCCGGATATTTTACACAACTGGCTCATAAAAGTTTCTGCGGGGTTGTTAGTTGCATTCCAGATTAAAGTATTACTGCAAGCTACTAAAGTTCTTCCTATTTCATATTGAATAGCATTTAGTAAACCTGATGCTTGCATTATTGAATAATCTGTATTATCAGTTTCGATGTTGTTTTTTTACAAAAATTCCACAGTTGTCGTGTTTTCCAAACACATGATTTGGAACATTTCGCAAATCTGATATTAAATTCGAAACTGTTTCCTTTTGTGGCTGATTGTGGTTATTGATAGCGTTGGATTTAATAGCATTACGAGCCCCTTTTATCAGTTTCATAATCTTTTGTTTCAAAAGCTGTCGCCCTTTATACCTGCGGGACCTGAGAAACGAGTTGTATTTCCCTGCAGTTTTTGAATGGCTCTACCGTATCTTCGAACTGCATGATTTGCACATTCAACTTTGAGGATTCGACCACCATACGAAATTCTTTCTCTGCATTTAGCGATAGTGTTAGAATCACCATCTCCAACTAAACGCGTGCATCGAATGTGGTGAACAGATTCTAAGTACAGTAAACCTTCCACAATACTATCACTTTCCATTGCTGTTGATGGTCCTTTCCAGTTTTTCCAGCACAAATGATCTTTCTTTTCCATCCTTCCATTTGCGATGGCACAACATATCAAACACACCTTGTTTCGAACACCAATAAAAACAATTTTTTGTGTAGACATACCAATTAGCACCGATACTCCACTTGACGCATTGTATCCATGTCCGTAACTCCTCTTACACCAGCCACCATCAACAATTAATGTGATGCAATAATATCCGTCGGAATCTATATCACCTCTTGATTCAGCTAATTGTTTCTCATCTAAAATCGCTTTTACCATTTCTTCTTGAGCGTAACTTTTCATAACTTCAGCAGTCACCTTTTCACAAGAGGCGAATTTGTCTTTAGACATGTAGCGAACATTCATTACACTGAATTTTTCTTCTTCTTGAGAAAATCCGCTGCCTGTTGACAATGCCCCCAAAACCGAAAGATTATTCAAAGTGTTCTTTTCTGAATCTGTGGTTACTACTGTGTTCTCGTTGCATAAAACGTCACTACACGCATAATGAAGTTCTGTATACAAACCACACTTGATCATTTTTTTTGAAAACAAATGTTCCACCAAAATTGCAAGAATATGAATGCAATTCTAGTTGTCTAACTTGTGCAATCAAATGGGATAAATTTCAAGAAATTTCCTTCTGGGAGGCAGTTTTCTGTACAGTTAGAAGTCTCTATGCAGAGATCTGGCAAATCTGACATATCTTCGGCAGTCAGGGCATTTTGAGGAGTTCGCAGACTAGTTAGAGATTTTGCTTCTGACCTGAATTAAAACGCAATATTAAATAAAGAGTAATTATCATTTAATTTTATAATTATTATTGTAATTATTAAACAGTTGTTTATAACAAATATTTTATATACTTTCAAAAATTTAATAATTTATTTTCAAAATTATATCTTTTAATCAATTGCATAATATTCTCATCTGGGTTCCAATAAAAATATGATATTAAATTAAATTTTAAAATTATTTAAAAATTTTTTTTTTAAAAATCATTTTACAACGCAAAAATTTTTTTTTGTTGTTGTGAGAAAAAAAAAAATTTAAAATGAATTGTTGACAGGTTCGTTAGAATATTATGAGTTGGTTTGGTTATTTTTTAAAAATTTTCCATGCCTTTTTCAGTTTTAAAAATTTAATAATTAAGACTTATTTACCAACATTAGTATTTGAAACTCTAAACAGCTAATTCTTGCAAAATTGTTTTAAATTTGCCTTTATTTGAGCTAAAATATTTGTTAGTATTTTCTTATATATGTACATCAATATAAATAATTTGTTAAGCCCGGTTTTTCATTTTTTTCATATTTATGACTAAGTTCAAATAATTTCGCAATTTTACTTACATAGCATTATTCTGATGCGTGACATCCTCATGAACTATATCTTCACTAGGATCAGTTTGCACCGCTACTTCGCATCTGATTAATAGTAATAATATAAGAATTAAAATCGAAGTTATACAATATGTGGAGCTGTCATAAAACTACATGTGTTAGTGCAAACAAGAAATGTGTTAATGCATAAGTTTCTTTACAAAACATAATTGGGCAAAAATGAGAGATATAACTTCAAGTCAAGACTATTTGTCTTCGTGTAAAACAAATTTCTTGCTGGATCATAAGACGTGCATTATTTTATTAATTTATAAATTCATTCGAAAGTTCTATACAAACTTTTGTATAGGCAACATTTGTATTTTGATAATATGTAGAGCTTAATTTGATAAACCAGATAGCATTTGCTTTGGCAGAAAAGGTTTACAAATGAGCTAAAGCTGTTAACATGATTTTTTGCTACACAGAAATGTCTAATTCAGATTTTCGCAAATTTACAACTAAAGCAATTTATTATAACTTGTATTTTAGTTAGTGGAAATATGATTCAATTTTACCTTGCAAATAAATCTGGTTCGTTGATGGGAGCAATCGTGTTATTTTCGAATGAACTGTCATTATATGTTAACCTAGAAAATTAAAAACGTTACAGATAATCATTCGTTGGATATCATTCATTAGTCAGATATTTAATATCTGTAAGTAAAGTGCTCTAAACTTCTGGAATTATTACGAATTATATTAGCGTTTCTTCCCACTTTACCTTTTTTCTTCTATCCGTCGTAAACGTTGAGCTTTTGAAGCCCGATTAAAACTAGGATGTTTACGCGATTTATAACTCTGATTTTTCAAAGGCATTTTTAGAAATATTAAAAGGAAAAGAAGCTAAATTGAAATAAGTCCTGTAAGAAGTAAAGGTTCGTATTCGAAATTTCAAAAGTGACTAAGAGAGCAACGTATTTTACTTCGGTCAGAATGATTATCCAACACCCCATCCAATCAGATGACCTCAAAAATCACCGAAAGTTGGGAACCTTCTCACACATCCCCCTACGGTTTCTTCCTCTCTTTCTGTTTTAGTACATAGGAAAGAAATTGGAAACTTTTATTGCTTTTTGTACTTTTCTTTCCTAAAGACTTCGGACCAACAAGTGTTTTCAGGTCCCCTCTGAAGTGAAATTCCCATGAGATATTATACATCGTGTGGGGTGGATGACCAGAGTACTTAGCTCTTCGAGCTATAACCTCTCGTCATTAGGATTTCGAGTGTTATGACTCTTACATTTTTTAAATAATAGTACTTAAAAGTAAAAAAATTTTTAAGGACAGTAATAGAAATAAAAAATTTAAAATTAAAAGAATGCATTAAGTGCTTGAAAAATACCATAAGATATTGACCTCATCACATGACGAGATGCCTTTGAAAGGACGCTAAACGGTATTGTGGCTAACAAAACGGCAAAGTAATTTATCATATAGTGTAACAGATTTTTTTAAAAAAATAATTTATGGTAAAATAGCTTTGTAATAATTAGATTGACTTAAGTTTTCTAGTGGATAGATTCAATATCTCCCCCCCCCCGAAAAAAAGGTATAAATTTCTCTTAACTGATTATGATATTTCCTGAGAAAATGAATAGAAAAAATAAGAAATGTAAGTCTTTTTAACATTTGAAAATTGATTTGACAATTTGATCCACAATTACGAGATAAAAAAAGCAAACATTATTAATTATAACAGTTATATTTTTCCTTCGTTTATAAAATAAATCATTCATTTTAAAAGTCTTCCAAAATTAAAAATTATGAATATTTGGGTTTAAAAAATGAAAACACCGTTTAATTATTTAGAAAATTAAGTTTCAATTTTTTTTAAAAATTAGTGTTTTTAAAAGTTTATTCAGCAGATATATCTTTTTCTGAATGCTTTACTTTATAATTCAAATATGAACTAGTTATAAAAATCAATATTTTAATTATAGTAATAAAATAAAAACTCTAATGAGAGCAATAAATATATGTTCATATCGTAATGCCCAACATATTTCTTTTCCATAAAGAATTCATAATAAAATTTTACTACTTAAAATTTTTTATCATACATTTAACTAAAATGGATAAAATTTGAATTAACATTAATTCTAAATTTTATATGTGTAAAATGTAATGCGCAAAGAAAAAATCCCAACTTCTATTATGTTAAAAATTTAGTCAAGAACTTGATCACACAAGTTATTGAAAATGTTCAATGACAGAAAATACTCAAAAATTTAAAGATAGACTTTAAAATCGATGTTGCCATATTTATTCGAATCTAAGCCACACTTTTTTTCCCGATACTTAGGCTACAAAATTCTAGTGCAGCTTAGATTCGAAGACTGAAAAAAAGTTTTTAATGCTGGTAAAGTAAATTAATTATTCACTTTTTATTAATTCACCTTTATTATTTTTTTATTTCGTTTAGTTAGTGATTGAATATAAACGTCATATTGATCAGCTACACGAGGGCTTTTGGTGACGGACCTCGTAACTTTGAACCATAGTCAAGTGACGAGGACGACACCTGAACTTCCACCTCCCATCTCCTAACTACCACACCAATGAGAGGACGTTTGAGCTCTCAGATTTAACGTTCATCGCTCCCCTACACGACAGAACTTCAGCGATACTAGGCTCGAACTCATGACACGCCAGCTACGAGTACGTTACCTTGACCACTAGGATATCGCAGCCCCTTTTCATTCCGTAAATATATCATACATCGATAATATATTTTACACTATTTTTTTTACAAAAATGTGCTGAGAATTTGGGGTGCGGCTTAGAATCTGAACATAATTAATTGAAAAAATAAGTTTCTGTTAATTAAATTAGAAAACAATATTTTGTGTTAATAATTGTTCCAATGGTTTATGGTAAAGTTTTACGTCAAATATAAAATCGATGGGAAAAAATTTTTGTTAGTTAAAAAGAAAATAATAATATAATAATAATAATTGCATTACAATAATTAGATTAAAATTTTAATTTGTGAGCAAGGAGTAGTAATTTGTGTTCTTTAGAGTTAATTCACAACTTTCGATCAAGTATAAAGTAAGTATACTTTCATTCTTCGTTAAGTCATTTCGCAGAATTTAAATATTCTTACAGACATTCCTTCAATAACAGACAAAAAAAAAAAAAAAAAAAAAATCTAAGCTGTATAATTATAAACGATTTTTTTTTTTTAAAGCACACATGCAGAAAATATTTAAAACTTTCCTAAATCGGAAAGTTCGTCAGATTTGAGATGTTAAATCTCTGTACATCATAAATCTTTTCCATTGTCCACTATTTGTAACAATTTGCAAGTTACCATAATTTCAGCTGGCGACTATATTTCAGAAAGATATCGCCAAAAATAAGTATTCGTAGCCAAGAATAAATTCGCTTTTCAAACGATGGTGGTGCCATCTGTTTGAGATAGTCCTAACTACGCCAAAAATAATTCAGAATGAACTTAAAATTTAAAAAAGTTAATTAAGAAAAACATAAAACTTAATTCTGGCTACACTAGTCCAAAGAGGGAAGCTTGCTTTCTTATATACTATTTAATTCTACTCTAAAAAATGTTTTTCTGTTAAAATGTCTTTTGCGTTTCCACCTCCTATACTTTAACATAGAAAAGTCAAATTTCATTTTGCAAAAATGCTGAAAACTGTGTAATTTTCAAAAAATCAAAATTCAAAAAACACTATCCTTTAAACAATTATTTTCTTTATATCCATAAAAATTTTTATTATTATTGGAGCTTTTTCCTGCCCACAAATGTCTTTGCCGTTTCATCCCTATCCTTTAACATTGACCGAAAACAGCCTTAACTTAAAAATGAAGCCCTGATAAAAAATTGAAACTTTAACAAAGAATGCAATTTTACAATAGCCAAGGGTTTGGTGTGATTACTACCGATTTTACCCGGGTTCAAAACAACATCATCGCTTAATTTTTATCATTTTTTAAAAAATACTCAAAATTTTATTTGCGCATTTAATAACTTTGCCAACAATTTTGTAATTGAAAAGATAATTTATTTCTCCATGATACAATATGTGTGTTTTTTTTTTTACAAAACTACAATACTTTCCATATTTTATGATTTTTTCTAAAATGAATCAATATCAATGCATTTAAATGAAATTATTTTTAAGAAACTTATACTTTGATCTTTTAGACTTAGTGATTTAAAAAATAAAATGCTGAAAACTTCTTTTTACAAATTTTTAAAAAGTACTCAAATTTTAAATGTTTAATAACTACTTATCAAATTCAAATTTTTAATAACTTCATTTATGAAAATATTTGCATGAAACTTTTTTCCTGTGTATCCAACATTTCAAAAAATGCTCACAATTTTAATTCAACATTTAATATAGTTGTGAAATTTTGTAATTATAAAAATTTCTACTTTTTTTTCTCTCTTTTCAACATACAGCTATTTTTAAAAAGATAAGTTTTAGTTTATGGGGCCTAAAAAATTACAAAGTGAGTGAGTGAGTGAATATTAATGTTGCAGTGTTCACCTACTCGAGAGCTTTTGGCAATGGACTTGAAAATTTTGAACCATGGTCAAGTGGCGAGGATAAGACTTGAGCTGGCACCCATCTCTCCTAAATACCATACCACACCAATGCTAGGAGTTTAAGCTCTCGACAGATTCAATGTGCATTGCTCCTCTTAACAGCGGGTCTTCAGCAGTAGCCAAAAATTATAAAAGGGCAGTAATAATTAATTGTGGGAAATTACCACGAGAATTTTTTAATGACGTTAATCTAGAAATAACACATACACCAGGAAGGGCTGATAGTGAGAGGGAACGAGGAATTTTCACAACAATATGTTATGCATTTAAAAATATTCGTGCAGCGTTGGGGGGGGAATAAACCTGTCTGACAAAGAAAAACGAGAAAATTTCAAAATAGGGAATTTTAAGTTATACACTTGGTAAATGCCCGAGCAATGCCCGGCTAAATGGAGGGGGAGAGAGGCATTTTGAAAAAGAATATTAGAAGTGGTGATTTTGTGAAGGAAACAGAAAATTTATAAAAGAAGAGAAAGCCCGTGCAACGACGGGTCATGCAGCTAGTATATAATAAAATAAGACAATTTCTCCCGAAGTAGGAAAGATATTAGCAGGGAAAAGATGTCAAGACGTAAACATTAAATTTTTCTTGTTCTTTTATATATGTTTATTATAAAATATTATTCAAAATAAACCTACATTTCTTAGAATACAGATTTTTTGCCGCTCAAGTAAAGTTAAACCTTGTTTATTTAGCCCTAGATATGTGCCTTTGAGTTTGACACCCTTGGTGTAGGGTGTCCTCAATATTAACATCACGATTTTCTCGTATTTTTCATTAACTGCAACAGCAGTAATAGTTTTTGCATCAAACACAATGTCTTGTGCCTAAGTGTTTGTAAACTGAGTTCAGATTCCAGTAATGCAGGATGTTTCTTCAAATTAGATTGATCTTTAATGTAAAGGTGCGAATCATGTTTGTCATTAAAGCATAGTTATAATTACAAGGTCCATCACCATTTTTCAAGAACAAAGCAAGCTTTTTTAACAGTGGCATAAAGTGGAATTTGGAAAATATTTAATGAAAATTTCCTTACAGAAACTACCATTTTATCCCAAATAAGACATATAATCAAGTAACATACTTTATTCCCTGGATTTATGTATATCACACTTTTTTAAAAAAGATAAGTGCTGTTTCCAGCAGAACTTGTACTTTTGAACCTCAGCCAAGTAACGAGGAGGGCATTTGAGCTTCTCATCCAACTCGGAAGACTTGAGATCTTTCAGCGTAGATAGAAATTTCCATGGATTGGCTCCTCTATATAGCAAGATTTAGTTGCCACAGAATTGCAGGGCAGGAGTATAAGGAACAATGCCTTTTACGAAATTGTGGCAAAGACCAGCTATCATGGTCTCTTCATTGCTTGAAAAAGTTATTAAAAAATCAGAATATGTTTATTTCACCTTTGTTAGAATATTTGCAAAATAGTGTAAGTCAAAGTGAAAATCAAATGAATTATAAGAAATATTTTCTATATTTAAAGCCTTATAAAAAACTTTTTTAAAAAATCCTTTTGTCGAAATTTTTTTTGAAAAATGAAAATACTTTTCCCTTGATATACTAATATATTATTAAACATTATGCTATGTATCAACAATCGCTTTTGCATTACTCTTTATCTCATTAATAAGCAAACAGGAAAATATAGACCTTACAGTGCTTTTTTCCCCCAAATTTATATATGCTCTTATTGTTTTGTGTACCTAATTACAATACGTTAACCCGAAAAAATTCCTTCTAGGAAGGTATTCTTATTTTATGATCTTCCTCAGTTTCCTACATATTGCTTATATTAATCTATTCATACTTATAAAGATTTACTTTAATATATTTTCTGTAACTAATGTTTAATATACATTTTAGCTTTTGATTGATTTGCTATCTAAAAGCCAACTACTTTCTTCTGATATCAGAAAGAAAAAAAATAGCTGATTCTTATAAGCTGTGATATCTAGCTGATTTTTCCCTTTTTACAATTTATAATGTAGAATACAATTCTACTTGTATACTGTATATGGAAGAATTCATTTTTTTTTCTTTTACAGAAGGATGTTATAAACTGATATTCTCAACAAGAGCACAAGACCCATTTTCTTCATTGTAGATTTTGAATAGATTTTTGTTGCTACATCTGTTAAAAAAAACTTGCGGATTTAAAATTAGCAAAATGTTTTTCTCTCAAGGGAACTCAAGGCACCATTTACATGCTCATGATAATGAAAAGCCTTATGTTTGTGAACTATGCAAGAAGGGTTTTTCTCAAAATGGTCATTTAAAGCAACATTTACGGATTCATTCCAAAGAAAAGCCTTATGTTTGTGAAATGTGCAACAAAGGATTTTCTCGAAATGATCATTTAAAAGCACATTTGCGTATTCATACCAAGGAAAAGCCTTATGTTTCTGAACTGTGCAACAAGGGTTTTTCTATAAATCGTAGTTTAAAAGTACATTTACTGATTCATACAAAGGAAAAACCTTATGTTTGTTAACTGTGCAACAAGGGTTTTTTCATAAAATTATAAGTTAAAAGCACATTTAGCGATTTATGCCAAGGGAAAGCCTTATGTTTGTGAACTGTGCAACACAAGCATTTTTCTCAGAATAATAGTTTAAAACAACTTTTTTTTACGGATTCATACAAAAGGGGATGTGCTGCTAGGTGTTTTCTGAAACTGGTCACTCAAAGTACATTTTTATATTCATAGGAAGGAAAAAACCATGTTTGTGATAGATGGAACATTTCTTTGTCTAAAGACAAAAATCTCAACTTTTATTTGTTTTTAAGAATGTAGTATTTCTTTTGTTACACCTTTAATAATGACTTTGCTTTTGTAGCTGATAGACAAAATTTTGTAAATAGGTTTTTGAAAAGAAAAAAAAAGGCTTTTTAATATAGTTGCCACAAAATTGCAGGCTAGAGCATATGGAACACTGCCTTTTACAAAATTGTGGCAAAGACCAACTACTACGGCCTCTTCATTATTTGAATAAAGTTATGAAAAAAATCAATGTAATTGTTTCTTTTTTGTTAGTATGTCTGCAGAACAGTCTCTTTGTGTAAATTATCCTCTTCATAGTAAAAGAGTAAATCAAACAAATTGTAAGAAATATATTTTAATATTTTTAAAGCCTTATAAAAAAAAATTTTATAAAATCCTTTTGTCAAAACAGTTTTTGTAATTTTAAAAATCTCCTTTCTTGTATCATACTAATATATTATTAAAAATTACGTTGTCTGTCAACGATGGCCTTCTTGTTACTCTTAATCTCAAGAAAAATTGAACAGGTAAATTTAGACCTTAAGTTCTTTTTTCGTCCAGTTTTATATATTTTACTAGCTGCATGGCCCTGCGTTTCATGCGTTTTCTCTACTTTTATAAATTTTCCCTTTCCTTCACAAAATCAGCACTTCTAATATTCTTTTTCAAAATGACTTTTTCCCCCTCTCCGCTGAGCCCGGCGTTGTTCGAGCGTTTACCGAGTGTATAACTTAAATCACTGATTCGAAATTTTTTCGCTTCTTTTCTTTGTCAGACAGGTTTATTTATCCCCAGCGTTGCACGAATATTTTTAAATGCATAGCATATTGTCATGAAAATTCCCTTTTCCCTCTGGCTATCAGCCCTTCCTGGTGTGTATATGTGTGATTTCTATATTAACGTCATTCAGTGGCACACACAGAAGGGGGTACCAGAAGCCCTTGATTTTTTTTTTTTTTTCCGATTGACTGTAATTCTAAGTATATAGTACGTAAAATTTAGTTATTTGTTATTAATTACTTTTATTAATTAATGCTAATTATTTATTCAATAATTAGGTTTTTGACTGTTTTTTTGTTCTCGAAAATTGACTAAATCAAAAGGAGTACGATATAAGAATGGGGGACTTTCGACCCTAGACCCCCTTCCCCCCACCACCCTTGAAAAATTCCTATGTTCGCTATTGATATCATTACAAAATTCTCGTTGTAATTTCCTGCAATTATTGTCGCCCTTTAAAATTTTGGCTACCGCTGAAGACCTGCTGTTAAGGTATCCGACTACGTTCGGAACCGTGATTTCAAAAAAGTGCATAAACGGATAATTTTCATGATATTTAGTGTCACTTAGATTAGAATACATTTATAAAATTGTTTTAAGGACATTTTGACAAAAAAATTTATTTAAATACAATATTTCGGAAAAAAAATTAACTTCGAAAAATGCTTCGATTATAATAATATTTTGCCTGTATATAGCTCAGACTTCTGTACAGAGGCTCAACTATGATTTTTGAAGAATTCACATTATTTTCAGAGTTACAACCAACTAAAATAATTATCGGCGTTTTTTTCTTAAAATTTTCCACCTCTGTTGTCGTAAAACATGGATAAACCCACTTCTAAGTTATATATTTCAAAAATTCTAGTTGAGCCTCTGTACAGAGGTCTAAGCTATATACAGGCAAAATATTATAATAGAAGCATTTTTCACTAAAGGAGAATATTTTGCAAATTGGTCATTCTATGTTATTTTTTGTCAAAATATTGTACTTAAATAATTTTTTATTGTAATACTATTTATTCTTAAAACAATTTTATATACATTTTCTAATCAAAGTGACACTAAATATTATCCATTTATACGCTTTTGCAAAATCCCGGTTCTGAACGTATTCGGATACCCTGACAGGAGTGATGCGCGTTGAATTTGTCTTGAGCTTAAACTCCTAACGTTGCTGTAGTATGGTATTTAGAAGAGTTGGGTGCCAGCTCAAGTCTCATCCTCATCACTTGAACATGGTTCAAAATTTCCAAGTCCTTTACCAAAATCTCTCGAGTAGGTGATAAGTGCAACTTTAATATTCACTCACTCACTTTGCAATTTTTTAGCCCCCGGAAACAAATATGTACTTTTTTAAAAAATATTTGTATGTTGAAAAAAGACAAAAGTACAAATTTTTATAAATACAAAATTCCACAACTATATTAAATGTTTAATTAAAATTTTGAGCATTTTTTGAAATGTTCGAGCGTCTTAGCGTTGGTATGATAGTTAGGAGAGATGAGTGCCAACTCAAATATCATCCTCGTCACTTGACAAAGGTTCAGAATGTCGAGGTGCGTCGCCAAAAGCTCTCGAGTAGGTGAACAGTGGGACTTTAATATTCACTCACTGTCTTTGCAACTTTTTAGCACCCGGAAACGAAAATTTACCTTTTTAAAAATAGTTGTATGTTGAAAAAAAGTAGTTATTTTTATAACAAAATTTCTACGACAAATTTCTAATAAATGAAGTGTTATTAAAAACTTTGAATTTGATAAGTAATATTATAAATATTTAAAATTTTAGTATTTCTTAAAAATTCGTAAAAAAACGTTTTCGGCATTTTTTGTTTTAGATCAGTAACTCTAAAAGATCTAAGTATGATTTTTTTTTTAATTTTCATATAAACGCATCGACATCGATTTATTTTAGAAAAAAATCATAAAATATGTAAAGTATCGTTGGTTTGTAAAAAAAAAACTGTAACATGACGAAATAAATTATCCTTCCAATTACAAAATTACTGACGAAGTTATTAAAAGCGCGAATAAAATTTTGAGTATTTGTAAAAAATCATAAAAATTAAGCGATGATGTTTTTTCGAACCCGGGTACAAACGGTAGTAATAAAGCGCTCTAACCAATCGCGCCACGAAATCTTTGGAAAAAAAAAAAAGAGTGAAAAGACCTCTTTATAAAATGAAAGGAAGACATATTCAATTTCGCCAAATCTGGTGATTTTTAATATTTATAGGTGCATCTTCTTTTCTAGTGTAACCTTTCATCAAACGTGACGGGCAGAGAGGAAAAGAATCGTTTGGCGTCAAACAGGTCTTCGCCGCCAAACCCTTGGTTATTGTATTGGCGATTTTTATCTAAATGTCCTGGTGAGATATCAAATTCATTCTAAAATAAAAATAAATTAATTCCGATAAAAGTACCTTGGCAACCACTTTTAGTCGCCAAAAAAAGGACTGTACCTAGTGCACCCCCTACTACACTTGAACCGTTAAAGTTTTAATTTTTTTAGGGCTTCATTTTTAAGTTAATGCCTTCAAACTTCATATGTCGATTGCAAACAACGGTAATTTTTAAACAAAAAGTTAAAAAAAAAATAATAAATAATGCTTAAATATTTCTCGCAAAAAGGGAAAAAAAACAATTTTTTTTTAAAAAAAGAAGCTGTAATTTTTAAGTATTTTTTTTTAATCTTTGTGCAGATTATGGATAATATCGTTCTACACGCGGGAAAAAAAAGTTTCGTGATATTTTTATAAATAAGGAAGCTATTAAGTAAAATTTTGAGTAATTTTTGAAAAATCGTAAAGAAAAAGTTTTTGACATTTTATTTTTTAAATGACTGATTCTAAAAGAGAAAAGCATGAACTTTTTTAGTGTAGAATATCATTTTATTGACGCAAAAGAAATTCAAACGGAACGATTTAGAAATCATTTTCATTAAAACCGATCGATTTTGACTCATTCTAGAAAATATTATTTTGTAAAATAAATTATACCGTATCGTGGCGAAATAAATCTTTCCTATTCTGTAATTATTTTTTGTCTAAGTCTCATAAAAAAAAATTAGACTGTGTTTTAAAAACATCGGGGGTAAAAAAAAAATCTCACCTCCCGGTTTTTTATTCTATTTGGCGAAATAAACAACACGCAGGAGTAAAACAAAGGTTTTTAATTAATATCTTTTTAACTAATTGTAATATAAATGGTAAAAACAGATAATTCCCAATCTTTTGTTACCTTCTGCGTCGAGTGGTTCGAGAGAAAATAGATGTACATACGTACAAAGCGACCGACATACATACGTATGTTTACCTACGAATTTTAACCCTTAACTTCGTACTGTTGCATTTCTGCAACATATGATTTATTTGAATTTAACAGACTCAATATATTTTTAATTACCTACAAATCACTTCTCTGCGAGAAAAAAGATTACTGCAATGAAATACATGCTAATTTTGTCACTAGGTGGAAGTACATTTTTTCCAGAAATCACGACAATTATAAAAATCTCTGATGCCTCAAGAACTGTGTTTTTGCTATAAAAAGAATCCATTATATTTTATGCTTCCTCTTGTTTATTGGCAAAATAAATTACCAGGTAAGAAATTTAAACATTTTATGATGAATAATAAAATCCTCATATAAAAAAAAAGTTTTGTAATTTACAGCACTACTGCGCAATGTTGCACTTTTTTCATAGAAATTTAAAAAATTGCATAATGCAGTACATAATTGCCATAATGCAGTACATAATCCGATAGAATTCTTCACCAGGAAGATATATATGTGTGTATATATTGTGATCTTCCTTAGTTTTCTATATATTGCTTATATTAATCTGGACATAATTATAAAGAATCATTTGAATATATCTTTAGTGACTAATGTTTAATATGCATTTTAGATTTCAATTTATTTGCTATGTAGAAGCCAAATACTTTCTTCTGACATCAGAAAAAAATTAATTATGTGTAGAATACCAAACTACTTACATATTGAACAGTATATAGAGGACTTCATCTATTTATTTTTCTTTTACAGAAGGATATTATAAACTCATATTCTGAGCAAGAGCACAAGACCCATTTTCTTCATTGTAGATTTTGAATAGAGATTTTCGTTGCCACATCTGTAAAAAGAAACCTTACACATTTGAAATTGGCAAAATGGCTTTCTCTCAAGGGAACTCAAGGCATCATTTACATGCTCGTGATAATGAAAAGCCTTACGTTTGTGAAACGTGCAACAAGGGTTTTACTCGAAATGATAATTTAAAATTACATTTACGTATTCATACCAATGAAAGGCCTTATGTTTGTGAACTGTGCAACAAGGGTTTTTCTCTAAATCGTAGTTTGAAAGTACATTTACTGATTCATACAAAGGAAAAACCTTATGTTTGTAAACTGTGCAACAAAAGTTTTTCTCAAAATGGTCATTTAAAGGAACATTTGCGGATTCATACCAAGGAAAAGCCTTATATTTGTGAACTATGCAACAAGGGTTTTTCCCACAATTCTAATTTAAAAGCACATTTACGGATTCATACCAAGGAAAAGCCTTATATTTGTGAACTGTGCAACAAGAGTTTTACCCACAATGATGCTTTAAAAGCACATTTACGTATTCATACCAAGGAAAAGCCGTATGTTTGTGAAATGTGTAACAAGAGTTTTCTCGAAATGGGGATTTAAAAGTACATTTGCGGATTCATACAAAGGAAAAGCCGTATGTTTGTGAAACATGTAACAAAAGTTTTTCTCAAAATGGTAGTTTAAAAGCACATTTACGGATTCATACCTAGAAAAACCTTATGTTTGTGAACTGTGCAACAAGGGTTCTTCTGAAAATAGTAAATTAATAGTAACATTTATGTGCTTGCACCGAGGAAAAGCCAAATGTTTGTGAAATGTACAATAAAAATGGTGAATTAAAAAGACATTTACAGGTTCATACCAAAAGCACTGCACTATTAGGTGTTTTCTGAAACTAGTCAATTAAAGCACATTCATATATTCATAGCAAGGAAAAAGTCCCATGTTTGTGAAATATGCAAAATTTCCTTTGCATGTTTGTGAAATATGCAAATTTTCTTTACTTTTAAAACCTATGGAAAATCTCAACTGTTGAATATTTTTAAGTATGTAGTATTTCTTTTGTTACACCTTGATACTCTTTTGCTTTTGTAGCAGATAGAAAACTACATACGAGTATATTGGTTTTTGCAAAAAAAGGACTTTTTATGCACAGTATTTCAAGAAAAATGGGTTTTTTTTCCCAAAACTTCTTCATTTTTTTAAAGTAATATGATTACAAGAAGAAATTTTTTTATTTGATTATGACTTGTTTATTTTTATTTGATAAAATGTGTCAAATATTGATATATTTGTAATTATGCTGTTAACTTATTTATAATATTCTCGTGTAGTATTAAATGAAAAATAAATGCAAATGTAAGTCATTAACTCTTAAAAATTACTCATGAGTCACTTGGATATTTGTTAAAATAAAACAAGAAAATTTCAAAATAGGGAATTTTAAGTTATACACTTGGTAAAAGCCCGAGCAATGCCCGGCTAAATGGAGGGGGGAGAGAGGCATTTTGAAAAAGAATATTAGAAGTGGTGATTTTGTGAAGGAAACAGAAAATTTATAAAAGAAGAGAAAGCCCGTGCAACGACGGGTCATGCAGCTAGTATATAATAAAATAAGACAATTTCTCCCGAAGTAGGAAAGATATTAGCAGGGAAAAGATGTCAAGACGTAAACATTAAATTTTTCTTGTTCTTTTATATATGATTATTATAAAATATTATTCAAAATAAACCTATATTTCTTAGAATACAGATTTTTTTTTGCCGCTCAAGTAAAGTTAAACCTTGTTTATTTAGCCCTAGATATGTGCCTTTGAGTTTGACACCCTTGGTGTAGGGTGTCCTCAATATTAACATCACGATTTTCTCGTATTTTTCATTAACTGCAACAGCAGTAATAGTTTTTGCATCAAACACAATGTCTTGTGCCTAAGTGTTTGTAAACTGAGTTCAGATTCCAGTAATGCAGGATGTTTCTTCAAATTAGATTGATCTTTAATGTAAAGGTGCGAATCATGTTTGTCATTAAAGCATAGTTATAATTACAAGGTCCATCACCATTTTTCAAGAACAAAGCAAGCTTTTTTAACAGTGGCATAAAGTGGAATTTGGAAAATATTTAATGAAAATTTCCTTACAGAAACTACCATTTTATCCCAAATAAGACATATAATCAAGTAACATACTTTATTCCCTGGATTTATGTATATCACACTTTTTTAAAAAAGATAAGTGCTGTTTCCAGCAGAACTTGTACTTTTGAACCTCAGCCAAGTAACGAGGAGGGCATTTGAGCGTCTCATCCAACTCTGAAGACTTGAGATCTTTCAGCGTAGATAGAAATTTCCATGGATTGGCTCCTCTATATAGCAAGATTTAGTTGCCACAGAATTGCAGGGCAGGAGCATAAGGAACAATGCCTTTTACGAAATTGTGGCAAAGACCAGCTATCATGGTCTCTTCATTGCTTGAAAAAGTTATTAAAAAATCAAAATATGTTTATTTCACCTTTGTTAGAATATTTGCAAAATAGTGTAAGTCAAAGTGAAAATCAAATGAATTATAAGAAATATTTTCTATATTTAAAGTCTTATAAAAAACTTTTTTAAAAAATCCCTTTGTCGAAATTTTTTTTGAAAAATGAAAATACTTTTCCCTTGATATACTAATATATTATTAAACATTATGCTATGTATCAACAATCGCTTTTGCATTACTCTTTATCTCATTAATAAGCAAACAGGAAAATATAGACCTTACAGTGCTTTTTTCCCCCAAATTTATATATGCTCTTATTGTTTTGTGTACCTAATTACAATACGTTAACCCGAAAAAATTCCTTCTAGGAAGGTATTCTTATTTTATGATCTTCCTCAGTTTCCTACATATTGCTTATATTAATCTATTCATACTTATAAAGATTTACTTTAATATATTTTCTGTAACTAATGTTTAATATACATTTTAGCTTTTGATTGATTTGCTATCTAAAAGCCAACTACTTTCTTCTGATATCAGAAAGAAAAAAATAGCTGATTCTTATAAGCTGTGATATCTAGCTGATTTTTCCCTTTTTACAATTTATAATGTAGAATACAATTCTACTTGTATACTGTATATGGAAGAATTCATTTTTTTTTTCTTTTACAGAAAGATGTTATAAACTGATATTCTCAACAAGAGCACAAGACCCATTTTCTTCATTGTAGATTTTGAATAGATTTTTGTTGCTACATCTGTTAAAAAAAACTTGCGGATTTAAAATTAGCAAAATGTTTTTCTCTCAAGGGAACTCAAGGCACCATTTACATGCTCATGATAATGAAAAGCCTTATGTTTGTGAACTATGCAAGAAGGGTTTTTCTCAAAATGGTCATTTAAAGCAACATTTACGGATTCATTCCAAAGAAAAGCCTTATGTTTGTGAAATGTGCAACAAAGGATTTTCTCGAAATGATCATTTAAAAGCACATTTGCGTATTCATACCAAGGAAAAGCCTTATGTTTGTGAACTGTGCAACAAGGGTTTTTCTATAAATCGTAGTTTAAAAGTACATTTACTGATTCATACAAAGGAAAAACCTTATGTTTGTTAACTGTGCAACAAGGGTTTTTTCATAAAATTATAAGTTAAAAGCACATTTAGCGATTTATGCCAAGGGAAAGCCTTATGTTTGTGAACTGTGCAACACAAGCATTTTTCTCAGAATAATAGTTTAAAACAACTTTTTTTTACGGATTCATACAAAAGGGGATGTGCTGCTAGGTGTTTTCTGAAACTGGTCACTCAAAGTACATTTTTATATTCATAGGAAGGAAAAAAACCATGTTTGTGATAGATGGAACATTTCTTTGTCTAAAGACAAAAAATCTCAACTTTTATTTGTTTTTAAGAATGTAGTATTTCTTTTGTTACACCTTTAATAATGACTTTTGCTTTTGTAGCTGATAGACAAAATTTTGTAAATAGGTTTTTGAAAAGAAAAAAAGGCTTTTTAATATAGTTGCCACAAAATTGCGGGCTAGGAGCATATGGAACACTGCCTTTTACAAAATTGTGGCAAAGACCAACTACTACGGCCTCTTCATTATTTGAATAAAGTTATGAAAAAAATCAATGTAATTGTTTCTTTTTTGTTAGTATGTCTGCAGAACAGTCTCTTTGTGTAAATTATCCTCTTCATAGTAAAAGAGTAAATCAAACAAATTGTAAGAAATATATTTTAATATTTTTAAAGCCTTATAAAAAAAAATTTTATAAAATCCTTTTGTCAAAACAGTTTTTGTAATTTTAAAAATCTCCTTTCTTGTATCATACTAATATATTATTAAAAATTACGTTGTCTGTCAACGATGGCCTTCTTGTTACTCTTAATCTCAAGAAAAATTGAACAGGTAAATTTAGACCTTCAGTTCTTTTTTTCGTCCAGTTTTATATATTTTACTAGCTGCATGGCCCTGCGTTTCATGCGTTTTCTCTACTTTTATAAATTTTCCCTTTCCTTCACAAAATCAGCACTTCTAATATTCTTTTCCAAAATGACTTTTTCCCCCTCTCCGCTGAGCCCGGCGTTGTTCGAGCGTTTACCGAGTGTATAACTTAAATCACTGTTTCGAAAATTTTTCGCTTCTTTTCTTTGTCAGAGAGGTTTACTTACCCCCGGCGTTGCACGAATATTTTTAAATGCATAACATATTGTCATGGAAATTCCCTTTTCCCTCTGGCTATCAGCCCTTCCTGGTGTGTATATGTGTGATTTCTATATTAACGTCATTCAGTGGCACACACAAGAAGGGGGGGGGGTACCAGAAGCCCTTGATTTTTTTTTCCGATTGACTATAATTCTAAGTATATAGTACGTAAAATTTAGTTATTTGTTATTAATGACTTTTATTAATTAATGCTAATTATTTATTCAATAATTAGGTTTTTGACTGTTTTTTTGTTCTCGAAAATTGACTAAATCAAAAGGAGTATGATATAAGAATGGGGGACTTTCGACCCTAGACCCCCCCTTCCCCCACCACCCTTGAAAAATTCCTATGTAAGCTATTGATATCATTACAAAATTCTCGTTGTAATTTCCTGCAATTAATTATTGTCGCCCTTTTAAAATTTTGGCTACCGGTGAAGACCTGCTGTTAAGGTATCCGACCACGTTCGGAACCGTGATTTCAAAAAGTGCATAAACGGATAATTTTCATGATATTTAGTGTCACTTAGATTAGAATACATGTATAAAATTGTTTTAAGGACATTCTGACAAAAAAATTTATTTAAATACAATATTTCCGAAAAAAAATTAACTTCGAAAAATGCTTCTATTATAATAATATTTTGCCTGTATATAGCTCAGACCTCTGTACAGAGGCTCAACTATGATTTTTGAAGAATTCACATTATTTTCAGAGTTACAACCAACTAAAATAATTATCAGCGTTTTTTTCTTAAAATTTTCCACCTCTGTTGTCGTAAAACATGGATAAACCCACTTCTAAGTTATATATTTCAAAAATTCTAGTTGAGCCTCTGTACAGAGGTCTAAGCTATATACAGGCAAAATATTATAATAGAAGCATTTTTCACTAAAGGAGAATATTTTGCAAATTGGTCATTCTATGTTATTTTTTGTCAAAATATTGTACTTAAATAATTTTTTATTGTAATACTATTTATTCTTAAAACAATTTTATATACATTTTCTAATCAAAGTGACACTAAATATTATCCATTTATACGCTTTTGCAAAATCCCGGTTCCGAACTTATTCGGATACCCTGAGAGGAGTGATGCGCGTTGAATTTGTCTTGAGCTTAAACTCCTAACGTTGGTGTAGTATGGTATTTAGAAGAGTTGGGTGCCAGCTCAAGTCTCATCCTCATCACTTGACCATGGTTCAAAATTTCCAAGTCCTTTACCAAAATCTCTCGAGTAGGTGATAGTGCAACTTTAATATTCACTCACTCACTTTGCAATTTTTTAGCCCCCGGAAACAAATATGTACTTTTTTAAAAAATATTTGTATGTTGAAAAAAGACAAAAGTACAAATTTTTATAAATACAAAATTCCACAACTATATTAAATGTTTAATTAAAATTTTGAGCATTTTTTGAAATGTTCGAGCGTCTTAGCGTTGGTATGATAGTTAGGAGAGATGAGTGCCAACTCAAATATCATCCTCGTCACTTGACAAAGGTTCAGAATGTCGAAATGCGTCGCCAAAAGCTCTCGAGTAGGTGAACAGTGGGACTTTAATATTCACTCACTGTCTTTGCAACTTTTTAGCACCCAGAAACGAAAATTTACCTTTTTAAAAATAGTTGTATGTTGAAAAAAAGTAGTTATTTTTATAACAAAATTTCTACGACAAATTTCTAATAAATGAAGTGTTATAAAAACTTTGAATTTGATAAGTAATATTATAAATATTTAAAATTTTAGTATTTCTTAAAAATTCGTAAAAAAACGTTTTCGGCATTTTTTGTTTTAGATCAGTAACTCTAAAAGATCTAAGTATGATTTTTTTTTTAATTTTCATATAAACGCATCGACATCGATTTATTTTAGAAAAAAATCATAAAATATGTAAAGTATCGTTGGTTTGTAAAAAAAAAAACTGTAACGTGACGAAATAAATTATCCTTCCAATTACAAAATTACTGACGAAGTTATTAAAAGCGCGAATAAAATTTTGAGTATTTGTAAAAAATCATAAAAATTAAGCGATGATGTTTTTTCGAACCCGGGTACAAACGGTAGTAATAAAGCGCTCTAACCAATCGCGCCACGAAATATTTGGAAAAAAAAAAGAGTGAAAAGACCTCTTTATAAAATGAAAGGAAGACATTCAATTTCGCCAAATCTGGTGATTTTTAATATTTATAGGTGCATCTTCTTTTCTAATGTAACCTTTCATCAAACGTGTCGGGCAGAGAGGAAAAGAATCGTTTGGCGTCAAACAGGTCTTCGCCGCCAAACCCTTGGTTATTGTATTGGCGATTTTTATCTAAATGTCCTGGTGAGATATCAAATTCATTCTAAAATAAAAATAAATTAATTCCGATAAAAGTACCTTGGCAACCACTTTTAGTCGCCAAAAAAAGGACTGTACCTAGTGCCCCCCCTACTACACTTGAACCGTTCAAGTTTTAATATTTTTAGGGCTTCATTTTTAAGTTAATGCCTTCAAACTTCATATGTCGATTGCAAACAACGGTAATTTTTAAACAAAAAGTTAAAAAATAATAATAAATAATGCTTAAATATTTCTCGCAAAAAGGAAAAAAAAAACAATTTTTTTTAAAAAAAGAAGCTGTAATTTTTAAGTATTTTTTTTTAATCTTTGTGCAGATTATGGATAATATCGTTCTACACGCGGGAAAAAAAGTTTCGTGATATTTTTATAAATAAGGAAGCTATTAAGTAAAATTTTGAGTAATTTTTGAAAAATCGTAAAGAAAAAGTTTTTGACATTTTATTTTTTAAATGACTGATTCTAAAAGAGAAAAGCATGAACTTTTTTAGTGTAGAATATCATTTTATTGACGCAAAAGAAATTCAAACGGAACGATTTAGAAATCATTTTCATTAAAACCGATCGATTTTGACTCATTCTAGAAAATATTATTTTGTAAAATAAATTATGCCGTATCGTGGCGAAATAAATCTTTCCGATTCTGTAATTATTTTTTGTCTAAGTCTCATAAAAAAAAAAAGACTGTGTTTTAAAAACATCGGGGGTAAAAAAAAAAAATCTCACCTCCCGGTTTTTTATTCTATTTGGCGAAAGAAACAACACGCAGGAGTAAAACAAAGGTTTTTAATTAATATCTTTTTAACTAATTGTAATATAAATGGTAAAAACAGATAATTCCCAATCTTTTGTTACCTTCTGCGTCGAGTGGTTCGAGAGAAAATAGATGTACATACGTACAAAGCGACCGACATACATACATATGTTTACCTACGAATTTTAACCCTTAACTTCGTACTGTTGCATTTCTGCAACATATGATTTATTTGAATTTAACAGACTCAATATATTTTTAATTACCTACAAATCACTTCTCTGCGAGAAAAAAGATTACTGCAATGAAATACATGCTAATTTTGTCACTAGGTGGAAGTACATTTTTTCCAGAAATCACGACAATTATAAAAATCTCTGATGCCTCAAGAACTGTGTTTTTGCTATAAAAAGAATCCATTATATTTTATGCTTCCTCTTGTTTATTGGCAAAATAAATTACCAGGTAAGAAATTTAAACATTTTATGATGAATAATAAAATCCTCATATAAAAAAAAAAGTTTTGTAATTTACAGCACTACTGCGCAATGTTGCACTTTTTTCATAGAAATTTAAAAAATTGCATAATGCAGTACATAATTGCCATAATGCAGTACATAATCCGATAGAATTCTTCACCAGGAAGATATATATGTGTGTATATATTGTGATCTTCCTTAGTTTTCTATATATTGCTTATATTAATCTGGACATAATTATAAAGAATCATTTGAATATATCTTTGGTGACTAATGTTTAATATGCATTTTAGATTTCAATTTATTTGCTATGTAGAAGCCAAATACTTTCTTCTGACATCAGAAAAAAATTAATTATGTGTAGAATACTAAACTACTTACATATTGAACAGTATATAGAGGACTTCATCTATTTATTTTTCTTTTACAGAAGGATATTATAAACTCATATTCTGAGCAAGAGCACAAGACCCATTTTCTTCATTGTAGATTTTGAATAGAGATTTTCGTTGCCACATCTGTAAAAAGAAACCTTACACATTTGAAATTGGCAAAATGGCTTTCTCTCAAGGGAACTCAAGGCATCATTTACATGCTCGTGATAATGAAAAGCCTTACGTTTGTGAAACGTGCAACAAGGGTTTTACTCGAAATGATAATTTAAAATTACATTTACGTATTCATACCAATGAAAGGCCTTATGTTTGTGAACTGTGCAACAAGGGTTTTTCTCTAAATCGTAGTTTGAAAGTACATTTACTGATTCATACAAAGGAAAAACCTTATGTTTGTAAACTGTGCAACAAAAGTTTTTCTCAAAATGGTCATTTAAAGGAACATTTGCGGATTCATACCAAGGAAAAGCCTTATATTTGTGAACTATGCAACAAGGGTTTTTCCCACAATTCTAATTTAAAAGCACATTTACGGATTCATACCAAGGAAAAGCCTTATATTTGTGAACTGTGCAACAAGAGTTTTACCCACAATGATGCTTTAAAAGCACATTTACGTATTCATACCAAGGAAAAGCCGTATGTTTGTGAAATGTGTAACAAGAGTTTTTCTCGAAATGGGGATTTAAAAGTACATTTGCGGATTCATACAAAGGAAAAGCCGTATGTTTGTGAAACATGTAACAAAAGTTTTCTCAAAATGGTAGTTTAAAAGCACATTTACGGATTCATACCTAGAAAAACCTTATGTTTGTGAACTGTGCAACAAGGGTTCTTCTGAAAATAGTAAATTAATAGTAACATTTATGTGCTTGCACCGAGGAAAAGCCAAATGTTTGTGAAATGTACAATAAAAATGGTGAATTAAAAAGACATTTACAGGTTCATACCAAAAGCACTGCACTATTAGGTGTTTTCTGAAACTAGTCAATTAAAGCACATTCATATATTCATAGCAAGGAAAAAGTCCCATGTTTGTGAAATATGCAAATTTTCTTTACTTTTAAAACCTATGGAAAATCTCAACTGTTGAATATTTTTAAGTATGTAGTATTTCTTTTGTTACACCTTGATACTTTTGCTTTTGTAGCAGATAGAAAACTACATACGAGTATATTGGTTTTTGCAAAAAAAGGACTTTTTATGCACAGTATTTCAAGAAAGATGGGTTTTTTTTTCCAAAACTTCTTCATTTTTTTAAAGTAATATGATTACAAGAAGAAATTTTTTTATTTGATTATGACTTGTTTATTTTTATTTGATAAAATGTGTCAAATATTGATATATTTGTAATTATGCTGTTAACTTATTTATAATATTCTCGTGTAGTATTAAATGAAAAATAAATGCAAATGTAAGTCATTAACTCTTAAAAATTACTCATGAGTCACTTGGATATTTGTTAAAATAAAACAAGAAAATTTCAAAATAGGGAATTTTAAGTTATACACTTGGTAAAAGCCCGAGCAATGCCCGGCTAAATGGAGGGGGGAGAGAGGCATTTTGAAAAAGAATATTAGAAGTGGTGATTTTGTGAAGGAAACAGAAAATTTATAAAAGAAGAGAAAGCCCGTGCAACGACGGGTCATGCAGCTAGTATATAATAAAATAAGACAATTTCTCCCGAAGTAGGAAAGATATTAGCAGGGAAAAGATGTCAAGACGTAAACATTAAATTTTTCTTGTTCTTTTATATATGATTATTATAAAATATTATTCAAAATAAACCTATATTTCTTAGAATACAGATTTTTTTTTGCCGCTCAAGTAAAGTTAAACCTTGTTTATTTAGCCCTAGATATGTGCCTTTGAGTTTGACACCCTTGGTGTAGGGTGTCCTCAATATTAACATCACGATTTTCTCGTATTTTTCATTAACTGCAACAGCAGTAATAGTTTTTGCATCAAACACAATGTCTTGTGCCTAAGTGTTTGTAAACTGAGTTCAGATTCCAGTAATGCAGGATGTTTCTTCAAATTAGATTGATCTTTAATGTAAAGGTGCGAATCATGTTTGTCATTAAAGCATAGTTATAATTACAAGGTCCATCACCATTTTTCAAGAACAAAGCAAGCTTTTTTAACAGTGGCATAAAGTGGAATTTGGAAAATATTTAATGAAAATTTCCTTACAGAAACTACCATTTTATCCCAAATAAGACATATAATCAAGTAACATACTTTATTCCCTGGATTTATGTATATCACACTTTTTTAAAAAAGATAAGTGCTGTTTCCAGCAGAACTTGTACTTTTGAACCTCAGCCAAGTAACGAGGAGGGCATTTGAGCTTCTCATCCAACTCGGAAGACTTGAGATCTTTCAGCGTAGATAGAAATTTCCATGGATTGGCTCCTCTATATAGCAAGATTTAGTTGCCACAGAATTGCAGGGCAGGAGCATAAGGAACAATGCCTTTTACGAAATTGTGGCAAAGACCAGCTATCATGGTCTCTTCATTGCTTGAAAAAGTTATTAAAAAATCAGAATATGTTTATTTCACCTTTGTTAGAATATTTGCAAAATAGTGTAAGTCAAAGTGAAAATCAAATGAATTATAAGAAATATTTTCTATATTTAAAGTCTTATAAAAAACTTTTTTAAAAAATCCCTTTGTCGAAATTTTTTTGAAAAATGAAAATACTTTTCCCTTGATATACTAATATATTATTAAACATTATGCTATGTATCAACAATCGCTTTTGCATTACTCTTTATCTCATTAATAAGCAAACAGGAAAATATAGACCTTACAGTGCTTTTTTCCCCCCAAATTTATATATGCTCTTATTGTTTTGTGTACCTAATTACAATACGTTAACCCGAAAAAATTCCTTCTAGGAAGGTATTCTTATTTTATGATCTTCCTCAGTTTCCTACATATTGCTTATATTAATCTATTCATACTTATAAAGATTTACTTTAATATATTTTCTGTAACTAATGTTTAATATACATTTTAGCTTTTGATTGATTTGCTATCTAAAAGCCAACTACTTTCTTCTGATATCAGAAAGAAAAAAAAAATAGCTGATTCTTATAAGCTGTGATATCTAGCTGATTTTTCCCTTTTTACAATTTATAATGTAGAATACAATTCTACTTGTATACTGTATATGGAAGAATTCATTTTTTTTTTTCTTTTACAGAAAGATGTTATAAACTGATATTCTCAACAAGAGCACAAGACCCATTTTCTTCATTGTAGATTTTGAATAGATTTTTGTTGCTACATCTGTTAAAAAAAAACTTGCGGATTTAAAATTAGCAAAATGTTTTTCTCTCAAGGGAACTCAAGGCACCATTTACATGCTCATGATAATGAAAAGCCTTATGTTTGTGAACTATGCAAGAAGGGTTTTTCTCAAAATGGTCATTTAAAGCAACATTTGCGGATTCATTCCAAAGAAAAGCCTTATGTTTGTGAAATGTGCAACAAAGGATTTTCTCGAAATGATCATTTAAAAGCACATTTGCGTATTCATACCAAGGAAAAGCCTTATGTTTGTGAACTGTGCAACAAGGGTTTTTCTATAAATCGTAGTTTAAAAGTACATTTACTGATTCATACAAAGGAAAAACCTTATGTTTGTTAACTGTGCAACTTTTTTTCATGCACATTTAGCACAAGCATTTTGAACTGTGCTTTTCAGAATAATAGTTTAAAACAACTTTTTTTTACGGATTCATACAAAAGGGGATGTGCTGCTAGGTGTTTTCTGAAACTGGTCACTCAAAGTACATTTTTATATTCATAGGAAGGAAAAAAAACCATGTTTGTGATAGATGGAAAACATTTCTTTGTCTTAAGACAAAAAATCTCAACTTTTATTTGTTTTTAAGAATGTAGTATTTCTTTTGTTACACCTTTAATAATGACATTTGCTTTTGTAGCTGATAGACAAAATTTTGTAAATAGGTTTTTGAAAAGAAAAAAAGGCTTTTTAATATAGTTGCCACAAAATTGCGGGCTAGGAGCATATGGAACACTGCCTTTTACAAAATTGTGGCAAAGACCAACTACTACGGCCTCTTCATTATTTGAATAAAGTTATGAAAAAAATCAATGTAATTGTTTCTTTTTTGTTAGTATGTCTGCAGAATAGTCTCTTTGTGTAAATTATCCTCTTCATAGTAAAAGAGTAAATCAAACAAATTGTAAGAAATATATTTTAATATTTTTAAAGCCTTATAAAAAAATTTTTTATAAAATCCTTTTGTCAAAACAGTTTTTGTAATTTTAAAAATCTCCTTTCTTGTATCATACTAATATATTATTAAAAATTACGTTGTCTGTCAACGATGGCCTTCTTGTTACTCTTAATCTCAAGAAAAATTGAACAGGTAAATTTAGACCTTCAGTTCTTTTTTTCGTCCAGTTTTATATATTTTACTAGCTGCATGGCCCTGCGTTTCATGCGTTTTCTCTACTTTTATAAATTTTCCCTTTCCTTCACAAAATCAGCACTTCTAATATTCTTTTCCAAAATGACTTTTTCCCCCTCTCCGCTGAGCCCGGCGTTGTTCGAGCGTTTACCGAGTGTATAACTTAAATCACTGTTTCGAAATTTTTTCGCTTCTTTTCTTTGTCAGACAGGTTTATTTACCCCCGGCGTTGCACGAATATTTTTAAATGCATAACATATTGTCATGGAAATTCCCTTTTCCCTCTGGCTATCAGCCCTTCCTGGTGTGTATATGTGTGATTTCTATATTAACGTCATTCAGTGGCACACACAAGAAGGGGGTACCAGAAGCCCTTGATTTTTTTTTCCGATTGACTATAATTCTAAGTATATATTACGTAAAATTTAGTTATTTGTTATTAATTACTTTTATTAATTAATGCTAATTATTTATTCAATAATTAGGTTTTTGACTGTTTTTTTGTTCTCGAAAATTGACTAAATCAAAAGGAGCTTGATATAAGAATGGGGGACTTTCGACCCTAGACCCCCCTTCCCCCACCACCCTTGAAAAATTCCTATGTTCGATATTGATATCATTACAAAATTCTCGTTGTAATTTCCTGCAATTAATTATTGTTGCCCTTTTAAAATTTTGGCTACCGCTGAAGACCTGCTGTTAAGGTATCCGACTACGTTCGGAACCGTGATTTCAAAAAAGTGCATAAACGGATAATTTTCATGATATTTAGTGTCACTTAGATTAGAATACATGTATAAAATTGTTTTAAGGACATTTTGACAAAAAAATTTATTTAAATACAATATTTCGGAAAAAAAATTAACTTCGAAAAATGCTTCTATTATAATAATATTTTGCCTGTATATAGCTCAGACCTCTGTACAGAGGCTCAACTATGATTTTTGAAGAATTCACATTATTTTCAGAGTTACAACCAACTAAAATAATTATCGGCGTTTTTTTCTTAAAATTTTCCGCCTCTGTTGTCGTAAAACATGGATAAACCCACTTCTAAGTTATATATTTCAAAAATTCTAGTGGCCGCGGTAGCCGAGTGGTATAGGTATCGGATCGTGGCTTGCCTGGTCACGAGTTCGATCCCAGTACCACTAAAAGACCCGCCGTGTAGGGCAGCGATGCACGTTAAATCTGTCGAGAGCTGAAACGTCCTCCCGTTGGTGTGGTGTGGTAGTTATGCCAGCTCAGGTGTCGTCCACGTCAAAAATTCAAAATTACGTGGTCCGTCGCCAAAAGCCCTCGTGTAGCTGAACAGTGCGACGTTAATATTAAATCAATCAATCAATCAAAAATTCTAGTTGAGCCTCTGTACAGAGGTCTAAGCTATATACAGGCAAAATATTATAATAGAAGCATTTTTCACAAAAGGAGAATATTTTGCAAATTGGTCATTCTATGTTATTTTTTGTCAAAATATTGTACTTAAATAATTTTTTTATTGTAATACTATTTATTCTTAAAACAATTTTATATACATTTTCTAATCAAAGTGACACTAAATATTATCCATTTATACGCTTTTGCAAAATCCCGGTTCCGAACGTATTCGGATACCCTGAGAGGAGTGATGCGCGTTGAATTTGTCTTGAGCTTAAACTCCTAACGTTGGTGTAGTATGGTATTTAGAAGAGTTGGGTGCCAGCTCAAGTCTCATCCTCATCACTTGACCATGGTTCAAAATTTCCAAGTCCTTTACCAAAATCTCTCGAGTAGGTGATAGTGCAACTTTAATATTCACTCACTCACTTTGCAATTTTTTAGCCCCCGGAAACAAATATGTACTTTTTTAAAAAATATTTGTATGTTGAAAAAAGACAAAAGTACAAATTTTTATAAATACAAAATTCCACAACTATATTAAATGTTTAATTAAAATTTTGAGCATTTTTTGAAATGTTCGAGCGTCTTAGCGTTGGTATGATAGTTAGGAGAGATGAGTGCCAACTCAAATATCATCCTCGTCACTTGACAAAGGTTCAGAATGTCGAGGTGCGTCGCCAAAAGCTCTCGAGTAGGTGAACAGTGGGACTTTAATATTCACTCACTGTCTTTGCAACTTTTAGCACCCGAAACGAAAATTTACCTTTTTAAAAATAGTTGTATGTTGAAAAAAAAAGTAGTTATTTTTATAACAAAATTTCTACGACAAATTTCTAATAAATGAAGTGTTATAAAAACTTTGAATTTGATAAGTAATATTATAAATATTTAAAATTTTAGTATTTCTTAAAAATTCGTAAAAAAACGTTTTCGGCATTTTTTGTTTTAGATCAGTAACTCTAAAAGATCTAAGTATGATTTTTTTTTTTAATTTTCATATAAACGCATCGACATCGATTTATTTTAGAAAAAAATCATAAAATATGTAAAGTATCGTTGGTTTGTAAAAAAAAAAAAAACTGTAACATGACGAAATAAATTATCCTTCCAATTACAAAATTACTGACGAAGTTATTAAAAGCGCGAATAAAATTTTGAGTATTTGTAAAAAATCATAAAAATTAAGCGATGATGTTTTTTCGAACCCGGGTACAAACGGTAGTAATAAAGCGCTCTAACCAATCGCGCCACGAAATCTTTGGGGAAAAAAAAGAGTGAAAAGACCTTTATAAAATGAAAGGAAGACATTCAATTTCGCCAAATCTGGTGATTTTTAATATTTATAGGTGCATCTTCTTTTCTAGTGTAACCTTTCATCAAACGTGACGGGCAGAGAGGAAAAGAATCGTTTGGCGTCAAACAGGTCTTCGCCGCCAAACCCTTGGTTATTGTATTGGCGATTTTTATCTAAATGTCCTGGTGAGATATCAAATTCATTCTAAAATAAAAATAAATTAATTCCGATAAAAGTACCTTGGCAACCACTTTTAGTCGCCAAAAAAAGGACTGTACCTAGTGCACCCCCTACTACACTTGAACCGTTAAAGTTTTAATTTTTTTAGGGCTTCATTTTTAAGTTAATGCCTTCAAACTTCATATGTCGATTGCAAACAACGGTAATTTTTAAACAAAAAGTTAAAAAATAATAATAAATAATGCTTAAATATTTCTCGCAAAAAGGAAAAAAAAAAACAATTTTTTTTAAAAAAGAAGCTGTAATTTTTAAGTATTTTTTTTAATCTTTGTGCAGATTATGGATAATATCGTTCTACACGCGGGAAAAAAAGTTTCGTGATATTTTTATAAATAAGGAAGCTATTAAGTAAAATTTTGAGTAATTTTTGAAAATCGTAAAGAAAAAGTTTTTGACATTTTATTTTTAAATGACTGATTCTAAAAGAGAAAAGCATGAACTTTTTAGTGTAGAATATCATTTTATTGACGCAAAAGAAATTCAAACGGAACGATTTAGAAATCATTTTCATTAAAACCGATCGATTTTGACTTATTCTAGAAAATATTATTTTGTAAAATAAATTATACCGTATCGTGGCGAAATAAATCTTTCCGATTCTGTAATTATTTTTTGTCTAAGTCTCATTAAAAAAAAATTAGACTGTGTTTTAAAAAAATATCGGGGGTAAAAAAAAAAAAAATCTCACCTCCCGGTTTTTTATTCTATTTGGCGAAATAAACAACACGCAGGAGTAAAACAAAGGTTTTTAATTAATATCTTTTTAACTAATTGTAATATAAATGGTAAAAACAGATAATTCCCAATCTTTTGTTACCTTCTGCGTCGAGTGGTTCGAGAGAAAATAGATGTACATACGTACAAAGCGTCCGACATACATACATATGTTTACCTACGAATTTTAACCCTTAACTTCGTACTGTTGCATTTCTGCAACATATGATTTATTTGAATTTAACAGACTCAATATATTTTTAATTACCTACAAATCACTTCTCTGCGAGAAAAAAGATTACTGCAATGAAATACATGCTAATTTTGTCACTAGGTGGAAGTACATTTTTTCCAGAAATCACGACAATTATAAAAATCTCTGATGCCTCAAGAACTGTGTTTTTGCTATAAAAAGAATCCATTATATTTTATGCTTCCTCTTGTTTATTGGCAAAATAAATTACTAGGTAAGAAATTTAAACATTTTATGATGAATAATAAAATCCTCATATAAAAAAATAGTTTTGTAATTTACAGCACTACTGCGCAATGTTGCACTTTTTTCATAGAAATTTAAAAAATTGCATAATGCAGTACATAATTGCCATAATGCAGTACATAATCCGATAGAATTCTTCACCAGGAAGATATATATGTGTGTATATATTGTGATCTTCCTTAGTTTTCTATATATTGCTTATATTAATCTGGTCATAATTATAAAGAATCATTTGAATATATCTTTGGTGACTAATGTGTAATATGCATTTTAGATTTCAATTTATTTGCTATGTAGAAGCCAAATACTTTCTTCTGACATCAGAAAAAAATTAATTATGTGTAGAATACTAAACTACTTACATATTGAACAGTATATAGAGGACTTCATCTATTTATTTTTCTTTTACAGAAGGATATTATAAACTCATATTCTGAGCAAGAGCACAAGACCCATTTTCTTCATTGTAGATTTTGAATAGAGATTTTCGTTGCCACATCTGTAAAAAGAAACCTTACACATTTGAAATTGGCAAAATGGCTTTCTCTCAAGGGAACTCAAGGCATCATTTACATGCTCGTGATAATGAAAAGCCTTACGTTTGTGAAACGTGCAACAAGGGTTTTACTCGAAATGATAATTTAAAATTACATTTACGTATTCATACCAATGAAAGGCCTTATGTTTGTGAACTGTGCAACAAGGGTTTTTCTCTAAATCGTAGTTTGAAAGTACATTTACTGATTCATACAAAGGAAAAACCTTATGTTTGTAAACTGTGCAACAAAAGTTTTTCTCAAAATGGTCATTTAAAGGAACATTTGCGGATTCATACCAAGGAAAAGCCTTATGTTTGTGAACTATGCAACAAGGGTTTTTCCCACAATGCTAATTTAAAAGCACATTTACGGATTCATACCAAGGAAAAGCCTTATATTTGTGAACTGTGCAACAAGAGTTTTACCCACAATGTTGCTTTAAAAGAACATTTACGTATTCATACCAAGGAAAAGCCGTATGTTTGTGAAATGTGTAACAAGAGTTTTTCTCGAAATGGGGATTTAAAAGTACATTTGCGGATTCATACAAAGGAAAAGCCGTATGTTTGTGAAACATGTAACAAAAGTTTTTCTCAAAATGGTAGTTTAAAAGCACATTTACGGATTCATACCTAGGAAAACCTTATGTTTGTGAACTGTGCAACAAGGGTTCTTCTGAAAATAGTAAATTAATAGTAACATTTATGTGCTTGCACCGAGGAAAAGCCAAATGTTTGTGAAATGTACAATAAAAATGGTGAATTAAAAAGACATTTACAGGTTCATACCAAAAGCACTGCACTATTAGGTGTTTTCTGAAACTAGTCAATTAAAGCACATTCATATATTCATAGCAAGGAAAAAGTCCCATGTTTGTGAAATATGCAAAATTTCTTTCTTTGCCTTATGTTTGTGAAATATGCAAATTTTCTTTACTTTTAAAACCTATGGAAAATCTCAACTGTTGAATATTTTTAAGTATGTAGTATTTCTTTTGTTACACCTTGATACTCTTTTGCTTTTGTAGCAGATAGAAAACTACATACGAGTATATTGGTTTTTGCAAAAAAAGGACTTTTTATGCACAGTATTTCAAGAAAAATGGGTTTTTTTTCCCAAAACTTCTTCATTTTTTTAAAGTAATATGATTACAAGAAGAAATTTTTTTATTTGATTATGACTTGTTTATTTTTATTTGATAAAATGTGTCAAATATTGATATATTTGTAATTATGCTGTTAACTTATTTATAATATTCTCGTGTAGTATTAAATGAAAAATAAATGCAAATGTAAGTCATTAACTCTTAAAAATTACTCATGAGTCACTTGGATATTTGTTAAAATAAATTCCATATATCTGAGTATGTTGTGATTTATTTATATTTCTGAAATATGAGGGTGTACTTTCAATGTGATGATGCATAACGGTTCTTGTGTTAAAGATATATACTGTTGAATCCCAATTTTACGATTTTTTCTTTTTCCCCAATTAAAGTGAAGGCAAATCCTCCTATTTAACAAATAATAAGCCCCAAATTATTTCAGCAATTGGTTAACCCATTTTTTTATTAGAAAAATCGAACTTTTTTTTTCAGATTTCACATCTTTTTTATCCGGAACAAAAAACTTCCTGTTCTCAGTAAATTTCGACGTTATTGGAAGACCATTATTTGACTTTACAGATGCAGGGGAGTGTCAGCTATCTTGAGTGTCTTGTGTAGAATGGAAAGTCTCAATCCACAAAGCAGGGGATAGTTCAAGATTTTAACGATTATGATACACATTTGATAACTGCCTGCCTATATCTGCAACTAAAGCAGTTGAAATCATTGATTTGTCATAATCATTGAATAGCGCTTCTAATGCAGAAATTGATAATGAAACCCCAGTCAAAACTGTTACATTTTAAATATTTTACATTCTTTGGAAACTGTAGAAACATGCTTCTCTCTTATGCAGCAGAATGTAAATGATACAGTATGCAACAGCCTGTCCACGCATGCACTTCACTCCTCTCCACTGGCCATCGACAATTTCATTTTAATGGGTACAAGCATGATTATCTATGTGTAGGAACGTTTTAAGATTTTTTGAGTCTCTGGGCTCCTATTTAAAAGAAGGGAAGTTTTTTCATTTTGATATTTATTGGAGGTTAACTTTTTAAAATTTACTACATATTTATACCTGTTTGTATTTCTAAAGAAATCATTTTTGTGATAGTAAAAGTAGCATTTAAATCGAAATATTTTTTATATTTTATAATGTTTCATTTAATTTTACCATGATAAATTAATTTTTATTACATTCTTACATACATTTATTCATATTATTCATTATGTTTAAAATCATTATTCATCGTGCATGCAACATTAATTTATCATCTTTCTCTTTTTGGAGTGCCGATTTACGAGAGGCCAACAGCGTGATGTCAGAGGCAGTCCTAAGTGTTTTGAAACATAACACTATCGAAGCAAAATGCAATGTTTTCTCAATCACTTTTGAATTAAGGTATCCGACTACGTTCGGAACCGTGATTTTAAAAAAGCGCATAAATGGACTATTTTCATGATATTTAGTGTCACTTAGATTAGAATATATGTATAAAACTGTTTTAAGGACATTTTGACAAAAAAATTTATTTAAATACAATATTTTGGCAAAAAAGTTAACTTAGAATAACCTTTTTTCAAAATGTTCTCCTTTTATAAAAAGTGCTTCTAAAATAATAATATTTTGCTTATATAAAGTAAAGACTTCTCCAGAGAGTCTGAACTTCTTTTTTTTTTTTTGAAAAGTTCACATTATTTTCAGAGTTACAACCAATTGAAATATTTTTTTTTATCAGCGTTTTTTCCTTAAAATTTCTCCCCTCTGTTGAAGTAAAATATGGATAAATTCACTTCTAAGTTATATATTTCAAAAATTCTAGTTCAGCCTCTGTACAGAGGTCTGAGCTATATAGAGGCAAAATATTATTGTAATGGAAGAAATTTTCATAAAAGGAGAATGTTTTGAAAATGGGTCATTCCATGTTCATTTTTTGTCAAAATATTGTACTTAAATAATTTTTTATTGTAATAATATTCTTAAAATAATTTTTTATACGTTTTCTAATCTAAGTAACACTATAACCTGCACTCAAAAATAACACCGGCAGCTAGCTCAAATAATTTTAATTGGTTGTACATTCTAATTGAGCACACTTACAAATACATGAAAACCAGTTAATCTTTATACAAATAATAAGGGGTTTGCGCGGGCGGACATTGGCATGTCCTTCTTTCTACACCGTGGTGGCATTCATACTGGTTACTTGTCCATACGGCCGGGAGATGGCGTCCTCGATGAGGAACCAGCAGAGTTGTCTTTCTTGGGTCTTCCCCTTTTTCTGAGAGGCATCACTGCAGTGGCTTCCTTGTCTATGCATGGACGAAGGGCAGATGAATGATAAGGTCCGAGAACCTCATGTGGGTTGGTTGGATTTGCCACTTCGTAAGTCGTCGGAGAGCGTTGAGTCACAATAATATAAGGCCCATCTCTTTTGGGCATGAATTTAGCTGTCTTCTTGTGGGCAGCATTGCTGAGGGGGTGAAGGGTTACCCACACTTTATCACCTGAATGATACAAGGGACCAGGACGGTGTCTTTTATCATAGAAGGTCTTTCGCTGATCTTGTTTCTCTTCAATTCTTTCACGGACTTCAGATGAAATTCTTGCTAATCTTTTCAAATATGGGGTGATCTCTGGGACTAAATTTTCATTATCTATGATGGCTCGAAAGTCGTTGGTTACATCATCTACAGTTCTCATTTCTCGTCCAAACTGCAGGTAAGCAGCAGTTTTATATACCGGTGGTATCACTCTTGGCACTGTTCAGAGCGAAACGAAGAGACGGCAACTTATCTTCTCATTCATCGTGTCAATTTTGAACTAAGATGGCAATTCTTGGTTTTGATTTGCTTATGGATGATAAACATGAATAATGTTTTGATCTATGTTCAGTATGAAACAAAGTTGTTGCATGACGGCACCCACAAACTGAGAGTCATGGTCGCTAATTAATCTTCTGGGTAAGCCGTATCATAATATAACTTCTTTCATTAGAGTTGTAGCACATTCTCTAGCAGTGGCTTGAGGGAAAGCAAAAAGTTCAACCCATCTTGTGCAACAGTCCTCAACAATAAATATCCACTTCTTTCCGGATGGACTTTCAGGCAAAGGTCCGAAGAGATCAATGGAAATTGTTTCAAAACGTTGAAAATACACAGGTGTACGTAAGAGTCCGGAAGGCTTTTGGTTGGATGGTTTGTAGCGATTGCATTCTGTGCAATTCTTTACGTAATCAGTGATGTAAAAACGCATACCAGTCCAGTAATACCGTTTGGAGATTCTTTCAAACGTTCCATCGGCTCCATAATGACCTGCGTTTGGGGCATCATGGTGGTTTTTCAAAATGTTTTGTCTTTCGTGAATTAGCACGACTAACTGGACCTCTTCACTTTCAGAAGTAGGTGAGTACCGGAATAAGATTCATTGATTCATGAGGTATCCTCTTTCTAACCAGTTGGCAAAATTAACACTTTTTTCATTGTTTTCAAAACATTCAATTATTTTCTTCAGCTCGCCATCCTTCACTTGTTCTTGGCGAACTTCTTTAGGTGAGCGTGTGGGAAAATCGACGAAAACAGCAAGAATGTCACAGTCTGCTTTCTCTTTCACAAGAGAAAGCAGACTGTGACATTCTTGCTGGGTCTAGACAATAAGCCCGCAATAAAGTTCGATCTTCCGGGAATGTAGTCGATTGTTAGATTATAAGATTGGACCTGTAGTGCCCATCTTGCAAGTCTTGCGGTGGGAGATTTCAAAGATAATAACCATTTTAAAGGCTGGTGGTCAGAGGAGAGTCTAATAGTTTGTCCTTCAACGTAACCTCTAAATTTTTCAAGTGCCCTGACAACTGCAAGAGCTTCTGTTTCTGTGGTAGAATAATTTCACTACGAGGATGAAAGTAGTCGGCTTGCGTATTCTATTAGGTGTTCCTCATCGTTTTCTCCTTGGAGTAAAACTGCTCCGAGGGCCACGCTACTGGCATCTGTTCGGATGACAAACGGCTTGGTACCGTCAGCTGGCTTAAGGACAGGAGGAGACGCTAGTTTTGATTTTAGATCTCTGAAAGCTTCTTGTTCAGAGCCCCACATTGCATTTTTCTTAGTTAAGTCTGTTAGTGGTTTTGCAATTTGAGAAAAGTTTGGAATGTATCGCCGATACCAGGAACAGGTTTGTACAAAGCTTTGTACTTGTTTAACAGAGGTTGGGGATGACATATCTGCGATAGCAGCTGCCTTTTGTGGATCAACTGAGATACCTTCCTTAGTAATGTAATGTCCTAAGTATTTCATCTTGTTAGAACAGAAGTTGCATTTTTCTCTATTTGCATTTAATTTAAGCAATGAAAGACGTTTAAAAACTTGCTCTATGTCAGAAAGATGTTTCTGGAAGGTTGGAGACAATATTATGATATCATCTAGATATGACAGTGCAAGCACATTGTTTAATTCTGAACGGAACTTGTCTATCAACCTTTGGAAGGTCGCAAGTGCATTTCGTAATCTAAATGGTATACGAGTGAATTTATAAATACCAAAAGGGCATGTGAAAGCAGTTTTGTCTTGATCCTCTGCCGCCACTTTTACTTGGTGGTATCCTGAACGCAAGTCAATAGTCGACATATAAGGTGTTGGGTTAGCAAGTGATGCGGCGCTATTTTAACTTCTTTAATTTCTAAAATTGTGAACCCAGTTTCCTAATTTCACATCGCATCATGACCATAGTTAAAATAAACAAGAATCTATAAATTAACAGTAAAATAAGCAAGAATCAATAATTTAACAGAACCAACTTTTAACGATAAAGATAAATTTATTTTTAAGCACACTTATAGAGGATTTTTACTTCTACAACAAGAGATCAAAATTAATTAAACTTAGCTAGAGAGGGTGCAGGGGGATAGACATGGTTGACGCCCGGTCCGGGTGGAATTTCGGTGTCTTTTGTTTGAAGGTTCTTCTGCAACTCTGGGAGAGGCTGTGTGTGTAAATTTTCGGGTGCGTACCCCTTTTATGTCGCACCTCATCACCCAAAAATCCTGGAGCTGGACTATTTGCCTTGTCCAGTATAATTTCTCTGATTGGTCCCGAGGCCCGCGCAGTGTTACACCACCTCAAAATTTATGCATTTACTTAACTTTTTAACGCGGGAACTTTTTTGACACACCCCTCCAAAAGGAATTTCACCACATTCGGTCAAGGGGGGACTCGTATAAAAATTCCAAGCCGTTTCAGGGGCGATTTCTAAAACAGGAACAAATCTGGCCTCCCATCACAAGTCATCCATCCGAGGCAAAGGATAACTATCTGGGACGGTTTGAGCGTTAAGCTTACGGTAGTCTATGCAGAGACGCATGCTGCCATTTGGTTTTGGAATCAAAACAACGGGAGAGGCGTACGGAGATTCACATTCTACTATGATGCCTTGCTGTAGCAGAGAATCTAGCTCTTTCTTCAACAGCTCTTTTTCTGGCTGGATTCATTCGGTAGGAAGACACTGAAATTGGTGGATTGTTTTCAGTGTTGATGCTATGTTTGATAAATGGAGTAGCTTCTCCCCCTACTTCGAAGATAGAGTGATGATTTTTAAGTAAGCTGTCTAGAGTTCCACACGCTGAGAACCAAGGAGTTCTTGTCCTTCATCTTCCCGTAGTTGACAGTTATTTATCGCCACAGGCCGTACATTAAGAGAAGTACTCTCATAAGGCGTTACGAAAATGTACGATTTTCGGGAATCGTCACAAAAAGTCCAACAGTTCTTTAGAAAATTCAGTACTATTCCAACATTTTCAAGAAAGTCAACTCCAAGTAGAGTGGAGTTGTTTTTGGCATCAGGCAGAACTATAAATGGGGTTTTAAACTTTCTGCCTTCCAGTATGACGGTTTGAAATGTACGTAGAACTTCTTTCTGAGTAACGATTCCATCAGCAAAGGATAGAGATATTGCTGTCTTTTCAAAAGCAGCTCCTTGTTGGAGAAGGATAGTGTAAAGAGTTTCTCCTGCAATTGGATGACTTGCACCACTGTCCGCAAATGCAGTTCCTGAAACTCCATTTATGCTGATCCTGAGTACAGTATTTCTGTTTGAAGGAGAGAGACTGTTAATTCGCAGAATTCCAAAATGAGCTGGATCACTCTTTGAAGGATTGCAGTCAGGGCATTTTGATTTGATGTAGCTGGGCTTTCCACATCCATAGCAGGACAGAGGATTTCGGCTTTCAAATTGCGAATGTCCTCTAAATGATTTTCTTGGTTCTCTTCCTTTGCCTTATCTACCGTTCTGATTTGTTTATTTATTTTTGAGTGGAAAGAAGTTCTTCTTACATCTGGTAAAACTTTATGGTTCGACGTCTTACCTCGAGCAATTTCATAATTGTCTAATTTTTGTACTAACTCGGAGGAGCTTTTAATATCTCCCCAGATATCCACGAAGTGTTCTTTAACTTCCTTTGAAACTCTTTTCTTAAGCTGATCGGTAAGAACCAAATCCTTAGGGGAATTAAAGTCTTTCACTTCTAGGCTATGTAGCCATCCTTCTAAGTAATAATTTAGCTCGTACGCGAAATCCTTCCACAAAGCTTCGGATTGTTTTTGATGAGTAGTGAACTTCATTCGAAACGATTCAGCACTTAACTTGAATCGTTGGAGTTGCACTTGCTTAATGTGCTGGTAATTTTCTAATTTTTCTTTGGGTTCACGCAAGATAATATGAGAAATGTCGATAGGTAACATAGGTAGAAGGCGTGTTACATAATCGACTTCACCTATGTTAACTTTCTCACACTGCCTTTCAAATATTTTAAGATAGGTGGAAATATCAGAATTTTCCACAAATCTGGGTATGAGGTGTTGGATATTTATTTTCTCTGCAGCAGTAGCACTAGTGTTAGTTGAAGTAGCAGTCATGCTTAACTTCATGCGTTCTAGCTCTAAAATCAGTCCCTCTTGTTTTCGTTTGTAATCATTTTCCTCCTTTTCGTCACGTTCGCCCTGAACCCTAGTTTCAATAATTGTTTTTAAAAGGGTTTTAGTAAACTGTTCATCATAGTCTTTTGAAGTTAGTATTAAATTTTTAAAGTCTATTACTCTCATCATTTCTATTTCGAGGCCTAATTCTGTAGCTAATGTTTTTAAGTCATCTTTGCGTACTTTAGCAAGATACGCCATTGTTTTAACTTTAGAAAAAAAGAGGTCAATAATAAAGTCTGACAGCCACAAATTAAATGCAGTTAATTTAATTTCAAAATAGTTAACCTTTATAATTGAGCATCAACTAGTCATTAGAAGAACAAGAATTGTATATTCGAACACAATACTATTCAAAAATATATTATAAATATCTTACAGGAAACAAAATCTAAACTTTGAAAGCAAAATGAAAATTCAAGTAAAAAGAAATTCTGATGGACTAAGCAACATAAAAATTAATCCTTTGAAGGAATAAAAATACTGCTTATAAAAATATTGTAGATATTTTACAGAAGGCAAAATCTTAGCTTTGAAAATAAAAATAATTCACATATAAAAGAAATTCAAAATCCAAACAAAACATATGGATGAATCTTTTGAAAGAATAAAAAAATACTTTTCTACGATACTTTACTTTATTAACAAAAAAATAATATAATAGTTTCTTTCTTTTAAATTCACAAAAATCTAATATATGATAAAAATTCTTCAATATAAGTTAGAAATAAAACACAGTATAACAACACTTTAATTCAATAAAAAAAGGTACTAAACAGGAAATATCAATCTCAGTGAAACTCTTGCGTCATAAGTTAATTACTGAGTCAGCAGAAAAGTGAAAAGTATGGATGAGATTAATAAATTTTACAGAACAAACAGTGAGTGTTGTATTCTGAGTTCCAAGTAAAATGAAGAAGAAAAAAAAAAGATCTGATTTTTTCATCAAGCAAGGGGTGAGAGACAGAAAATCGTGAGTGGGGGACCTTTTTAGTAACAAAACGTCTAGTTTGTAAAAGGAAACAAGCAGTGAAAACTCAAGATCAGAAGGGGGGTAAAAATTTCCCAAACAAGTACACTAATAATCATAAATCACAGACAGGGATAAAAATTGAACAAAAGTGGAAATAGTTTTCTTACTAGAGAAAAGAATTACACAAATAAAATTGACTAATAAATCATGGTTATTATATATATGCCATAAAATACAAATACACAAGTAAAATTCAACAAAAAGTCCAAATGAATAAGAAAACAAAACGAAAGAAACTTAGCTGACGATCCCTGAAAACGAATGCAAAATTTCTAATTTCCCGGTAGGAAATAAACAATCCAATTTCGTAGCTAGCAGCTACAACTTCAGAAAATACTTTTCGAAAATCTTTATGAGCTAGCAGTTCCGAATATTGGAAGATAATTTTGTTAGTTAATTTTGATAGGACTGCTAGTCTGACTATTCGGCCACTTGCTGGGCACCATTTTATAAACCTGCACTCAAAAATAACACCGGCAGCTAGCTCAAATACTTTTAATTGGTTGTACATTCTAATTGAGCACAGTTACAAATACATAAAAAACCAGTTAACCTTTATACAAATAATAAGGGGTTTGCGCGGGTGGACATTGGCATGTCCTTTCTACACCTTGGTGGCAGTCATACTGGTTACTTGTCCATACGGCCAGGAAAGGGCGCTCCATTACCATTCGTTACAACACTAAATATTATCCATTTATACGCTTTTGCAAAATCAAGGTTCCGAACGTAGTCGCATACCTTAAATCTGTCGGAGAGCTCAAACGTCCTCCCGTTGGTGTGGTAGTAAAGAGAGGGGGGATGTAAGCTCTGTTGTCGTCCTAGTCACTTGACCATGGTTCAAAATTACGAGGTCCGTCGCTCAAAGCCCTCATGTAACTGAACATTGCGACGTTAATATTCACTCACTCACTTCCAAATGTGACCTCAGCGGACCTAGCACGCTTGTCATCTATGTCCAAATCTTGCTTTGTGGTGAAAGTCACGGACTCGTGGCTGGCGAATCAGGAGCTCAAGCCCAGTACCGCTGAAGACCTTTTGTGTAGAGGGGCACTATGCACGCTAAATCTGTCTGGCCTCAAAAGGCCATTGGTGTGTTGTGGAAGTCAGGAGGAGGGAGTTGCTAGCAAAATGTTGTCTCCATGACTTGACCACTGTTGAAAAGTGAGAGGTCCGTCGCAAATCCCCCTCTCGTGCAGCTTTATAGTGTGATAGTCTCTCTCCTCTTCAAATTTTGACTCATTCATGAATATAACGTTGCCCAAGTGAGACACAGGCTGATTCACATATCGATAGCATCTTCATCGCGCTCCTATGGTTTGGACAAGAAGAGGTATACAGTCCAGTCTCTTGTAGACTTCGGCAATACAGTAGTAGCAAATATTGTTTTATAAATGGACTGTGGAACCATAGATGCCACACGTGGGGTGTTTGTTATTCAATTCTGCTTGAGACAGAAATATATCGATCTTACACGGGGTCTTAAGCATTGGTTGACCGACCACAGGTTTTCTGATTACTGTTTAGAATATTTTCCATGATCGTGAAGTGACGTAATGAACATTGAAGAAAAAAGCAATATCTGAGAAAAATAGCTCAATTTCAAGGCATCCCACAGAATGCCAGTGCTTATTGTCAGCCATCCCACTTCTAAACGCTAGAGTAACATATCTGTCTTGAAAACTAATTATACTAAAGTACTAATTACTTTTGACATCAGCACTTAATGCAACTCTTCTTGCTCTTCACAATACTTATTTCACACCCAACTGCCTTTTTTTTGCATATCTCTCTCTTTTGTCTGAATTATATATTTTAAAATTTTCTAAGAGTTTAATATTCTCAGAAAATTTACATATATATATTTGTGAAACATGTTTGCAGAATTCTTTTGTGCAATGATTTTTTTCGTGTTGATAAATGTATTGAAAACAGATACAGATAAATCACTAGATTTATCTCATGATGAAAAGCGAATGTTATTTGATATAATTACTGCTCTTGTGTACCAGTAAAAACAAAAAACCGTTGAAGCATTCAGCCATAGATATAGCAATCTGCTTACTGTGGACATATTTATAAATTTTATGCTTAAGAGGTTCAAACTGTTGGCCTTTGCTCCTTTCGTCATGCAGATTTATCTGTGTTAACTGCTAACCGTGTACGTGTTTCATTGGTTCTGATGTCAGAGGTGGTTAGTATACGTATGTATTTTTCTTTATGGAATCGAGTGAGTTCCAGAGATGTATGCTATCAAGACAGATTTAGATTAGTTGGTGGAAATTGTATTTAAGTTATGTTATCGTTTTTTATTTATGCACCAAGGGATAGTCTACACCTTGATTTGGAAATATTTTAATAAACTTAAAAATTCAACTACTGTGTGCTTCCCTACAGAGTCAAACCACACGCTACCTGCAAATTTCAGGTAACAAAAAAGGTTATGGGCCCAGATCTTGACTCATTTAACCGACCAACGCAGTAGTAACCTGGCTGTGACTCAGTTAACCTTGCACATTTGGAAGGAAACCAACTGTGATGCCCAGTCTTTTGACGTGACCCAACTCCTGAAGATCCAGTGTTTCTAAAAAAAAAAGGTCTGCATCTGAATTCTTTGAATGCTAACTTCACAAAGGTTTTTGTGACGAGGGCCGGCTGTCATCAACTTCCACTTTAAAATTTTGAATATGTAGGCTGCTGGTGTAGAGCGTATTCAACTACTTAACAAGTCGAACTGGAACTCGTGGAAGGAGAATATGAAAATCCTCCTTATGGAACGAGGTTGCTGGTCATTTATAGAAGAAATGGAACCTACCTTGGCTGAGACTACTGCAACAAAACGTGACAAGTCCGAGTATAAACAGCGACAAGATAGAGCTCTAGCAACAATATACTACGGTATTGACGAGAGCAATACAGAACTTTGATATCTTCCACTACAAGTCGATCTAAAGCTTAGATTAGTCTCAATGAACAGTTTGAACCCGTTTCCAGAGCATCTGTTATACGACTATTAGATGAGTTTTTCTCTATCAAGTTCAATCCAGACACTGAAAGTATTGCTGTATTTATAGCCAGAATTCGGAAGATGGTTGAAAGATAAAAAAATGTTGGACATCCATTAAATGATATGTATTGTGCTTTCCAAGCAATCAGGACACTTTCTCCAGAATTTCAAGGTATAGTGCAAATTTTGTACCGTTGGCCAGATGAGGATTTTAAACTTGATAAAATTGAGATTGAATTAATTGCCGAAGAAAATCGGTTAAAACAGTTAAAAATGATTTAAGTAAGTTGGAATTTACTGATAATTCTATTAGTGCTTATGCTACTAGTAAATTGAAACAACAGAATGTTTCTGAAAATTTTAAACCAAAACCGGATGGAAATAAGTCTAAATTTAAGAAATCTAAAATTAAAGATAAAATAGGGCCTTGCTATTTATGTAAACAAGAAGGGCATTTAAAGAGAAATTGTAAATATTTAAATTCTCTAATTCCTCAAAATTTAGTGCATCTAATTTAAATTATTGTTTTGAAGAAAAAGGTAAAAACGAAATTTTTGTTACGAAGACTAATATAAATGAAGTAGTTGATCAATTCAATTCGATTATTGATACTGCTGATACGCGACATTTATGCAATAATATAAATTTGTTTAGTAATTTAAAGAATATAGAGGGTAAAACTATGTCATTAGCCGTAGGTGGATTAGAAAGTCCAATAGAAGGTATAGGTACTGTTAAATTTTATATAAAGTTAAATGAAAGAGAGAGCATTCTATTACTTTAAAAAACGTTATGTTTTCACCTAAATTGAGACGAAATCTGTTACCAGCGCCTTTATTAGAAAAAGCAAATTGTACCTTTAAATGTGAAAATGGTATAATATATATATATATAGGGTTTTTAGCACCCAAAAGCGAGAAATTATTTTTTGCCAAAAGGTTCAATGACTCATATTTCTTAAAATCCAAATATCATGTGAAAGATGTGTATAACAATGCAGAAAGTTCTAATGTAAAAGAGGGAAATAAGCATTATTCTGGAAATATTGTGCTGTGGCATGATCGAATTTGTCTTATGAATATTGACTATTTAGTCCAAACTAGTAAAGTTTCGGCAGTAAATAGTTTACCTAAATTTAAGAATGAGAAATTAGACTGTGAAAGTTGTAAATTAGCTAAAACGAAACGTGTCTCTTTTAAACATATTGGTAGAGTAAGAAGTACTAGGCCTTTACAGTTGGTACATCCTTTACCTGTTGTATCATGTGGTGGAGCTAAGTATTTTCTGTCCATCACTGATGATTTTTCCAGAATGGTGACCTGCTTTCCTCTTAAAGAAAAATCTCAAGTTTTTGAATACTTTAAATCTTTTCAAACTAATGCTGAACGAGTTTTGAATCGTAAAATATTAAGTGTACGATGTGGCAATGGTATGGAATTTTGTCATTCTAAATTTTCCAAATATTTAAATGAACTAGGTATTAGATGTTAGAGGACAAATACTTACACAACTGAGCAAAACGGTGTATCCGAACGATTTAATCTAACTGCTATGGATTGTGTTAAGGCTATGCTTAATACCAGTAGAATTGAAAAATGTTTTGGGGCAGAAGCTTTAGTCTGTTTTACTTATGTTAAAAATAGAATTTGTCATAAATTTAAAGATAAAACCCCGTATAAGCTTTATTTGGGCCGTAAGCCAACTGTATCAAATCTTAAGGTATTTGTATGCCATCTTTATGTGGGAACTCCCAAACAGCTCAGGAATAAATTAGATTTACGTGCAAAACACGAAATAATGCTTGGCTATGCTTGTTCAACTAGAGGATACCGTATTTGGTTACTGGATGAGAAGAAGTTAATTAAAACTTGCAACGTACTTTTTGATGAATCTAAAAGAGTTTCAAACGGCATTTTTTAAACTTCCTTAGCCCTAATAGTAGAAAAACGGAATGGATGGAATTTAAATTTAATAATCCTTTTAACACATTTAGTTATGATGATCCTGACGAATCGGGTAAAGCTGTAGTTGGCGATAGCTCAAGAGTAAACGCTCCAGTTGAAAACGCATCTAATTTAGAATTATGCAGTTCAATTCCTTTTTATAGAGAAGCAATCTTGCGTCAAAACGGTAAAAGGTATGATATTTATTATCGTATAAAGATAAAGATGTCAGATTAAGGTCATTTAATGATGTAGAAAAATATTGTAGAGATAATGACATACTATATGATAAAAGTTTATTTGACTTCAATTCAACTGTGTATCATAACGCTAATCGTCCTGAAGCTTCGAATATTGAAAGTTTGATCCCTAGACATTTTAAAGATGCTAAAAACTCTCCCCAGTCTGATAAAGTGCAAGATGCAATGAAGGAGGAAATTAAAGTAATGAAAGAAAGAGATGTATGGGAATTAGTTCCCGCCCCTCAAGATTCTAAAGTTACAGGATGTTAATGGGTTTATACGCTTAAAACTGATAGTAAAGGCAAAATTTATAGGTACAAAGCTAGATTGGTTGCACAGAGGCATAACCAACAAAAGGGAGAATCTTATGATGAAACGTTTAGTACCGTAGTAAATTTTTCTCTTGTTAGATTGTTTATTGTCTTATTTGTATGCCTATTAAAATGGACTCATTGTCAATTGGATATAAAATGTGCTTATTGATATGCTAATTTGAATGAACGCGTATATATGAGGCAACCTCAAGGTTTTGAAAGCTTGAATAAAATTAACCATGTTTGTCTTTTGAAAAAAGCAATATACGGATTGCATCAAAGTGGAAGAGAATGGTATTATGAATTTGATAATGCCCTTGAAAATTTAGATTTTTTAAAACTAAATTGGTGAAATTGTGTTTATATTTATAAGAAAAATGTTCTTTTGATAGTATACATTGATGACATTGTAATGTTTGGTAAATCACAAGATGATATTGATAATGTTGTATCTTTGTTACAAATTTGATTTAAAAGTGTTGGGAAAAATTAAGAAATTACTTGGTATTGAATTTTCTGATATAAATGAACAGCATTTTATTCACCAGAAACAATACATTGGTAAAATTTGTAAAGTATTTTCTAAATATAATTTTCCCCAGGCTTCACTTCCTATTGCAAAAGGAGCAGCTCTATCTAAATTAGACAGTCCATCAAATGCTATAGAAGTAGAAGAAATGTCTAAATTTCCTTATAGAAAGCTTTTAGGTTGCTTGTCATTTATTGCAAATCGAACCAGGCTTTATATCAGTTATGCTGTTAACATCCTTTCCCAATTTCAAGAATCTCCCGGAATAAAACATTGGAATATTTTACTGAAATTATTAGGATATTTAAGTGACACGAGAGATTTAAAACTAAATTTATCTCATGTTGAGAGATTAAAGTTAAATTATTTTTCTGATTCAGATTTTGCAGCAAATAGGGATAATCGTGTTTCTATAGGAGGATTAATTTTAATGATACATAATGTCTCTGTTTCCTGGCGTACATTTAAACATAAATGTGTTAGCCTTTCCACCATGGAAGCGGAATATATATCTTTAACGGAAGCTGCAAAAGAAATTATTTGGATTCAAACTGTAATTAATGAATGTAATTTGATGCTAAAATTAAACTATTCTGGACTACCGGTTATTTATTGTGATAATCAAGCCGCTATTAATTTCTCCCGTTCGCCTGTTGAAAACCATCGGACAAAACATATTGACGTCCGATTTCATTTTTTGAGAAATTTAGTAGATAGTCAGTTTTTTTAAATAAAGTATATTAATAGTAAAAAATAATATTGCTGAGAGACATTTTTACTAAACCCTTACCTAAAGAGGCTATAAGGAGATTTTGTGACGAAATTTTTTGTATTGTGTAATTTTTATTCTTTTGAAGTATGAATGTGAAATCTACATGAGGGGGCCGCTTATTAGCCTTTGCTCCTTTCGTCATGCAGATTTATCTGTGTTAACTGCTAACCGTATCTGACGTCATTGCAAATCGTGTTCGTTTTTCATTGGTCCTGACGTCAGAGGTGGTTAGTATATGCATGTATTTTTCTTTATGGAATCATGTGAGTTCCAGAAATGTATGCTACTAAGACAGAGGACTTTAGATTAGTTGTTGGAAATTGTATTTAAGTTATGTTATCGTTTTTAATTTATGCACCAAGTGATAGTCTACACCAGGGATGGCGAACCACTGGGGCACGCGACACAATATTTTGGGCACGTCAGCGATCAAAATGGTTAGCATTTTATTTCAAAATAACAAAATTCACTATGAAATTTTTCGAATAAACGCGAATGATAGGTCGCGGTGCGGTGGGAGTACACTCGTTTGTTGTAGTCTTGTCTTAGTTACTTCGTGGACTACAATTGCTTATGATGCAAAGTTTCTACGCATAGCATAGTCAATTTCATTGTCTCGGCTGTCAATTTTATTGTCTCAACATTGTCTCAAATTTATTTGTGTTATATTTGCGATTTTTAAGTGTTATTTAAGATGGCTAGTTCAGCAAAGGTATAAAAAGGGCTAGATAGTAAGTGTAAAAGAGAATTTCAAATTTGGTGAATCTAGAAATATGGCATTATTAGTAAAGGCGACAAAGCGGTGTGTGTTTTATGTTCTGTAATAGTGGTATGCAGAACATATATCGTCTGTAAAACGGCATTTTGAAACAAATATAAAATCCTCTTCTCAAAAATGTGAACCACAGCAAAAATAATTACTTGCTTAAAATCTGATTGGTAGATGGCTTCAATTAAACATGCATTCTTCTAAAAGTAACATCTTACAATCCAAATCTAAGTTATTTGTCATCCAATCTGCAACAACAGAACTCACACTAATGTTACTTTAATTTGAATAACACGTATTACTAAAACATTTACAACTATACAGTGCGTAGTAAATAAAAGGTTTCGAGTTGTTAGTATTTATTTTTATTATTTTCCCAATAATCACAAGCCAAAATTATTTGACGGCATGACTATACCTCATGAAACACTTTCTTAGAAAAAATGGCACGCTGATCCATAAAGGTTAACCCCCCCTGGTCTACACCTTGATGGGGAAATATTTTAATAAACTTAAAAATTCAACTACTCTGTGCTTCACTACAGAGTCAAACCACACGTTACCTGCAAATTTCAGGTAACACAAACAGTGTAAAAAATTTAGTAGTGATGGGAGGCCGCCGGCCCCTGAGATACAGTTTTAATTTTTGCATTTGCCCTGTTTACAGGAAATAGGGATTACACAGGAATGTGGGTGCGTCTAGGTTCAACGGACCTTATGGCCGACAAGGTTATGTTCTTGCGCTCCAATCAAGGTGGTAGAATTGACGGTAATGAATCCGTAGTGGATTCTTTTCGAAGTGATCTGGTCAACTTTAAAAGCTCGTGCACGATAATTCTCGGGGCTTTTTCCCTCTTACGTCTGCCAGAAAAAACCTCCAGTCGGGAAGTGAACTCGCTGCCCGAGGTCTACCTCCGTTGCTCCCCTCCTCTCAGATAAGTACCACCCTTGTAAATTTTAACGTTTTTTTTTACCAATATGTTAACCAATAAATATAATTGTTACCACTATACGATCGGACTGTTAATTTATTGTAATGTTAATTTGTCAATAGAGAAACTTAACTAATTTTAACTTAAGTCATGATGCGATGTTAAATTAAGAAACTGGGTGTAGGACAGATAAATTAAAAGAACAAACTTGAACCCAAAATTTCATGCAGAATGTCGTCCAATGTTGGAATAACGAAGTCTTGAGTCAAAGTTATTTCGTTCAGTTTCCGAAAATCTAAAACAAGGTGCCATTTTTCTTTTTGCTTGACAAACAAGGCCGGAGTATTGTACTGAAAATTAGATTTTGAAATAATCCCTGCCTTCTCTAAATCTGCTATCTGACGTCTAAATTCGTTTCTTAAATTAAATGGAATCTTGTAAATCGGACATTTAATGGGATAGTCATGTTGCAGACTGATTCTATGATGATCCATAGCGGCCGCAGATAATTCTACCGTAGAGCGAGCGAAAGCACTTTTGTGCGAAATTAAAAGTTGAAATAATCTATTTTTTATTTTGCTGTCCAAACCTGAAAGGTTAAAATCCTTCTCCGTGAGTGGGGGTCGAATATCTTGAGAAACGGGAAAATCGGAAGAAAAGTCTTCGTAATTATTGACAGTAATTATTTTCATGTTTTTGTTAAGAGTGAATACGTTATCAGAATCGTTTCTAATTTTTAGAATGGTGTCATTTGTCTGTGGATCGATATTAATTTGCGAAGTAGTTAAGTGGATGTTTTTATTTTTTAACTTTGCTGAACTCTGAATAGTAGCCGAAGACGTAGAATTAGGTAGCGTTGAGACGTGGATGCGAACATTTGTGACTGAATGAGGACCCACACACGTTTTGTGTTTTAAAAATCCATGAATTAAGTTAGTCTGAACCGCACGCGGAGGAAGCGAAAAATTGATAAGCGGAATTGAAAATTTAACTATAAATAGACGGTTTTTACCCATATATAAAACTGCATTCCATAATTTCAGAAAATCGTATCCCAAAATAGCGAAATAATTATCATTAATATCTTGCTTCGTTATAAAAAAATATGTTGAAAGTGAAATTCCCCCAATGACAATTGTATTTCATAACAACCGATAACTTCTACTGTATCTCCTCTGACCGCTTTAATTTGAATTGAAACATTAAATTCCTTAAATGTTTCGTTTTTTATTTTAGTGAAAAGTGAATTGGACATTAATGAAACAGACGCACCTGTGTCAATTAAAATTCTAAATCTATAATCTTGCACACTAGAGCTGACGATTGGTAGATCATAAATATTGTCTCTAGATTTAATAGGAGAAAATCGTTTTTCTACCAATTGTAAAATATCTAAAATCGGCTTTCTCCGCGGAAGTTTAAATTATCGTTTCTCGTATTGCGTCTGAAACCTCTCGCAGGATTTCTTTCTAATAAAAATCCTTCTTCCGAAATTTTGCGTTGGAAATTGGCTCTGGAAGAATTTAATTACGATAAACACTACATCAGGGGTTCCTTAAATTCAGTAGCAGATCATCTTTCCCGTTGTATCAACAACATCACATACCTGACTCTAAAGATCTTATTAAAATGCAACATGAAGATCCTGTTTTAAGTCCTATTATACAAAAAATTGATTAAAATGACGTTAGCCCACAAGTCAGCAACTATTTTATTAATGGGGAAGGTTTTTTATGTCATTTGTCCAAGCGCCCGTCCAGATCACCCAGGTCTAACACCACTAGAAAACAAGTTTGCATTCCACATTGTCTTAAGAGGACTCGGCAACTTTTTTCAATTTTTTTTATTTAAGGGTTTTAAAATATTTTTTTGTATATTATTAACAGTTACTATTAAACTAAGAAATTTCACCATGAAAAAAAATCCTAAATTTAAAAAAAAATTTTTAATTTAAATTTTTTAAAAAATTTTTACCGATTTTCAAAATTTTTCTTCTTTTACAATTATCATTATTTTGACACCAAAATTTTTTTTTGGATTTATTAGACTATGAGTAATAACTTTAGGGATCGATTTTGCAACAAACAAATTAGTTTTGGAAGAAAAAAATAAAATGTAAACATTAATGGAAAAAAAGCTAAAAAAACATGACTTCTGCTACATTTTCTTTTATAAATTTTTTTTTATTCAAAATATTGAAAAATGGATCCCTAATTTAATTAAGCACATTGTAATAAAGATACACACCAAAATTCAAGTTGTTTGATAAATATCTGTAGAAGTTTTGTACTTTTAAAGACCATGATTTCATGAAAAAACTCGAACTGAGAAAATGCATTTTTAAGAATACCAATCAGCAAATATATATCAAAACAATGTCTAAATTTTGTAATAATTTTTCAATATGTTGTATAAATATTTACCTTTAAAATAAAACATAATACAATTCAATTTCAAAATATTAAAACAAAAATATAAGCTTTTTTAAAGTGCCTGTCTGTGAGCCCAAAATTACGAAAAATAGGAAATATCATTGTGACTTATTTTTACAAGAAACATCTATGAAATATATTAAAAAATAAATGAAATACATGAAATAAATGTAATAAAAATACATGAAATACATGAAATAAATGTAATAAAAATACATGAAATGTACAATAGAAAATTTAAAAGCTTTTATAAAAATAATTTGCTACTTAAATCAATATCTAAAATAAAATAAAGTAAAACAAATGTATGCTAAAATGTATTATTTTTTCAAAACTGGTTTGTTTTAAAATTGGCCTGCGCCATAAGTCATTCCTTCTCTCCTCCTAGCTAATAACTCTTTTTTATGTATTGATTTTTTAATAAGTTTAAGAGCAAGCTTATTACTGGCATTTTGACGACGTTTTCTAAATTTTTGTTTTCGACAATCTAAGATAGTAGCAAGTTGTTTCGTTGAACCTCCAGTAGCTACACCTAATGCTTTCTGTGTTTCTACAATGGTGCGTACTGTACCCTTATTGTATTCGCAGACAGCTTCTGTTACTGCCCGCTTAACACGTCTTTTGTTTACGAAAATTTCTTTCGGACACTTTGCCCAAATCATGCTATGCAAACTTTCGTTTGCATTTTGTGTTCCACATCGAATGCATCTTTCTAACAATTCATTAGATGCAAGTCTTTGATAAATCGGTAGAATTTTTGGAAGAAACTTTTCATTTATTGGTGTTCCTACATTTAATTTATGATTGTTAGGTTTTTCCCCATTAGCAATCGCAGATTGGTAGAAACACCATGAGTTTTCTCCTGCAGGACACTTCGAATGTTGAGGTTTAGCATCTGTAGAAATGCTATGCAACAATGTAGCATATATTGCTGTTTTCATAGCATTCACATCCCCTTTGTTTCTCAAAATAGCCTTTTGGTAGTAAGTAGTTAATTTTTTAATCGTGGCTTCTTTCAAACTACCATGAGCTTTACCACCTAAAGAAATACCTTGAGCACGACAGTCTTTTACAGTAGATCTCAAAGCTGTTCCTAACCGCTTACTAACATGATTAATACATTCTTCCTTTTTTATCACAATGTCAGGTCCATACACTTTTTTCTCGCACAAGTAGTTAAACGTTTTACAATCACCATCGGATAATACTGTAATATAACGGAATCCAAGTGATGTGAATCTTTTCCACAAGGTTAATGCAGCTTCCATTTCCATTGATGTAGATGAGCCCAAGTGATTTATATCACATTCGCTTTTATGTCCTTCATACCATATGCTGAATTCAGCACTTGACTGGCCTAGCTTATTTTTTGCCACAGAGCAATGACGACACACTTACTCATCCCTTCAAAGTCAACAACATATCCGGTGAGCATATCTATAACACATCCTACACCGATAAGTGAGGTGTGACCACGAGTTAGCCACGTTCCATCAAAACTAATACTTAAGTCTGTGATTTCAGCTCCATTCTCGTACACATTTTTAATTTCTCGGTGGATTTCCGCAAATATGTTTTCAGATGCCAGAGTATATGCATTATCCAGCCGTCTCGCACACTTCCCATATGTAGTTGATGAAAAAGGATCTATATTCATCACCATACAAAATTTTTCTATAGCTGAATAACCTTTCCCAATATGTGAAAAAGCTTGAGTTATCCTCAAATTCACATCATGGCTGGTCTGAACAGACTTTAGAGATGTGTTTACAATAGTTTTGTTTTCATCACAATTGCTACACAATAGTTTTAAATTGTATGAAAATCCCAACTTGGCTCCAAGCTCCAGTTTCAAAGTTTGTTTTTCACAATATTGGCACTTTGCACTTCGAAGAAGATTGTTAACTTGGTTAAAGTCCACCAATATATAATTTCCAATAGCAGAGGTATCCTTTTTTACCACAGTGTTCAATTTTTCCAGGCGTACATTTGAAAAAACTGAATTTTTGTTCACTTCACAATCAACTTTCGCTTTACACCATCGCTTTTCATTCATTTGCAAAGCACGTACTGAACGTTTTCTAAGAGGCATATTAGCGATAACAACAACTAATAAAATGAATTATGATTGAAGTAGCATTAAAAAATGCTGTTTTAGGTTTCTATGAAGTTAAAAACTAATGAAACTAAAAATCACACAGCAAGCGAAAATGGCAAAGCTAATGTAAATAAACAACTTCGCTGATAGTTACAGTCACAGCTTAATGGATTCCTCTGCTTCTCTGTAGTTTTTAATGTAAAATAATGGATTTATTCTCAAGTAAAAAAATGTAAACATTGAGGTGGGCGTGGCATTTAAACTGCTGACAGAGCTGTCAAAATATTTAAAATGCATTTTACTGCGTTTAAAATAATCAGATCGTTTCGAAACTTCCCTCAATTGTACCAAAGGTATCAAACTACATTTTAAACTAAAAATTGAAAAATCGATATTTTCATCGATTTTCGGTTTTTGAAAGGTGCCAAGTCCCCTTAAAGCTAGAATTCTCGAATCTGTCCATTCTGAATATGGAGGGCATCTTAATTTTTTTAAAACATATCTCGACTCAGCGAAAACTTCTTTTGGCAGAATATGTACAAAGATACTAAAAATTTTGTTCGTTCTTGCACCGTATGTTTATCTCGAAAAAACGCTTTCAAAATTCCGCCAGCACCTCATCAGCCAGTAGAACAAAGTCAAGAACCGGGAGAAACGTGTCATTTTGATATTTTCGGTCCTTTAAAAACCACGCCTAAAGGTAATATATATATATAGCTATGTTTTATCTATGATAGATGCATTCACAAAATACATTCATATTGTTCCACTTCCTGATATTAAGTCGAGTACGATTTCTAAAGCTTTCTTTGATAATTACATTGTACACAGGGGTTGCCCACATAAATTAGTCGTAGATAACGCTACATATTTTAAGAGTTCTGAATTTGTTGAATTTTGCAGAGTTATGGGCATTCATAAAAGACACATATCAAGTTATTCCGCTCACGTCAACGGGAGGGTAGAGAAACCCAATCAATCGCTAGCCAATATCCTGGCATCAATTTCGCAAAATACAATTGACTGGGATGAGCAGCTCCCTCACACCATGTTAGCATTAAACTCAGCGATTCATGAAGCTACATACATATCGCCTTTTTTCCTAGAACATGGCAGGGATATTCGATTATCTTACACTTACGAGAAAAACTCCGACACACCACAAAATAAGTATGAATATGTCGAGAAACTTTTACCGTTTTTGGAGCAAATTTTTAATAAAGTTTTAAAAAATCTAAAAGAGCAGGAGGCATCGCATGTTGATTTGAGTACGAGAGCGACAAAGCAACATCATTATGATTACAAAATCGGGTCCTTGTGTTTTATTAAGACGCCTAATATCAAATCTAATTTATCTCCAAAACTCAGACCTAAGTTTGAAGGTCCTTACAGAGTAATAGAGCGTTTTTCTAATGTCAATTATAGGGTTCAACATGTAGAACAATTGAGCAAGAGATTTAACACACATGTCAATCGGATGATTCCATTCATTAAGAGATTCTCATATTTGCACTTAAATAATTTAGATGAGTTGCAGCCAGACGAGACGGAGGTTAAGGGTATTGTTCCAAGTCCACGGTATAATTTAAGGGCCCGTGCAGGCAATTCGGCTTATTAATTCACTTACCGCGCTAAAAAATTTTTTTGAAGGAAACTGAAATTTTTTTTTTACAATTTTTACGCTTCGTCACTTCGAGAGCACACATCTGGAATGGTACCTGTCTCATTGTTGCACCTTGTTTTATGTCATGTTTGATGTGTTAGTGAGATAAAATTTTGTACTTATTTAATGAATTCTAGCTCAATTTTTTTATGCAATTTGTTTCATATCTTGATTTGATGCTTAAATGAGATAATGTTGTATGTGGTTAATATCAATTTTAGCTCTAGATAAAATTTTTTTTTTGATGCTATGTGTTTTATGCAATATATAAAATTTGTTGTTTGTAATAGGAGTGTTATTTAATTTTGCTATGCGATTCATGTATGCACGTCAATTTAATTTTATAAATTTTAAGTTTTAATTCATGTTTGCAACAAAAAATCAAATTTTGGGGTCTTTGGACACCTGTCATGAAATTTGAATGTTGTTACTATACATACATATTTGACATTTTTCATTTATGAAATAATTTTGTGTTGTGGTTATTATCTAGTATTTTAAATTTTTTTTTCATACAAAAGGTTCCTTTATTGAATAAGTTAGTTCATGCTGACTTGATTGTGTATAACTGTGTACTTTTCTTGTTAAATTTTGAGTTTTCATAAAAGATTAATTTTTTTTGGTGGCGGCACTTTGTTAGATGAAATTTTATTGATAGTTGTGCTGGTGTATTAATTTTAAGTGCCTGTGTATTACTGAATTTATGCTTGTTAAGATATGGATAGAGGTGGTCGTTTGAATTTTTTGTCCTTAAGAAATTATGTTGACTCTTCACTTTATTTTGCTCAAGTTTTTTTGTTCTGTCATATGATTGCTAATTTTAATTTAAAATTTTTCTAGTGTTTCGGTTAGGTGTTTCAATGCTAATTGAATTTTTGTGTTTTTTTTTCTATAGATTTGGAATTTTTTTGTTTGCTTAGGGCTCTAGTTAAATTGTGGTTTGGTTAAATGAATATGCAGTCAATCATTGTGTCTCGGTTGTGAGCTAAACTTTACTGGGAATTGAATGTTTTGTTTGATGTCGATATAGTACTTCTGTTGGTTTAGGTTAAATTTGTTTTATTCATGGTAGCGCTTGGATAGATTATTGAATTGAGTATTGATATTCATTTACTTTTTTATGGTTTTGGATTTTAATTGTAGTTTTGCATTGTTATTTGGAAATAAGTTTTTGGTCAGATAATGATATTGTGACATCGTCGATGGTTGTGAATTCCCATCTTTCGATTCACAATAGGTTTTATGGTTTCACCAGCTGTTCAAGGACAAGTACGACACCCATCGATTGTCCCTGAATTTTTACGATCAACCAGCTGTGGAATGACCAGTGCACGTGGCCATGGAGCCATTGTTTATTGTCTGAACTCGGGGAGTGGAGACAGCCAGACGGGTCGCCATAATGGACTTAAGAGTTCGGCGCCCCATTGACAATAGGCGAAGCCTATCTTAAAATAATCATGTCGTCTTTTCTAGTGTTGTGTGAAGGGGATACTAGGAACAGGTGGCGTGATGGACAAGTGTGTCCAGATGTTGGTCAAGGAACTATGGCGCCTTGGGCCAGACGGCTCGGGTGTGTTTTGGCGTGTTATGCGCAAATAGGACGAGGGAGGTCAAGAGAGACTTTAGTGACCTGCCAATAAGAAGGGACGAGGGGCGTGTTGTGAACACACCCCTGGTGTTTAAAAGGGTTCTTTTTCAGGGGAGAGAGGAAAGGACAAAAAAGTCGGGAGAGAACGGACGGAAGGAGAAGGGGGAAGGAGAACGGAGAAGAGACGGATGGAGAAAAGGGCTGAGTCCGGAAATTGGAGTGAAAAAGACGATGAACGCCTGTTGCGTTGAGAATGGGAATATGAACTGACTACACCGGCTTGGCAATTTTACTTCATTAAGAATTGTTTATCAAATAAACAATATTTTTTTATTTCTATGTGAAGCTGTAACCTTATTTATTGATGTATAGCTACTCACGACGTTACAGTATTGTTAAATTTTATGTTTTGTGTACGCGTAGTTGTGTCAGCTTTGAGTTTGGTTTTGGCGAAGAGGAGAATTTTGATTTAGTATTGTTTGTTTTAGATATTTAGTTTGATATTTTTTTTGAAGATAATCAGGTGTGCATTTTAGTGTGTTCTTATTTTTTTCCGTTTAATTGATTCGAGTGTATATTGTCATATGGAGTTGGTGTTTCGTTGCTAGTTAACAATTTTTTTTGTTCGGATGTTGAAGCGGTTCAGTTAATTGATTGTGCTTACTATTCTCGTTATTGAAATTCCGTGTTGTTGCTGTTTCAAGTTGTAGTCGATATGGTGTTGTTAAAATTTGAGAAGAGGAAAGGAATTGGCCGGATTGTCCATAGTGTAGATATTAGATTTTGAGCGCTTTAAGTTTTATGATGATGTTAATTCCGATAACAGTTGGTTAGATGTTGCGCTGCTTAAATTAGAGAAATTAATTGTGTTAAATCTTGATAGTAATTGATTAGGCATTCTTGGCTGTAGTACTTGGAATTTTGAGATATTAAAGTGTAAGGAAAAGGTGAAGTTTTGATAGAAAGAGTTATTGCGTGTTCATTATGTTTGCGCGTGGAATTGAGTTTTTTCTGTTTTTTCTGAGATGTTAAGGTTTGTAAATTTTTTTTGTTAATCTGTTCGGGTTGAGATGAGATTTTAATTGTCGGAGCAATGTTGTGTTTGGGGAATAAGTATTGGTTACATCGATTTTTTGGACGTTTTGTTTATGAATTAATTCTTGGTGTGCTTAAACGATAAAGGAAAACAACCCATCTCACGCTAGCCGCTGTCCATTTCATTCTGGTGAACTCCTCTCGGAGAATTTTCGTCGGCACTTCCACCCCCCGCGGGTGCCACGGTCCAGGGGTGGAATTTTGGATGTCGGTTCTCTCGGCGCTTTAGGAGGAATTTTCTCCTTCGCGCCCCCTGCTGTCGCAAGCGAGATCAGAAACTCAGCCTCTCTTTTCTCTATGGGGTCTTCGTCCCCCCCCCCTTGTTGCTTCTTGTTTGTTACTTTTCTCTCGTTGGTGCTCGATGCTAATTTTTGTTTTGTTTTTTCTAGACGCAATAGCCTTTCTTTCGTAATATTTAGTATTGTTGTTTTAGATATTGAGTTGATAATTTTTTTTTGGTTTGAAAATGCTGAAGATCAGGTGTGAATTTTTTTTTCTTTTACTAATTGTTGAATGAGTTAGATAAGTTGAGTTAAGGATTTTGTGGAATATTTGAGAAAGTTATTCGAAGGAGATAGATAAATTTTAATTTGATGAATTTGTTGAATAATTGGGAAAGTTTTTTTTATGGAGATAGATAAGTTTGCGTTCAAAAGTATGTGGAAAATTCGAGAGTTGTTTGATATGGAAATGGAAAATTGAGTTGTAATAATTATATGGTATATTTGAGAAAGTTGTTTTGATGTACAGAAGGTTATTTTCAGTTAAGGGTTTTGGGAGATGGAAAATTGAGTTGTAAAAAATTATACGGTATATTTGAGAAAGTTGTTTTGGATGTAGAGAAGGTAATTTGAGTTAAGGATTTTGTACGATTTCGAGTAAATAAGTTGATGAACATAGATAAGTTGAATTAATGATTGTGTGGTATATTTAAGAATGTTTTGAGATGAATCTAGGCAAGTTCGAGTTGAGGATTATGTGAGATTTTGTGTAAATAAGCTGATGAGCAAAGATGGGTTTTAGTTAATGGTATTGTGGAGAAGTCGATTAATTATTTGGAAGTTGCAGATAAGTTTAGTTAGTGTTATTGAGGTACATAATATGAATGATCTTTGAGGTAAAGGCATTTTTGAATGATTGAGGAATCATTTTAAGATTACTGAGAATTTTGGGTTAAGGTTATAGAGTGATATTTGAGTAATTAATTCGTTGATTATCGATGAATTGAATTAGCGGTATTGTTGAAAATTGAGGATCTTTGTTGTTGTTTTTTTTTGTATATTTGTTGTGCGTATAGTGAAACATTTTGAGTTTTTTTTAATTATCTAGAATTGATACATTGTATTACATAGAATGTTAAAAGGTTATGTTGATTAGTGAAGTGAAATTTTTTGGGGGAATTATGTTCAATTATGTGTAGCACTTGTAATATTTTTTTTTGCTTTTTTTTTTGTTTTAGTTAAAGTTACTTTGCCCTGTTTGTGTTCGCCTTATATGTCATGGGTTGCATTATCAATTTTATGTTTATATTTTTTTTCTGAAATTTTCAACTGCATTTGTGATTTCTGGAATTCATTTCTCAATATGGAAATTCGCATGTATTTGAATGTAGAAGAAATTTTTTTTTCTCTCTCAATTTTTTTAAAGTATTAATCGATATAGTTATTTTTTTTATAATCGGATTTGCATTGTTTTTTTGTCTTAATTGTACATTCTGTCTATTGTGTTGACGGTGACTAGCAATCGTCATATTGCAAAAGATAGTATGATCTGTTTTTTTTTTCCTTCTGCCTTTGTAAACATTGGGGATGCATTCTGGTCAAATGCACACTCATAGTTTGCCATTCTAAGTTCAATTACAGTAATTTTTTTTCTTAATTTCAAATTGTAACCAATGCTTGTAGTGAATTTTTTAAATTCCTTAGGCTACTAAGCATTCTTAGAGGTTATAAATTTTTTTTTTTTTACCTTTTACACTATTCGCTTCAATTTATAGATTTTAATTTGCAAATCTGAATTAATTACATTTAATTTTTTTTAACTTTCAATTGTAACCAATGCTTGTAGTGATTTTTTTAAATTTCTTAGGCTATTAAGCATTCTCGGAGGTTATATATATGATTCCTACCTATGCACACCCATTGCTTCAATTTCTAACTTTTCACTTTAAATAAATTTTTTTCACGAAAGATTGTTATGTTGAGGGTTAAATTAGTAATTTTTTTGGTGGTCTGGGACATGCACATCACATTAGTCGTGTCAGGATTTCGATGTTAAACCAGTGTTTCTCAAAGTGTGGGGCGCGCCCCCCTGGGGGGGCGCGATGACCCCACAAGGGGGGCGCGAGCATATCGAAAATTTAAAGATTTGTTTTTAAAAAAAATAACCGGAAAGAGAAGTAAAACAAAATGCTTTCTTCCATAATAAAAAAAATACACACAACAACACTGACATAATTTATGTTTATTATCTGGCTTTTTTCCGTCATCAAATAGCTATCTTAGATCCCAAAGTCAAATTAAAGAAAAAAAAACGTTTTGTTTAATTTGCTGTATTTCCTCAATGAGAGATTTTTTAATTACGTTTTAACATAAAATATTACTCGTTAAAAGAAAAAACGAAACCCAGACCCTGAGAAAAATTCTAAGAAGATAAACAATTCACCACTGTAATTATTATTGAAATACTGTACATTAGTTGTAGAAAAAGATAAGGAAGTCATGATTCACTTTTCAGCCAGGCTGCATAGTACGTTTGCTAATCATTTGATTGACCTTCAATCTTATGGTATGGTTATTATCAATATTAGTTCCCTCCCATCTTTTATGCGTTTGCTTTTCGCTTAGGGAAATTGTAAATAATTGAGTTTTGCGATATTTGGAAAAGAATTGATTGGTTTAACATTTCTGTAGGATAATTGAAAAGTGTCTGATTTGCATCCTTTATTATGGTCTTGTACTTTTGAATCATTTTAGTTCAGTTTTATTGGATTTTTTCTCAAATCATCAAAGAATTGAATAGTCCTTGAAAGAAGGTAAGTATACTTTCTATAAATTAAAATATTCACTAGAATTCCGATTTGTATTGTGTACAGTAAAAATAATTCTAAACAAATGATTGGGGTGACTGAGTCCCCCCGCACTACCATTAATGTTAGTATCGAGTACGCGCCTGCTCCCGGGTTAAAACATTTTGAAGTCTTCTCGCTTTAAATGTTAAAAAGTAACACAATTATTCTTCATCGGAATTTTATATTCTTTTTCATAATTTAACATTAATTCTAAATGCTAATTGTGTGAGGTTTAAAATTACAGTTCTTTTAAACAGTTATTTACAATTATAGCATTTATCTAAAAAAATCATTTTACATTTTTGTATACAATGTCGTGCACACAGTTTTACTCTCCTTACAGTTCAGCTATTATATCAAGAATAATGTTTTATTTTTTTAAAAAATGAACTCGTGCGAAGAGTCGGTGTTTCAGCCAGTATACGTTTGATGTATCAGTACTGAAGAAGGTATTTTATAAAGAATTTCTTATTACTGAATTTGGCCGCGGTAGCCGGTGGTATAGGTATCGGATCGTGGCTTGCCTTGTCACGAGTTCGAGCCCAGTACCACTAAAGACCCGCCGTGTAGGGCAGCGATGCACGTTAAATCTGTTGAGAGTTGAAACGTTTTCCCATTGGTGTGGTGTGGTAGTTAGGAGAGAGAGGTGCCAGCTCAGGTGTCATCCACGTCACTTGACCATGGTTCAAAATTACGTGGTCCGTCGTCAAAAGCCCTCGTGCAGCTGAACAGTGCGACGTTAATATTCAATCAATCAATCTTATTACTAAATTAAGAACAAGTTTAATAATTATTAGGGACTTCCACGGGCTTGTCTTGTAGAGGAAAGTTTTTCAAAGGAAGGTTTAATATCAGAAATTGACACTTAAAGAGTTATTTTTCTATATTTAGCTGAAATCTATATTTTGTCTTCAAGGCATCCACTGCAGAAAATCCGGTTTGAAAAAGGTAGGATGTTGAAAATGGTAATAGTATACGAAGTGCTTTTGTTTTCAGTACAGATAATTCCTCATCCACCTCTACCCCAAATTCAAAGAGCGATTTATTACAAAATTGCCTTTTAATTTTTCACTGGATGTGAAATCTATGAAGATTTTTTTTTTCTTTGGAAGTTGAGAGCCCTTCTGGAGTATCTAGAAATAGATCCCTAATCCACTCGTAACTTGCTACCAAGCTGTCCTCATCCAGAAAATACTTTTTAAAATTCTTTGCCAACATAGCTAAATGATTTTACATGTTTTAAAACAACTTTCACATGTTGTTCTACAGATTTGTAAGTTTTAACACATATCGAGCTGGGGCTTTTTTTTTCCATCATTTACTTCAGTAGTGGTAAATCCAAAATTTAAGTATTTTTGAGAAGATTGCCTTGATTTAATTTTCGGAACCATGCTCGTTCGTCTGTGTACTTGTTGATTCTTTATTATGGTCGAATGTTTGCTTACGACTTAAAAATGTATGTATGATATTATTTTAATCTACTGCCGTAAATACTTAATTACCGTGAATTACAATTAACGTGGAAATTAAAAAAAATGTACATTCAAGCTAGATTCGGTAACTATAGGAGTATCGAGTCGACCAAAACTGACTGGGATTGTACGAAGAAAAGCATTTTTACATGTTTTGCGCAGGCGTCCGATAGGTTGCCCAGACTCATGCAAACGTACCCTATAATGCCAGATGTGATGGATATGATAGAGAGCGACATTGACTAGACTATTTTTCTAATGACATTTGTACTTTGAGAAATGAATGCTGAAGGAAATAAATCTTTAATTAAATACATCATTTTGCGATCTGTTCCAATTTAAAAATTAGAGAAAGAAAAAATAACATAATTCTAAGTAATATATATTTTAAGTAATTTTCTTAAAATATATATTACTTAAAAGTTACATATACACAAAATTTAATATACTTATCGTATTAATTTGTACGGTTTATAATTAAGATCGTATTGTAACTTTAGCGTCTCTCTCTCAAAGTGCATTTTTATTGCAGTAAATACATTATTGTTGTACAGAGGGGCGAGACAAAAATTATGATTGAAAATTGGGTCGCCAGTATTGAAAGTTTGAGAAACACTGCTTTTAATGTATGAGTGGTGCACAGAGTATTTTATGACTAATTAATTAATACTAAATTAAGAACAAATTTAATAATTATTAGCTACTTCCATGGGCTTGTCTTACAGAGCAAAGTTTTTGAAAGGAGTTTTAAGATAAGAAATTGACCCTCTGAGTTCATTTTCTACATTTAGCTGATATCTATATTTTGTCTTCTAAGCAACCACTGAATTTTGTAATATGTTCCAATTTAAAAATCAGAGAAAGGAAAAATAACTTAGTAATTATCCTATTACTTAACTTTTTTTTTTTTTGCTTAAAAGTAACATATACAAAATTTAATACTTATGTCATGAATTTGTGCGGTTTATAATAATTATTGTTGCTTTATCGTAAAAGTGCATTATTATTGCATTCAGTAAATTATTATGTATAAGGGGGGCGCGATAAAAATTGTGATTGAAAAGGGGGGCGCCAGTATTGAAAGTTTGAGAAGCACTGTGTTAAACGATTATGAGGTGTCTGTTTCTGGGTGCCACGTTTGTATTGATTACATATGTTTTCACTTGTACTTATTTCTTATCACAAAGTATTTAGTTCAATGCTCATATGTGTGGCTATTGTGAGTAGCGAAGCTGTTAGATATGCAATTTTTGAATTTATTATGTGTTACTCGTCTTAATTTTTTTATTATTTAGTGGCACATGATTCTTTGTGATTATTCAATTATTTCTATTTGTTATTTTATATATGTTGTCCTTGAGAATTGTTTAGTGACCCATATCTCATTCGATAATTGTTTGTTCGGAACATGAATTTAATTGTAGTTGTTAGTAGTTGAATTTTTTTTCTCTCTCATTTCGCAACGTTTAAGGAATTAGGATTAACATGCAGTTATCTTGTTGGTAGTTTTTGTGTGTGTGTGTGTGCAAATTTTTTTGCTTAAAAAAAAGAAAAATTTTTTTAGACAATGCTTCTTGAATTTTTCTTTACGTTTGAGTGATGGGAGGACGAGATGGGACCTTGGGTATCTGAAAGCCCTGTGGAAGAGTGGGAAAATTTGTTCTCTCTATTTTACATACTCTACTGATGCTGGCTCTCCTACGAGAGTGTTCGTGTTTTTTTTTTTTGTTTCAGGACATTATGCCATCGTGACTTCCTGTGCATTGGGTCTAGATTGCTCCACGAGATAGTATCCTACAAAAAGTTGAGACTGTTACTCAATGTTTCACCTGGCCTTTGCACCACTGGAGGAGCCCCCGCGGGATTCAGACCCACCGGTTCTTCATTTCACGAGAGATTTACTGCATAGAACAACTACGTCTCTATAATGCTGAGGACTGTGACGTTATGCTTCGGTGGACAGTCGTTCTTGACCAGGAGTTTGATGACGGATGACGGGACTGTTGAACTGTTGTCATGATTGCATTTACATAATAATTACATGTGACGTTATGCTTCACCCAGCCTCAGGAGTCTTCATTAAGATTGGGATGTTTCAGTTATCATTCTTCAAGAAGTGGACATTCGTTCTTGACCAGGAGTTTGACGAGGGACGACGGGACTGTTTGAACTGTGGTCGCTATTGCATTTATATAATATTTACATTTTTATGAATGAATTTTTTTGTGAGTTTCTTTATTTCTAGTTTTGTTAATCTGAAAGAGCGGAGGAGTGATGGGAGGCCGCCGGCCCCTGAGATACAGTTTTAATTTTTGCATTTGCCCTGTTTACAGGAAATAGGGATTACACAGGAATGTGGATGCGTCTAGGTTCAACGGACCTTATGGTCGGCAAGGTTATGTTCTTGCGCTCCAATCAGGGTGGTAGAATTGACGGTAATGAATCCGTAGCGGATTCTTTTCGAAGTGATCTGGTCAACTTTAAAAGCTCGTGCACGATAATTCTCGGGGCTTTTTCCCTCTTACGTCTGCCAGAAAAACCTCCAGTCCGGAAGCGAACTCGCTGCCCGAGGTCACCCTCCGTTGCTCCCCTCCTCTCAGATAAGTACCACCCTTGTAAATTTTAACGTTTTTTTTTACCAATATGTTAACCAATAAATATAATTGTTACCACTATACGATCGGACTGTTAATTTATTGTAATGTTAATTTGTCAATAGAAACTTAACTAATTTTAACTTAAGTCATGATGCGATGTTAAATTAAGAAACTGGGTGTAGGACAGATAAATTAAATGAACAAACTTGAGCGTCGCATTAGTAGCTCTCATTTCTCGTATGGCAGAATGTCGCAAAGTAGCTCACTGCAATGCGTACACAATGGTATAAGCAATATCTCAGGAACAGAATTTGTCACACTTCCTCCTTCAATTAAATGCCGTATATTAATAGTGGACCTGCTTGAAAGATCTTGCTTTCAAGCAGGTGATCTGCTTATGCACATTTTTTCGCATTTTATATAGTTAGTTTTTTTAAACTTGTAAGACATTTAACATGATTGAAAAAAGTGCACTGAAGACATTGTATACTGTTTTAGTTCCAAAAAGAGAATAATGCGATGGAGGCAAAAGAAACTTGTGTGGTGTATTTGGAGAGGAAGCAGTAACAGCTCGAACATGCCAAAGATAGCTTGTGAAATTTTGTTTAAATGATTTTCTTTGGAAGTTGAACCCAGATCAGGAAGGCCATCAGATGTCAGTGATGAAGCGCTAAGCATTATGATCAGGGAAAAAACCCAGGTTTACTTCCACAGAGGTGGGCTTCAAGCTTGGAATTCATCAGACTACTGCTTTGGATTACATTAAAAACCTTGTTTTCATGTCTAAACCCTCTGTTTGAGGGACACATGAATTAAGCGAAAACAATTTAATGGACAGAATTTCGAGATGATCTTTAAATATTACTCGTCACAAAAGGGGACCACTTGGTTAATGGAGATGAAAAGTGCATTATAAAAAAATACATATGTTTACAAAGGAGAAACACCGCCATCTATATCAAAAGTTGGCGTGCATCAGAATAAGAATATGTTGTGTTGTTGGTGAGACAGCAAGGGTATAGATCACTATGATTTACTGACTACCGTTACTGTTCGCAATTTGAAATTTTGAATATAGAAATTCAAGATAAACGTCCATCTTTGGCCAACAGAAACGGTGTGATTCTTCATCAGGACAACGCTAGATTATACGTAGTATGAAACGGCGCATAAAATCTGGCAGAGTTGGCTTGGGAAACTTCCTCAGCCATCCTCTACTCCTCATATTGCACCATCTGACTATCGTCGGTTCAGGTCGCTGCAAAATTTTCTTGATTGAAATAAGCATATAAATTATGAGTGCCCAAAGGGCAGTGAAAGAATACTTTGTTCTCTTAAATAGTAAACTTCTTTTTTGGGGTTTAGGTAAACAGACAGTTGTAGCTAACAAAGGACATTATATTTTAGATTAAATTTTAAATGAAAAGTGATTTTTTTGCTTCAGAAATAAACGATGTAACTTTCCCTTACACTAGGGGTGTCAAACTCGTGGCCCATGACAAACATTTTTGTGGCCCGACCAATATATCGGTGCACAATATTATATAATAAAATTTTGAAAATTTTCCCTCGAAATAGTAAATTTAGTAGTGTAACGAATGGCAAAAAGATGGTACTAGAGCGCCCTCTTCTGGTCGTATGGATACTTACTGAGTCAGCTTGCCACCTCGGTGGAGGGCGAACGTGCCAATGTCCGCCCGTGCAAACCCCTTAGAATTTGTATTGTATTAATTGTTTTTATGTCTTTGTAACCGTGCTCAATCAGAATGTGTACCAATTAAAATCATTTGAGCTAGCCACCGGTGCTATTTTTTCAGTGCAGGTTATAGTAGCAGAAAAGAGATGTCAAGTGAGAAGACTGAAATTAACTGACTAAATTTTTCTTGTTCTCTTATATATATGTTTCTTATTATGCATTTGTGAAATAAACCTACGTTTCTATAAATATTGCGGTCCACCTAAAGTTAAACTTTGTTTGGACCAAATTAGCCTTTAAGTTTGACACCCTTGCCTTACACTCAATACTATAAAAAATAGCAAATTAACAGCAAAATTCATATATTTGATTGCTTGATTGATAAAATCTCCCGCTAAATTTTTAGTACATTGTTCTAAAATAAATGAATTTCTTAGTGGAATGGGCTATGAGACTGGGGCACTCATAAAAAGCCGGTGGGCCGCAAGGTGAGTATCGCTGATCTAAATTCTATCCAAAACTTACAACTGGGGCAATCTGTGGTGTATCATATCAAGAACAATGTTTTAATATTGCGCATTGCATATGAGATCACTCGGCCAACACTCCTTACTATATTCTTCATGTACCTAATTATATAAAAAGTATAATTAAGAAAAAGCGCAAACATTTGAAAAGCACTGTATATATATAAACTACTGATTAATATTAAAATGTATTACACCAAAAATTATGCACAAGACTATCCAAAAACTATTGGAAAAAGCTTTTACGAGTCTAGATTCGGAGGGTACATCAGTGCGGATTTAAACTCATTTCGATGTCGTTTTTTCAGATGTCTCAGTTCTCTGTGCAGTATCCTGATGGAGGCTCCGAGAAGATCGCTCGTTGCTAGCTTACGTTCAATATTGGCCTAGGGGTCCTGCACCTAGTGTGATGGTTTGGGTAACCATTGGTTAAACGACAGGTTTTAACGTCGTCGCAGCCAAATTTGCGCCGTGCAAATCGCGCTATTTTCCGCTAAAAAAAATCTGTGCTCTGATTTTTTTCCCCTAATAAAACACGTAAGAATCTGTTTTACCAAAAATCTCATAATACAGTTAAGAAAAAAATGCTATTAACTATTAATGTTTAAGTTTATTTTATATTTGTGTAATCTTTGACAGATCTTTTCATATTAATTAGTTCTTTTCAGTTTTTAAACATTCCTGTTTAGTAAAAAATATTTCCATTTGCATATACTACATAGTATTTAAACTTCAAAATTTATTCTTATTCGATGGATTCAGTATATCGTAACATTTCTCTGTAATTTATTCGCTTTGGAATAATTTTCGTTTTAATTTTTCATTTAAATATTTAATCATAAAAAAATATTAATTTCTAAGCCTTCATACATTCGAAAATATTTTGGAAGCTTACTAATACACACGCTTAAATATTTTCATTCCATTTAATTAAAACTTTTATATTTATTTTGTTTCTGCAATACTATATTATAAAAATGTATTTTCCTTTCGTAAAACATCCCTTAATTATTTGATTTCATATTTCAGACGTAATGAAAGAATAAATGCAAATTATGAATTCAATCATCTGTTAATTAAAACAGATAATTCGAATTTCAAAGTAAAGAGTGTAAAATCTTCTTAAAATCGTATGCCTATTAATTACAATACTTCAAAGAATTCAATGTTTATAAAAACAAAATGTTAAATGCCTCAGTGAAGGGGCTCAATTCATGACGGTCACATGATAAAGGCAATCACGTGTTCGCGACTTAATTCGAAAGTGACGTTAAATTAATTTGTATTTGTTCTTGTAAAATTTCCGATTTCACAATCGAGTAAAGAGACTCAAAAATATAATGAAAAAAGTTCATCAAATAGATTTTAAAGTTTAAGAAAAAAATCATATTTTATTAGTGTATTTTTAAATTAGGTATATTTTACTTATGTACGTTATTTTTGTAACAAATACGTATTTTTTTTTGAAGAAAGTTTCTAGAAAAAGCATAAGCTGGCAACAGTGAAGCATATGAACTGATTAGCTGGGAACACATGATTGTATTTATTGTATGATTTTGAACGTGAACGTGAACATGAACGTGACGTGAGAAACACGTGTTTGTCATAATTATGTGATTATGACGTCATATGAATTGAGCCCATTGTACATTAAAAATTGATAGTATTTATTGTGAACCATTCTAAACTTTTATGTTAAGTATTTAATAATGGTAAGATAAGTTTTTGAAATATTAATATATATTTGTATTTTTTAATAATATTTTTGATGGTATTGTGATATTGGAAGGTAATTCATTTATCCATTTCTAAACATTAAAATATATGCAGAATTTTCAGAATTATTGCATTGCTTTCATTAAAATTATAAAAATTTGGTATCAGAACAACCATTTGATTGAATTTCGGTGGCAGTTTTAAATCAACGTGTCGGAAAGAAAACAAACATCACGAATGTGAAATTCTAAATAATGCAATGAAGGACAATATATTCTTATATATAAATAGATAAAGAGATAACTTTTTGCAAAAAAGAAAAATTATAGTTTAAAAAAACTAAAAAACATGCTCTTTTAATTTTTTTAATCGAACTAAAAAGTAAAAAATAATTCTTATATTGAGAATTGTAACCCCCCGTATAGTTTAAACTCTTCTCATATGAACAGTAGAAAGACTATCGCGCCCTCTAGCGGCTAGAACAATCTTCAGTAATGGCCAAGCTTCGGAACTGTAAGGACGTACGAGCATGCGCTCCCCGATCCCTTTCAATTCTATTGTAACTGTTAGTTCTCTAGTTATGTATGTAAATGTTTGTTTTGTCTAATAAACGTGTTTAATTAATTAGTGGACTTAATTAAGAACCCCTTCCCCGCGTGTCCCTTTATTACATTGGGTCACACCCCTTATAATTTGACGCCCAACGAGTTTTTATAGTTAAAGAGGCTTGGCTGTTGCTCGCTATTAATTTTCAGGTTAACCGCTATTGTTCCGTTCTCACCTGTAGAATGAGCAAGTTTAACAAAATCGTTGGATTTATCTTCACCTGAAGAACAAGTAAAGTTTTTACTTTGAATTTTGTTTTAAGTATTATACCTTATAATACTAAATTAACCATTGCATGCCCAAATGCAAATTGGATTTAATATCCTAAAGAATTGTGTAAGTTTTAATTTCTTAAAAATTGACTTCATTGTTCTGACATAGAGAACATTCTTTACTGATTTAAATTTAGAACGTCCTGTTCGAATTAAATTAAGAAATCTTTTTTTCTTATTTCAAAAAATGTAATTGTGTAATTTGCTAAACAGCATAATATACAGTTAAATTATATTCAATGTGTTTTTAAAACATACTTCCTGTATTGTTTAAACTAATAAGTATAACGTTGTTTACTTAAAAGCTTAAGTGAGAACACAAAACCAAATATATATGTATTTATGTATATTATTTTCTCTGAATGATTACAATTCTTGTTCGAAAGCATTTAAGCTGGAAAATGTTTTGTGTTGTTATATGCTATTTTCAACAAAAAAAATATTAATTTATGTGTATAATTTTAAGTGTAAAATGTGCATTATATGTTGAAAGATTTGTCTCAGTTAAATAATATATTTAGTGGTTTAAAAGAAAAAATATATCTCTCTCCGTTTTCTCTTCTTGATAGTATTAATTTTTAGGCTATGATTCATTTATGAAACTTATGAGATATTTTATGCTGTGTAAGCGAAAATAAAGTAGGGGGAAAGAATCTGAGATAGTTCAAGGTTGTATATACGAAACGTTCATCATAATTGAGTTCTATGCAATTGGGTTTTTTTTGTGGAATCAAATGTAATAACTTGTGTTTTTCTTTTGAATATTAATAAGAAATTTTGTTTCGGCTGAGTAGAACTTTTATTTATGAGTATATGATTTATTTTTTAACTTGATTGTGCCAGATATTTCAACTGTGTTTTAGATTAGTGATGATTTTTAACATGCTTTTATAAGTTTTTATTTTTGGCTAAATGTTTGATAGTATTTTTACTTAGATTTTTTGAGTTATAAGTGATATCTACGAGAATATTTTTATTTTTTTCATTTTGTGATTCATATACAAATTTTTCGAATTGCATTTTGTAGAAATTAAGATATTATTTTTATGTTGCATTATACTGTATTATTAATTAATTAATAACATTTGGTTAAATTTAATTTAAAGTTCAACGTTTGTAATTAATTTTAAGTGACATTTCGCAATGACCTATTTAGCAAAAGGTCGCAGGCGGGACCTCCTTGAATTGGCGGAAACGCTAGGTATAACAATACAAGACAATTTTAAAGTTCTTGACATAAAAGATGCAATTTTAAATAGTGAGGGATATGATGCAGAATTTACGTGTGAATGCTTAAATCGCATTATTAGTGATAGAAAAGAGCTCGAATTGCGGGCTGAAAGAGAAAAAGAAAACCAAAGACAATTTGAATTGCAAACACTCCAAATTACAACTAATACTTCTACAACTTCAGACTCCAATATGCCAAAGTTAGAACTCCAAAAATTACTTCCGATTTTTGATCCAAAGACAACTGATATAACAATTTACCTAAACCTCTTCGAAAGACAATTAACATTTTTAAAAGTACCAATTCAACAGTGGGTGGTATACCTTGTTGGTCTTTTACCAACTGAAGTTTCAAATTTAATCACTAAAGAACCTTTTGCCGATGCTCAAGACTACTATAAAGTCAAACAAATTCTTCTAAAACGCTTTAAATTAAGTGCAGAAAAATTTCGGCAGATGTTTTCCCGACACACTAAAGATCCTGTGAAAACCTGGCGTGACTTCTACTTTGACTTGCAAACATATTTTGATGGGTGGCTGAAAGAATCAAAAGTTACGACGCTTGAAGAATTGAAAGATTTGACTGAGGCGGACCAAATAAAAAAGAAAACCCCTCAAGATTACAAAGATCACTTTTTGGACCAGTGGTGTAATTGGAACAATCCTCTACAACTAGTGGATAAGCTAGATTCATATGAAGAAGTTGAAAACATGAGAAATAAAAACAATAAAAACTTTAGCTGGAAACAAAAAGAAATGAATTCCAGTCCCTGGATAAGCAACTACACACAATATCCTAAGTTGTCGTATGAACATTCTCTGTCTGGTTTCCCCAGTCAAAGTAGGTGGGAAACCGGGATTCCCAGTAACAGTAGGTGGAATCCCATTTCCAAAGACAGAATACCTGAAAAGAAAATCGTTGATACAAAAGAAGACAGAACTCCTGTATCTTGCTATGGATGTGGTGCTCCTGGAATCATTCGATCAAGATGCCACACTTGCAACCCAGTTCGACAAAAAGATGATGCCTTGTCATCAAGTCTGAATCAATCAAACTTTTATAGTTTTTCTAGTGAAAGTAATCCCATTGGTATAATCCAAATTTCCATTTGTAATACAGAAGCAGCAGTTTGTGCTGATACTGGTGCTACACATTCAGTGGCTGGTGAAAAATTATACCATTTACTTAAACAAAAAGGATTGAATTTTGAAGAGAAAACCATGCTGATGACTCTTGCTGACGGTCGTACTCAAACCACAGAAATACTGACAACTTCTGTAGAAATTAGTATTGAAGGAAAAGTCATTCCTACGGAACTATTAATTTTGAAAAATGCTAGAGGTAACAGAACCCTTCTAGGCATAGACTTTTTAACAGCTGCAGGGATCGCCTTAGATCTCCAAAGAAAACAATGGTACTTCACTGAAACGTCTCACAGAAAATATAATTTTGTGAAAGCGCCTCCTAATATCAATGCTCTGCTCACTGTTGACCCTGAACCACATCTTTGTCAACTTCGGAAAAATGAAGGTACTCACCTTTCACTTCCACAACAGGAAGAACTAAATTCACTATTGGAAAAGTATGAAGAATGTTTTCAACCAGGGGGAGAGCCTACACCATTTATTGAACATCGTATAAATACAAGAAACCATCTTCTAGTTGCAGTGCCACCTTATAGGATGAATCCTTCCAAGAAGGAAATATTAAAAAACAAGAAATCGATAGACTTCTCTCAGAAGGCATAATTGAAGAATGTGAATCTCTTTATGCTTCTCCAGTCGTACTTATACCAAACCCAAATGGAACATTTCGCCTCTGCATTCATATCAGAAAGTTAAATGAAATAACAGTTGCAGATACACATCCACTGCCCAGAATGGATGACTTGCTACATCAAGCAAAACTTACTCCTTTCATGTCTACATTAGATCTGAGAGCAGGATATCATCAAGTTAAAGTGAATGTTAAAGATCAAGACAAGACAGCATTTGTATGTCCTTTTGGCACTTACTGTTACTTACGGATGCCATATGGTTTGCGCAACGCATCTGCTATGTTTCAAAGACTGATGAACCGTTTTTGTTTTTGTAAAGGTCTGGAAGACATTCTAGCACTACCTTATCTAGATGATATAATTGTTTTGTCAGAAACTTTTGAAAAACACATGCTTGATCTTAAAACTATTTTTGAAAGACTCTTACATTTCAAACTTAAAGCAAATAGAGAAAAATGCCATTTTGCCTCTTCTCGAGTTAAATATCTTGGATTTTGGATTACACAAAAAGGAATAGAAGTTGATCCAGAAAAAGTTGCGTCTATACTGGATATTCCACCCCCTAAAAACGTCAAAGAACTACAATCTTTTCTGCAAACTTGTTCGTGGTTTCGAAGACATATTCAAGATTTTGCGAAGATTTCACGTCCACTAAGTTATCTTACAAAGAAGAAAGTCAAGTGGCAGTGGGGATTTGACCAACAAAATGCATTTCAAACCCTTAAAAACAGTCTTACAACACCTCATGTGTTAAAGCAAGCAGATGGTACTAAGCCATATATTATTCGAACAGATGCTAGCAATTATGCCCTTGGAGCAGTTTTACTTCAAGGAGAAGGATCTGATGAACATCCTTATAGACCTTATATGTCACACCCCTTATAGAATTATTTTTTTACTTTTTAGTTCGATTAACTATAAAATCGTGTTTATTAGTTTTTAAAACTATAATTATTTTTCATTTTTAGTTCAATCTACAATAAAAGCGTGTTTTTTTGGTTTTTAAAACAATCATTTATTCATTGATGAATTAATTTTACATGCGTCATTTTTTAGAATCATTAATACCTGCTGGCATCCTATCAGTGCGTCAATTCGGCCTGGTTTGCAAAATGTAGGATCAGTCACAACTGAAGGAAATCTGGAAGAGCTAAGTTTGAAATATTTAATGCGGAAGAAGGTTAAAGTCAATGATATTTTTCACTAAAAAGATCACTATTCGTTTTAACCATGAGCGTTTTACCTTTGAGGTTATAACTCAATCTTTTAGTCGCCAAATCTGGAAGTCGGATCTGGTGTTAGTCGCCAAATCTGGAAGAGGGAAATCGTTAATCCTGTTCAGGACAATGGAATAAAACTATCAAATTTTTGTATTGTCATCGATCCTTGACGAGTGTGCAAAATTTCGAATTAATCTGATCTTTTAAAGTGGGTAAAAATCGAGTTCAAGATTCCGTGACGTACAGGTGAAGCTAATAAAGGCGTGTTAAAAAAATGGCTATCTGATCTACCTTTTAAAAGAGAAGTTAGAATACGTAATTTTGTTTTTAAGCAATGAATAAATTTCAAATTGTGATGACCACTGAATTATAGATGGTAGGCGGAATCTTTAAATATTCAATGTAAATCAATATTCTTATTATAAAATGAATATAATTTTAAAAACATAAAGTAAAAATTTTTAAATGATTTTCGTTCAGAAATTGAGCACAAAAAATATTACTCTGTAAATTAAATGCATTCGAACACACAAGAAATACTCGAAAAATTATTCTTAACTAGTAAGTATTAAAAAAACTGTGTAGTTTCACAACGCAGAGAAAGATTTTATTTAAAATGACGTGATATACTCTTGAGTAAGATGACTTAAAAGAAAAATTTTAATCTAGTATTAAAGATATTATTATATTTTGTCAATTTAAAAATGAAAATTTGCTTCTTTTGATGAGAAATAGATTTCGTTTGAAGTATTTTAGAATCTTCAAAAATTTATATAGTATATATGTTGAGAGCGCCTTGCCACTTGTATTTTCATCGCTTCGCAAATGCCGCGAAGTGAAAGGAAGTGAGCTTGGGGTGTGCCCACGCCAAGAGAGTGAGTGTAAACAACATGGCGAAGAGCCGTTGTAATAAATAGAGTTAAAAAATATACAGTCCACTTCTTTTATTGAGTATGACTCAATTTATTTTAAAAAGAGCTAACGATGGGCCAAAACATGGTCCGTCGAGCCGGAGAAATCGGCAAAAAATATTAGTATGTGATGATAATTACTATTATTGATAATAGTATTGGGTGTTCAGAGGATTCAAGAAATCATTGTCTCTGGTGAAAGAAGTCCTGGCATTGAGGTGAGAGCAAACTTGTTCCTATGAGTTTTGAGTAAGGAATTAATTTGAATCTCAGTAATTAAGTCACTTTGAGTGTTGAGTAAGGAATTAATTTTGGGTCTGAGTAATTAATTTACCATGAGTTTGTGTAATTAATTAATTCTGAGTTTTTTGTGAAATTAATTCATTTTGAGATTTAAGTAATTAAGTCATTTTGAGTATTGTGATTTAATTGAGTAACTTAGTCCCTTGAGTATTGTGACTTAATCCCTTGAGTATATATTGTGACTTAGTCTTTTGAGAATTTTGATTTAATTGAGTATTGTGAGAATAGTTAATTCTATGGGTTTTGCGATTGAATATTGTGATTTAGTCCCTTGAGTATTGTGACTTAACCCCTTGAGTATTGTGACTTAGTCTTTTGAGAATTTTGATTTAATTGAGTATTGTGAGAATAGTTAATTCTATGGGTTTTGCGATTGAATATTGTGATTTAGTCCTTTGGGTATTGTGATTTAATTGAGTATTTTGTGAATATTTAATTCTTTGTGTATGGTGGATAGTTAATCCCTTGAGTATTGTGGGAATGGTTTATTCTTAAGTATTGTGTGAAAGGTTTATTTGATTACTTTGAATAGTTAATTCTTTGAGTATTGTCAATAATTAATTCTTTGAGTATTGTGGATAGTTAATTTTCTGAGTATTGTGGAAATAGTTTATTCTTGTATATTGTGGAAATAATTTATTCTTGTGTATTGTGTGAATGGTTAACTCTTTGAGAATTGTGAACAGTTAACTTTTTGAATATTGCATGGATATTTAGTTTTTTGAATATTGCATGGATATTTAGTTTTTTGAATATTGCATGGATATTTAGTTTTTTGAATATTGTGTGTGGATATTTAGTTTTTTGAATATTGTATGTGCATATTTAGTTATTGAATATTGTGTGTGGAGATTTAGTTATTGAATATTGTGTGTGGAGATTTAGTTATTGAATATTGTGTGTGGAGATTTAGTTATTGAATATTGTGTGTGGAGATTTAGTTATTGAATATTGTGTGTGGATATTTAGTTTTTGAATATTGTATGTGCATATTTAGTTATTGAATATTGTGTGTGGAGATTTAGTTATTGAATATTGTGTGTGGAGATTTAGTTATTGAATATTGTGTGTGGAGATTTAGTTATTGAATATTGTGTGTGGAGATTTAGTTATTGAATATTGTGTGTGGAGATTTAGTTATTGAATATTGTGTGTGGAGATTTAGTTATTGAATATTGAGTGCATAGTAATTAATTCCTCAAGTTGAAGTTAATTTTAGTATCGGTGAGTTTACAGTCGTTTGGGTCTAGTATTATCTTCTTGGGAAAGTCTGTAGAGTTGTTCGAGCAAAATGTCGATAGTTGTAAAATTAAAGAAGGATGAGCTGAAGCTAGTTGCTGAGGAAATAGGTTTAACTGTGCCAAGGGAGGCAAAAAGGGTTGAATTAAAACGGTTAATTGAGGAGAGCGATGTGTTTAAAGAAGATTATGAGTTCGTGAAAACCGTGATAGAACAGTTATTAGAAGAAACTAAAACCCAAGAATCCGAGCATAACAGTCAGTTAGAACTAGAACGTCTTAAGTTGGAGAGAGTTAAAGCAGAGTTAGAATTAGCACAACTAGGAAATAATGCAAGTAAACGCGAAACTTCTTTCAACAAATGTGAAACTGAAACGTCTATTGATGTTTTCATTAAAAGTGTGAGAACACTTACAATTAAAGTGCCGAGTAAATCGGAAGGGTGGGGGTACTTTTTTGCGTCTTTAGAGAGAGCTTACAATAACAAAAATGTACCGGAAAGGTTTAAGGCAGAGATTCTATTAAATTTATTAGGAGAGAGAGCTTCGAATATTTTAACTTATATAACCGACAAAGAGTTAAATAATTATGAGGAAATTAAAGCAATTGTTTTAAGAGAGTTTGAACCCACAGCACAAGCAGTGCTAAAAAATTTTAGAAATGCCTGTAGAAAAACGAAACGCATGTGCAATTCGCTTCGCGTTTAACTACGAATTTCGATTACTATTTAAAACTGAGGAAAGTAACAGATTTTGACACTCTTAAAGAACTCATTATATCAGACAAAATGTTTCAAACATTAGATAGGGAAACGGCGGCTCATATTAATATTAGACAATCCGGAGATTGGTTTAGACCGTTACAATTGGGTAAAGAGTGTGATTTATATTTCACTTCGAGTGGTAAGCCCGTAAATGAGACGAGAAAAGATCACAAATATAGCAAACTTAAGCCCTTTAAAACCGCTCCCAAAGTATTTCTCAATGAAGAGAAAATTAAAAATTGTGACTTATGTTTAAGAAATGAAATTCACCCATTATATGCATGCCCTCAATTTAAGAGACTTTCGGTTCAAGAGCGCGTTAATGTAGTGAAAAATAAAAATGCGTGTTTTAAATGCTTGTCACCCGACTGCAGTGTTAAAAGGTGTTTTTTTCGAAATTGTTTTTGTGGTAAGCCTCATAACAAACTAATACATTTCCCGAAAGAGCCAAAGAATGTTTCGTCAGGAGGGGAGAAGAGAAGTTTTCCAGACAACCCCGAAGTCGTAAATAAGTCGCCCCCAGGTGGAGAATGCAGCTGGTCCAGTCATTCAGGACGACCTTTTTTCCTTGTTAGTGAGATTTCGAAAGCACATTTATGCATTCACGGCAGATATTCGTCAGATGTATCGCATGATTGATGTCGATGTAAGTCAACGGCCACTTCAAAGAATTTTGTGGAAAGGGGACGTTAACGAACCCGTAAAGGTGTACCAACTCAATACTGTCACATATGGGACGGCTAGTGCTCCGTTTCTAGCTATGCGAACTCTAAAACAAATTTCTATTGACGAGGGAGAGAACTTTCCTTTAGCAGCATCAGTCCTGTGTGATGATTTCTACATGGATGATGTTTTGAGTGGAGCAAACTCATTGGAGGTTGCAAAAACCTTGCAACATCAACTCATTGACATTCTACAAACTGCTCAGATGTCCTTGCATAAATGGTGTGGAAATACATCCGAACTAATCCCAACCACAGAGAAGGAGTATGATTTTGCATCTCCGGAGGAGATTAAAACCTTAGGCATTGCCTGGAAATCTAAAACTGATTGTTTTAATTTCAAGGTAGAAGTAGAGCGAAATGCTCATCCTACTAAAAGATCAGTCCTGTCGATTATCGCCCGACTCTTTGACCCTTTAGGATTGTTGGGTCCAGTGATCACCAAGGCAAAAATCTTCATGCAGCAATTGTGGACACTTCAAATTGATTGGAGTGAAAGGCTTCCCGAGAAAGAAGCTAGTGAGTGGAAGGAATTTGTGAGATCGCTAGTGGCTTTAAATGGCATCAACATTGAAAGGTGCATAGTAATTCCAAACGCTGAAGTAATTGAGCTTCATGGCTTCTGTGACGCATCAGAAAGGGCATATGGTGCGGCAATTTACGCTAGATCGATCAACCCAGATGGAGAAATAAAAGTAAAGCTTGTTGCGAGTAAATCTCGAGTGTCGCCAGTTAAGCAGGTAACCATGCCTCGCTTAGAATTATGTAGTGCAGTTCTACTCGCAAAATTGATGCATAAAGTGAAACGAGCATTAAGAATGGATATTACCTCAGTCTTTTTGGACCGATTCCACAATAGTGCTATCGTGGATGAAAACGAGTCCCGAAACTTAAAGACGTTTGTAGCCAATCGAGTGGTTATTATCCAAGAATTGACAGAATTGAATAAATGGCATCATGTTCCTTCGGAACAAAATCCTGCTGATATCATTTCAAGAGGACTTGATCCAGAGAAAATTCAACGAAGTGAATTGTGGTGGTTTGGGCCTGCTTTCCTCGAAGTGTCTTCAGTGAACTTCCCTCGATACGTCGATGAGATCCATAACTGTGAACATTACCAACGAGTTAAAGGATAATCAAAAGTCGATGTGTTTCTTAGTGCAAAATAGAGAGATTCTTCCCATCATTGATAAGTGTTCTTCGTTTTTGAAACTACAGAGAATTCTTGCATGGTGTGTGCGTTTCAAGGAGAATGCGAGAAATCCACTACAGCTAACAACTGGCAGTTTAACTGTAGCTGAATTGTCTACAGCCTTAATTTTCTTAGTACGAAATGTACAATATGTATCTTTTGCAAAGGAAATTTGGTGCCTTGAAAGGAGACAACCATTACCAGTTTCCAGTAATTTATTAACTTTGTCTCCCTTTTTAGACGAGAGGAAAATACTGTGTGTGGGTGGAAGACTGAGACATTCCAATCTACCTGCACAACAAAAACATCCTATTCTAATCCCTAACAACCACTCTATTTGCGATTTAATAATTAAACATTATCATGTTCTTTATTTGCATACAGGTACTGAGGCTACCTTGGCAAACATAAGAACCAGATTTTGGATTGTAAATGGCAGATCCAAGGTCAAAGGCATAATTAAGCAATGCATCCAATGTCTTAAGGCAAGTGCAAAAGGTAAAAACCAAAGGATGGCCGATTTACCTAATGCCAGAGTAAGCATTGCTAGAGTGTTTAGCAAGGTAGGATTGGATTTCTGTGGTCCTTTCCATATAAAATTAATTTCAGGTAGAGCGAAAAAAGTGTATAAATGTTATATTTGTATTTTTGTATGTTTTGTTGTTAAAGCCATTCATTTAGAAATTGTGAGTAACTTAAGTACTGAAGCATTTATTGGTTCATTAAAAAGATTTATCTCTCGTAGAGGTAGACCAAGCGATATTTTTAGTGATAATGGAACTAACTTTGTAGGAGCCAACAATGAGTTTCGTAAAATTTTAAAGGGGCTGTTTAAAAGGGAAAGTTCGGAAAAATTTGAGGATTTTCTTGCTTCTGAGAGTATTCAATGGCATTTTAATCCTCCTGCCACTCCTCATTTTGGAGGCTTGTGGGAAGCTGGAGTTAAATCTTTAAAGAGTCACCTTAAAAGGGTTGTGGGAAATAATATTCTTACTCATGAAGAATTTTTTACACTTGTCACACAAGTGGAGGCCGTTTTAAATTCACGACCTCTGTGCTCTCTCTCTGAAGATCCCAATGATGATTTAGCTCTAACTCCAGCTCATTTTTTAACTGGCTCACCATTGACCTCCTTGCCGGATCCAGATTTTAAAGGAATTCCTATGAATAGGCTCCGCAGATGGGAATTAGTCCAAAGAATGACTCAAACATTTTGGAGTCGATGGACTTCCGATTATTTAAATCGTCTTCAATCGAGACCTAAATGGTATAAAGGCAACCAAAAATTTAAGGTTAATGAAGTGATTTTGGTTAAAGGTGAAAATAATTCAAAATTACTTAACTGGAATCTAGCTAAAATAATAGAAGTTCATCCAGGCACCGATGACGTAACTAGAGTAGTAACGTTAAAAACGGGTAAAGGTGTATATAAACGACCTGTTAATAAACTTGTTAAATTGCCTTTTAATTGTAACTGATTCTTTAACCGTATCTTGATCTTTATTGTATGAGTGTGTGTAGAAATGTATTGTACTATGTTTTTTGTAGAAAAAACTGTATCATGTATTTGTAATTGTTTTATTGTTTGTTGAAAATTCTCTTAAAATTTGTCAAGGCGGGCGGTATGTTGAGAGCGCCTTGCCACTTGTATTTTCATCGCTTCGCAAATGCCGCGAAGTGAAAGGAAGTGAGCTTGGGGTGTGCCCACGCCAAGAGAGTGAGTGTAAACAACATGGCGAAGAGCCGTTGTAATAAATAGAGTTAAAAAATATACAGTCCACTTCTTTTATTGAGTATGACTCAATTTATTTTAAAAAAGAGCTAACGATGGGCCAAAACAATATATTTTATATTGTTACTAATTTTGTGTAAATAATTTGTATTTGGATGTGTAAAGCATTTATATTACTCTATGTTATATTTATTTTATATTAAAATTGTAATATTCACAAGCAAACGCCGTCCCTTACTCTATAGTGGCGATTCAATGAGAACTTGGTGAAATCTTGGCGATAGAGCCACGTTGGATCCTTTTTGGCGACCGAGTTGGCCCCCAATTTGGTGACTTTGGCATCATTGGTGACCATGTTGGCGAGTTTGAGACCATCTGAATGCTTCTAGAAAGTAGTGGATCTCGCCACTAATTCACGCTCTATGACGCGTGCGGATTTTTCTGGAAGTTGCCGTCGGGTTTATAATAAAGCAGTGTCAGCCGCAACCGGTCAGTCTGATTTCAACCAGCGAATAGTGAGCATTGTTTTGACTAGCGATTAGCTCGGCTGTGCTTGTGAATAATCTTTTACATGTGTGCGTTTTAAACACTGATAATTATGTTTGATTGCTGTTGAAGGTGTGAAGATCTTCAGAGATATACTCTGTGAATATTGCTACTGAATCCTGAATTTTAAGGATTGGATTTTCGATAATAAATTCGCATCAGTTTTGAAGAACTGTTTACTTTCTTTGTGATTGTTTTGCATAAAATCCTCGAATTCGGGTCTACGTAACAATATATATGTATCCTTTTAAAAATGCTTTGTCTTTAAAGGTTAAATATTAAGTATTAGTTTCCTATATATATCGGAAAATAATATTTATATATTTAACCTTTAAAGAGACAAAGTATTTTAAAATGGATTAACTCAGAATAGCATTTAAGCTTAAAGATACTAATAAATTACCTTGAATGTTCAAACATTTTGTATCACGTACATATATATAATTTTCGCAATAAAATGATAAAAGCGTAAAGCACAAATAAAAATTCAGTTTTGAAAAACTAAGTAACAAAAAATAACTGAAAATGTAGAATAATAGAACTGGGAATGCGAGAATCTTACGGGCGGTCTTGAGCCATTTCTATATAATTCACACAAATGAACTTTAATTTTTTTTTTTTTCTTTCATATGTTAAAAAAATTGTATTCTTTGGTTTTTATTCTTTGTTCTGATTAGTTTGAAAGGAACGCGTGGTTTTATTTTTTTTAATGAAAAACAAGTAATATATATATAAAAAATTCTTACTTATGTCAAAGAAAATTTTTATTTTAGTTACTTTTTATTAAATAGTTACAATTAATATAAATGTGTATACACATATGACAGAATCACAATATTAAGTGAAAAAATAGAAAGCGATTTTCCTTGCAATTTACCATTCTCCTTTCTATGTATGGTGTTGGACATTTTTTTGTTTTTGTTTGTTACTATTTATTCGTTAATTAAATTTAATTATTCTAATGAAATAGTATAGTAAAAAAGAAATCACATTCTCAGAAATTAGGCCATCCCAAGTAGGATTTGAACCCATGATCTTTGAATTAAAAGTTCAACGCGTTATGCATTGCTCTACAAGGACACAACAAACAATTTCCCTTTCTATATATGCTGTTGAACTATTATTTTTGCTTTTTACTACTTATTCATTTTTTAATTTAATTATTGAATTAATATTTTAAAAAACTGTCTTAACATCAAATGTCATACACTACAAGTTTAAAAAAATGTATTTGAACTTGAATATATATATATATATATATATATATATATATATATATATATAGGGAGAGATGAACTAATAGTAGGAATTGAAGAAAAAAGGCTTTGAGAGAGAGAGATCCATTATTCACACAATTATTCAAGAAACTAAATGCCCCCTCACACACACATAATCTACATATATATTGTCCTGAAACTGAATGTTAACCTGGCACGAGGTGAAAAAGGTGGGGTCATATATGGTCTGTGAAAAATAATAATAAATATCACTTGGTTAAGTGAGGCAGAGCATATTTTTGAAAATGTGGAAAAGGGACACTCTCCATCACACCATTGGCTACTGTGAGCCACAAACTTAACGATCTTACAAGGATTTTTTCACTAACGTCATCTTATATAGCAGAACTATTAATCACCGTCTCAAATCGGACAAAAAATTTTTTGCTAGTTTAGTTAAAATTAATATTGTTCGAGTCGGTTTAATAAAATAATTTCACCTAATTTTGACGTCCCATAAAAAGAAAATATTACTTACTGCTCTAAGTAAGTTATTTCAAAAGATAGTCCCCCCTTTAGAGACGATTCCAAAATGGTACAAAACTTGCTACTTTTCTATACATAATAATCATTGTCATTTTTTTTCTTACAAAATGACTTTATTTCAAATAAACCTCATTCTTAAGAGGGTAACCTAAATTATGTTAACCGCATAATATTGGTATTAACCACATTTAGTGTGTAACGATTGTCTAGTGTTCGCACGTCCTCTGGAAGAACTCAGAAATACGACGATGATATCATTTTGGATGAAGGCAAATTTCCCATTACTTCCAATACTTTCCAATACCCAGAACTATGAGAGTACCAACAAGAATTGTTGATAGTGTATATAAATCCATATCATGTGCAACATGCTTAAAATCTTCTACCTTGTGACTTGACTCCGAAGTTCGAGTTTTATTCGAGCCAATTGAAAATGTAATCGAACTGCGGCAAAGGATTGCTGAAGCAGTGGAATAAATAAATTTAGCTAATTACTCCCGACTCATTAAACGGGTACTTTTAAAAAAGATGTACAACCTTCATTTGTGTAGAACAGGGGTTTCAAACTTGCGGCCTACAACGAGCATTTTTGCGGCTTGCCAGCATACTGGCACAAAAAAATACATAATAAAATTTCAAAATTTCTCCCAAAATAGGAAAGATAGATGTAGCGAATTATAAACGAAGCAATGTCTATCGAAACGAAAGGAGTGTGTATCCGGGCGAATTCATTAAGACAGTCCACAAGAAGTAGTTCCATGAGATAATTTAGGTATAATAATGTTTAATTAGATACGAATTGCCGCGATGCGGCTTACATTCTACGATACAAGTTACACACACACACTCTCACGATCTTTACAATTTTAATACAGATGTGCGCATACAGCGCCCTCGCGTGGTCAATATTTCGGCACACACCCCACCGGTGAACAGAATGTTCACTCAGTAAATATCGAACCACAATTAATACAAACAATTATTCAAATACAATTCTTACAAAGAAAATACTGATAGAATACTACTAATCAAATCTAAATTATACATATTAGAAAGAAAAAAGTAAATATACATTAAAGTACACAATATAATGAAACTTAAAGATGACAAAGTTTCAATTTACAAACAAACAAATACTAGGATACATACCTCAAGATTTCACAAAAAAATTAATTTAACAGAGATTAAATAATAATGTGTAATCTCCTACCATTAATCTGAAAAATATAAACAAATTAGTACAAGTATATTATACAATTTCTAAAGGGTACAGCAATTGAATGGGTTTTTTGAAGAAACCTTTAAAAGTTTTTACAAGACAAGATCTAACGTTATCGTCTCTTCCAATAAATATTTCTTTGATTATTCCAAGTTCCCACAATAATTTTGATTTTACATTTCCTTCAACAAGAACTACGTCGTTTAATTTTAAATTCTTATGAACAGATGGTGTTTTAAAATGATTAGCTGGTTTTAACTGGAGCAAATACTGTTCTTTCCAGCGTCTCCAAAGTTGTTTTAAAAGAAGAGTTAGGTAAGTCTTTCTTTTCTTGTACGACTCCTTTGCCGTAGTGGCGTCGATCAGTTCGATAAAATGTATAGGATATTTAGAGTCACCATAACCTAACTCGAGGAAGTGGGCCGGTGTTAGTGGTTCCGGCTCTCCTGGATCATTCTCCACGTATGTCAGTGGTCGATGATTAACGATGACTTCAACTTCTGAAAGTATCGTTGAAAGTTCTTCAAATGTTAGAAGTGCCCTGCCAAGTATTTTACGTAAAGGATCCTTTATAGTTTTAACAAGACGTTCGTAAAATCCACCCCACCAAGGCGCACGTTCAACTATGAACTTCCAGTGAATACCTTTATCTGCAGTAATATAGAAGTCCATCGATTTGCAAATGTTTCTAGCATTGTTCACGAATCGGAAAACCCAAGCAGTCGTTTTCAAAAGTTTCTTGAGGCTGCTTAATCGATTTATGTCAACAAGAGCTTCCCTCTGTTGAGTAACTGCCACATGCACACTAGAACGATGTTCTAATTCTTCCGAGCAGAGCTCCGAATCTAAAATATCTCGGTGACGATTTGGCCAATGATCGGGTGTTAGTTTAAGCCAAGGTGGGCCATGCCACCACAGCTCATTCTGTGCTAACTTGACGGCAGATGTACCACGCGAAAGGAGATCAGCAGGGTTGTCCTTTCCTGGACAGTGTCCCCACTGCTTCGGATCAGAGAGCAATTGTATCTCTTGCACACGATTTTTAATGTATGGTTTGAACGCTGAAGAATCGCCGCGTATCCAGTAGTACGAAATGAGAGAATCGGTCCAATAATATATATTAGCATCAAATTTGAGACAAGATGACACCTGTTTGGCCAACCTAGCTGACAATAAGGCTGCTGTCAGTTCAAGACGAGGAAGCGTCAATGATTTCAAAGGTGCCACACGACCTTTTGAACAAATGAAACTAGTTTCGATTTCGTTATTACAAGTAACAAATCGCAAGTATAATATTGTTCCATAAGCTGATTTACTCGCGTCTGAAAAACAATGTATTTTTCACACTTAGATATTTCTTGATCTATGTTACCTAAATAGAACCGTGGTATCTTTATCTCAGTCAAGCCCTCAGCTTCGCTACTCCACTGCTGCCACTTGTGTCGTAGCTTTGGGGAAGTTCAGAGTCCCATTCTACTCCTAGAGTCCAAAGTTCCTGAAGTAGACATTTCAATTTGATAACGAATGGGCCAAGAATTCCAATGGGGTCGAAGATGCGACCAACCACACTCAGAATAAATCTTTTCGATTCTCCTCTACGTGACATAAACTTCAATAGATCCTTTGGATCGAAATAAATTAAATCATTTTCTGGATCCCAAGCAAGTCCTAAAACCTTAGTTGGAGGTCTAAGATCAGTAGCACTAGTTTCAGAGGATTCCGTTTTGACACCTTCTTGCTGCCATAACAAATTAAGTTGTTTCGAATTACTTCGCCATTTGCGCAATAACATGCCTGCGTCACTGAATATTTGTAAGCACTCCAAGGTAGTACGTAGAGCGTCCGGAACATCATTCTGACCACAAATGAGGTCATCAACATAAATGGAACTATTTAGCAACTCAAATGTATGAGGATATTGCTCTCGGTACTTCTTAAAATGATGTTTTAAAGTTGCTGCGAGAAGGTATGGGCTAGGTCGAAGTCCAAAAAGAACTCTCGTGAAATTCAAAACGTATGGCTCGTTATTCAAATCATCAGTCCAGAAGAAACGTGTAAAATCTCGATCACGGAAATCTAATTCAATTTGAAGAAAAGCCGATTTTACATCAGCTGTAAATGCTACAGGACTTTTTCGAAAACATAAAAGCAGTTCTAAAATGTTGGGATGCAAATTTGGTCCCGTATATAAACTTTGGTTTAACGATGACTGTCCATTTTCGTGTGCTGAACCATCAAATACTATTCTAATATGACTTGTGGTTTTGTCGCTACGTATCACTGCATGATGGGGTGTGTGTGGGTGTGTGGTCATGATGGGGTAGGTAAAATCCTGACTATCCAATAAAGAATCACAAGAAGTACGCTCAACAATACCTTCCCTAACATAGTCATCAATTACATCCTTATACTCGCAGAACAACTCGTGATCACATTTAAACCTACGAACCAACCCCTCAAAACGCTTACGTGCGACAGTTTTATTATTTTGTAAAGCCTCTCTCATACCTGGTTTCCATGGCAAATTTACACGATATCGACCATCTACGAAATTAACTGATTTATCAAACTCACTAAGTATCTCTTCATCCCCATTACCTAAAGTCATCGAACCCTTGTCAAGTATTCCTAAACTTTCTATCTCCCAAAATCTCCTTAGCTCAGTCGAAATCGATTCATCTTCACTGTGAACCAAATGTACCGAAGTACAATCACTCCGCTCATCACACCTTCCCTGAAGAGACCATCCTAGCCTAGTCTCGACTGCAACCAATGATGAATCTAATCTTTTTATCCGATGTGTTAAAGACCAATAAAAATCGGAACCTATTAACAATGAAATTTCACAATTCTCAGAAGATTCATTACAACTGAATGTTAGCCTAAACCCTTTCGACTCCATTTCTGCCCACGCATCTGGATTAGGTAGGCTAAGTGTTGCCTTTGAAATTTCCTCAATTTCCAATGCCTCAATCACAGTCTCTTCTCCGCTTCATATATTCCTTAGCCTAACCTCGACCTTACTACAAGTTTGTTTTTTTAGGAGTTTTACAACCGAACGAAAAAATATTTAGCCTTTCCGAACCCAATATTTTCAACCCCAACCTCCGAGACACATTTTTTTTTTTTTTATGAACGACTTCTCACTTCCATTATCAAAAAGGCAAAATATCTTATCCGATGAAGAACGACCTATAATTCCGGCCTGCACACATTGCAATAAAACTCCATCTCTGTTATGAAAAACAGAATTTGAAGACGTAGTTTTAACGTCAACATTCTTTTCCTCCAAATCCAAATGCGAATTTTGCTTAGATTTTTCTAACTTAAAACAAATAGCACGTGCATGTCGACCTTTACAATACGAACAAACCTCTTTCTTGCACTTTTTAACATAACAACCAGTGTTGCAACAAATGAAACATCTCCCTTCTTTAATTAATTTAGCTCTTTTTTTCTGAACGCATAAATTCTCACACAAATCAGACACATGAGTATTCTCGAAACAAAATAAGCAATCCGAAAATGCAGCCGTCAACAGTTCGTTTGCAGAGGAAAACGATTTATGAGATGGGTGGAATCGAGAATGACCTTGAACCTTTCGATTTGACTGTGGATAGCTATGAGACGTTCTTTCGAAATACTTAGTATAGGAATAGGAATTTTTATTTTTCAATTCTAGGTCATGCGGTTTTACTAAAAGTTCTGTGCGTTCGCGACTTTCTACTTCGCTTCGCAAATATGCTATTAAATCAGTGATTTGTGATTGTGTTTTCGTTATGTTTTTATTATATTCTAATGCTAAATCAGGGGGAATAGCTTTCATAATTATCGGAAACAAGAGACAACTATAGGAATCGGGAGAGATTTCAAGAGATTCAAGTCCCCTTATATTAATTTCTAACTGATCATATAAATTTCTTAACGCAATAACATCAAACGATTTACGGACAGGGGTCAGATTTAACAAGCGATTCATATGAAAGTCAACAATAAGTTCTTTACGTCCGAACCGATTTTCTAAAATTTTAATTGCTTTTGCATAATTTTCCGATGTTAGAGTTAAGCCTCGTATAGCCAATCCTGCATCAGATGTGACAACCGATTTCAAATAGGAAAATTTGTCCACATCATTTAAACTCAATTTTCATGTACTGCGGATTTAAATCTAGCCCAAAAACTGGGAAAACTACTGATATCCTTGCCCGAAAAAGATTCTAATGTGAGTTTAGGTAAACGCGGTTGATTTGATAAAACAGAATTAACTGTACTATTTAAAGGAAGTGTTATGTTTTGTGGTTGATTTTCCACCGAATTTTGAATAGCAGTGTTCGAAACTGATTCTACATAACGTTCAGCACGGATTTTCCAAATTATAAATTTATCTCGATATTCTTCGCGAGTTACGATTTCTTCTTTTAGACTCTCAATATCTATTAAATTTTCAATTTCCTTATCGAGTGTACTCAGCTCTTCAAATTTAGAAATTAATTGCATATATATCTCATGTACTGTTGTTTTATCAGCTGTATTGCTTATTTCGGATTCTAATTTATTAATTTGTTTTGTCACGAGGGATCTCGAAACAGACCGAGTCTTTTTCGTTCTTTCTAATATAGCCTTATTTGCTGCATCCATTTTAAACCAAAACACTATAATTGCAAACAAATATACAAATGACAACACCAATTCTGAATGCAACTTAGTACAACTTTCAAACAAAATTCAGCTTAACAATATGCATACAAATAAACAAAACTATACCAGAGCAACCTTCCAAATACCGACAGTTACGAATAAACCAAAATCAGAAATGATGAGAAATAAGCTTAACTAGACAAATACCGAATTCAAAGTTAGACAAAACGAAAGTACTCACCCCCATCACGCAGCGAATGGCTCCTTCCCGGCCGATGCACCATGTAGCGAATTATAAACAAAGCAATGTCTATCGAAACGAAAGGAGTGTGTATCCGGGCGAATTCATTAACCTTTAGAATTCGGCATTCGCTGAGGTAAAATTTCCCTTCCATTCGGCGCATTCGAATCCGAGCAGGAAATTTCTTTCCCCCTCGGGAAGGTCCTGCTTGACCATTTTCTCCCCTCCTGGTATTGTAAAAGGTTTCACACTTTGCAAAGAAAGAGGGAAGGGTTGCCAAATTTTAGTCAGGGATCTTTCAGGAGTACGGAAAATCGCAATATTTGGCGCATTATTATATCAAAAAAAAAAAAAAAATAGATTTTTTTAAAATTCTAAATCCAAAATACCCATTTTGAATTGAACGGCCTGTAAATTTTCTAATGAATATTTTGTTGTTTTTTCTTGTCTTTTTTAAGTAAAATCTGAAATTAAAATAGATATTTTCTAGAGTTTTTGATGAATAGCATTTCAGAAGTACTATGAGAGTAGAACAAGATTTTTATTGTATTCATTGTTTTAGTATGAGAAAACTATTATAGAAAGTTTAAAAAAAGGGTCTTTACAATATAATCATTTGTATGATAAAATGATTTAAAAGTTTTTAAAACTTTTTTTCTGTAAAATATTTATTTTGTTATGTAAAATATTTTCATGTTCCAAAAAACCAGTAAATAATCATTTAGCGTTAAATACTAAGATATCATTACAGTTGTGTCTTACGTAAATTATTTTAAAAAGTTGACAATCATATATTACTAAAATATTTGTTCTAGTAAAACGTTAAGATATTATTTAAATACGCCGAATATTTAATTCACAGCTTCTATAATCAGAGCTTAATGACAACACCCTCTGAGAGTAGTATATTTCAATTATAAACTCGCAATAATATCGATGCTTGCATTTATATATATATTTTGTAAAATTGGTAAGTAGGTAGTCATGTAATAAATCTGTTAAAATTAAGTGTACACATACTACCTTCGGTATAATTATTGCAGCTTATATATTCAAGTACAAAAATGAAAATCATGTTATAAAAAGATCCACCCCATGTTTTCAAAATTATTCGACAGAATTTCTAACAGAAGAAAAACTAAGAAAATAAGCATAGCATAATTATACTAAATGTTTTATTTCACTCTAAAATAAAGCAGTTTACATATTTAACAACAATAATTAAACCATGCAATAAAAAAAATAACTCCTCAAATTTTCAAAAATATTCGATGAAATATGTAAAAACTTTAAGAACATGTAGGACATTTTTCTAAACATTGTAATTTTCAAATTAGCGCCCTTTTAGTGCACTAAAAAATAATAATAATAAATGTACTCCAAATATTTTGTGATTAATTAGATTTGAGTTTTTAATAACACCGCATTCTATAGCAATATATAGACTATTGGGGCTGTACTTCAGAAATCTGACCCTCTCACCAAACTTTCACACCATGCCAACATGGTGACTTCGAACCTCGACAGAGGGTTGCGGTAGCCTAGTGGTCCAGGCATCGGATCATGGCAGGCATGTCAGGAGTTTGAGCCCAGTACCTCGAAAGACCCGCCGTGTTGGGGAGCGATACACGTTAAATCTGTTGAGAGCTCAAACGTCCTCCCGTTGGTGTGGTAGTTAGGAGAGGGGAATGCCAGCTCAGGTGTCGTCCTCGTTACTTGAGAATGGTTCAAAATTATGAGGTTCGTCGCCAAAAGCACTCGTGTACCTGAACAGAGCGACGTTAATCTTCACTCACTCGAACCTCGACAGAATTAACAACTGGTTTTATGAATGTTTAATCTTGAAAAAAAAATGTATTATAATTTGTTTCAATTTTATTTTACGGTACTTTTTTGTTTGTAAGAGAAATTTATATCTTAAATTGAAAGCTTTTGTAAGCATGTTTTTGAAATATCTGTTTGTGAAAGTGAGTTCTACTTTTTGAAATTTTTGGCTCTTAAAAGAGCCTTTTTTTATTTTTCGTTTTATTTTTTTTAAAAATGTATCAGTTTTAATATTTTGAACTCTGGTCTTTTATTTTTATTGGTTTATGTGTTAAGAAAGTTTTAAATAAATTGTGTGATAATCTTCGAAGCAGTTCTGGTCAATACAAAGAGCCACATTGCATGACTTACAGATTATAGTGGTTCTTTTTTGTACATTTTTTTTCGCGCAATAAGCGCACCTTCTTTTCTTTTCGTCAAATGGCCAATGAAAAAATGTATTATCATTTGTCCTTTTTTTGTTACTGAATGCTCTGAATTTTTATGATTTATTTTTCCTATTAGAGATGCAATTAAATTCATTCTAAATTCTTTTAAACTGAATTTTGACGAAGTTCGACTTGATTTAAACATTAGAAAAGCATTCAGAACAGCAATATCGATGAGGCTGAAGAATAATTTTTTTGTCCATTTTCTAGTTCGTCTAGCAAAAGAGTAGGTGGATGCCATGCGGTCTCCTAAATCAACATATCCCATATGCTTGTTGTAATCTGCCACAATTTTTGGCTTGGTAGTTGTTAATTTTTCTTTTTCGTATAGAGAAACGTCACCATCAAATTTTTTTAAAAATCTTTTTCGTTCTTCAGTGATTAATTTGTTTCGGGGGCTGTGCATATTGGTCAGCATATATACTTGCCTCTTATCTTTCCAACACAATGCTGTCATTCCATTACAAAATTTCACGGCAACATCACCTTGTCTCATTTTACAAGGAGCCAGATCCTTTGGGAAATGTTTTCTATTAGATCGCACAGTTCCACAGGAGTTAATACTTCTTTCTTTTAAAAGGTATCGAAAAAGTTCTGGCGAGGAAAAGAAATTATCCATAAAGACTTTATGACCTTTACCTTTTATACAATCTGTCATTGTATATACAACGTTATAGGAAGCAGATGTTGAAAGGTTTTCTTTTTTATCTTTACCTAGATATACTCTCATATCATAAGTATGGCCAGTGGCATCTGCAATTTTATACATTTTCAAACCCCACTGTTTGCGTTTTTTTGGAATGTATTGTTTGAATAACACTCTTCCTTTAAATTTAATGATAACTTCATCGAAAGATAAATTTTTTGTGGGATCATACACTTCTTTAAATATCCTGTTAAAAGAATCAAAAACTTTTCGCATTTTCCACAATCTGTCGTAAGTTGGAGAATCTCTGCTTTCTTTTAAACTATTATCAGAAAATAGTAAGAATTTTAAAATCATTAGGAAACGATCTCGGGGTATCACTTCTCTGAAAATCGGAGTTTCTATCAGATTATCAGTTGTCCAATAATCCTGTAAGCTATTTTTTTCGATGTGTCCCATCAATAAAATAAGGCCAAGAAATTTTAAAATCTCATTTTTATCGGTTGGTTTCCATGAAGATGCATGCTTTTTCTTTTATCAGATGATTCTCCATGAAGGTTAAGTAGATCAAATGCATATCTATTAGTTTCTTCAACCAGAACTGCTAAAATTTCGTCTGTTAACATCAGTTTAAAAAATCGTTTTCAGTTTTGAAACTGATAGCATCAACTTTCAATCCAACTTTGCTAGAAAATGGCAATACATTTATCATTTCCGAGCCTTCTACCTCTTTCCATGAGAATAAGCCATCAGCTTCCTCATCAAAATTAGCTGATACATCTAATTCAATCTTATTATTTTCCAAAATACTATTTTTCAAATTCATCTTCAAATTCTGAATCACTATCATCAAAATTTTCTTCATCTAAATTTTTCTTCAAATTCTCGATCTCGATTTGTGTGAGAAATTTTCGGGGCATTCTAAAAAATAGAAGTAACAGCAAGATAAAAAGAAAAATATGTTGCTCAGACAACGTATAGTCATCGAATGAAGTATATATATATATATATATATATATATATATATATATATATATATATATATATATATTTTAAAGTCGAAACTTGTTCCTAAATGTCGCCAATGTTAAGGAATGCGCAAAATGTTGGCGAAAAATAACCCACCCAATTATGGACAATAGAAGCAAAGTCATAAAACGGGTCAGGGAAAATCGTAAAAGGATATGCAGAAAAAAAGGGTGGGGGAAGAATTCTCTCTAAAGCCTTGGTACGACAGTCGTACCAGCGCCGATGCGAGTGACAAAAAAATTTCTGGTACGGCAGTTGTACCGCCGATGTTTAAAGGTTAAGACAGTCCACAAGAAGTAGTTCCATGAGATAATTTAGGTATAATAATGTTTAATTAGATACGAATTGCCGCGATGCGGCTTACATTCTACGATACAAGTTACACACACACACTCTCACGATCTTTACAATTTTAATACAGATGTGCGCACACCAGCGCCCTCGCGTGGTCAATATTTCGGCACAATAGAAGCATAGAAGAGATGTCGAATGTCAGGACGTAAGTATTAAATTTTTCTTGTGCTTTTATATATATTTATTACAATGCATTATTCAAAATAAACCTACGTTTCTATAAATATTTATTTTCTTTGCGGCCCACCTTAAGTTAAACCTTGTTTATTTGTCCCAAGTCAACTTTTGACACCTTTGGTGTAGAACAAAGGTGTCAAACTTAAAATCTGAACATTTCATTTCTTTTTAGAAATACTAAACAGAATTTTTAATTAATCATAATTAAAGAGATGTAGAAAATTATTTTAATATGATTTTTAAGATATTTATTTTCTTTGTTGAGTATAACTTCAAAATTAATTTTACTTCATATTTTATTTCTTAAAGTGGCGTGTACAATATGACAATCTGCAATTGCTAAATTTAACACACAAGTTAAAAGATTGGGAAAAACACAAACATATATCTGTATATTATAAGTAATATCATTGATCGAAGAAGTTACTCTGTTTAAATGTATATTTTAGAAATTATTTTAGCGTACTAAACTCTTTTTTTTTTTTTTTTTGTCAGAGGATTATGTAAAATTATTTAATCTAAATGATATATTTTGCTATTTTCAAAATTAAGATGGATTTCACTTTAGTTCGAATACATATTTTTTTCTGGGAGAAAGTTGCTCTTATATAAAATAAAATGTCTGTTCAAAAACACCCTAATTTATCAAAACATAGTGATAAAATTTGTATAAAAACTTGTTTGTCTACTTTTAGTAACTGATGATTATTAAAAAAGATAAAAAAAAAAAGGGAAAAGTTTCCCGAAATTTTATTATTATTATTTTTTTTCTTTTCCCTTCAAATGGGCTGATATAGATATAAAAATGTGTGTGTGTGACCATTATACAAAATAATCCTTTAGTGTGTTCTTCACAGTGTATCAGCATAATTATATTTTTTTCTATTTTGAGTGCATCAGTAGTTCTGGAAGATAAAAAGTACTGTGAAATTCGAAACCAATCAATATAAATTATCTTTTTTTTCAGAAAAATGTCTAGTTATAGTTCTTGTTTTTTTTTTTTTTTTTTAATTTTTGCTAAATTTCTCATTTCTAACATGTGCATTATTTTATAATCTGTTGTGTTTCTCATTACAAAATTACTGCAAAAGAAACGATGAGAGTCTGAGCTGTAGCCTTCAGATCCCGTAATACATTAATTGCAAACACAATGATGAAAATAGTTTTCATAAGTTTTAAGTACAGTAGTATTCTGAACATGCGCGATAGGTGAGACTGAGTGATAACCGTTTAAGTCGAATTCGGGGTCGGGGTATAATTTCGGGGTATAATTTCGCATTTAAATACAGTGGGTGATCAGTTAACGAACAGATCGGTTAACGAACACTTTCACGAAAGATTTTTGTGTTCGGATAACGAACACTTTCAAGAAAGATTTTTTATGTTTGGACCACGAACACATATTCGGAGGTGATCAGGGAGACATCCCTTAAATTATGGATGAAATTTTGACAACTGCTAGAGATCTGGAATTGGAGATGAACGAGGGTGACATAGAAGAGCTCATAATGGGACATGAAGATGAACTCTGACGATAGAAGAACTCCAAGAAATTTTGAATGAAGAACATCAAGAAAAACAACGAAATGTGTCTCCATCTGAACAAGAGGAAGACGAAAGAGGACCAATGCCGACATCTGCCATTAAAGATCTTTTTAAAAAGTGGGATGCTGTCAGAGAAATGGTCTTAGGTGGTCCAAACCAAGCTGATGTCAGTAGGGTTGGGGATCTTAACAACGACGATGCTATTAATTACTTACGGAAAATCCTGAAAAAGAGAGAAAAGCAATCGACATTGGACATGTTCTTCAACGCCCCATAAACAAAAAATGAAAAGTGTTGAATAGTAAAAGCCGTTAGGTAGCGCTGTTGCAATGAGACACTTCTATTTAGAAGTAGTCTTGTGGCAACAGCCAGTGCATGTATCTTTCTTAAGATGAAAACACTCGTTTTTAGTGAAACATTCTATTGTGAAGTATTCTTGTGAAAAAATGCTAATACTTGTGAACTACGTACATTATTACATGTGAACTATTCTAATCATAGTGAAATGTTCTTCAGCATTGAATTATATCAAATTGAACTTGGACTTATCATTGAATCAATTTTCTTTCAACAGACAGCAATTCGAAACCGAAACCTTTTAGTCTTAGACCACAATTGTTTACAGTCCGCTAAATTCGTCGCTATTGCTAACATACATAAATTAATGGTCCGATCGCTCGGAGTATCTAAGCATTTAAAGGTTTTTATCAGGTTGTAGAATTCAAAATTTGTGTTTTCGTTTTGTTGAGGAGTTACTTGTGTGTGACCTACATTCGGCGTTTCTTTGGACGAGTGGATTACTCTATTGGTTTCTTCAGGGTGTTTCTCGGATGGTTAGATCGGGTGAGTCAGTTCATTTTGTAAACATATTATCTGAATGCTGTTTTTGTGTGTGCTTTTAGCTTGTTTTATTTCTAAATATAATGCTTTAGTATTTTAATGTGATTTATTTCTGTGAAGATTTATTTAGTGTTCTTTCTGTTTTTTGCATTTGAGTAGTAAAAATCAATGTGATTGGATTCCGAATGTGAAAAGCACTTGTGTTACTTATTTTAATTTGATTTAAATATCTATATGAGTGGAATTCTTCTGATCAGTAATTGTTCAAAATTTAAATATGAAATCTAAAGCGTGCTTAAACCAGAAAAAAGCCATTATATATTCACTAACGCGTTTAAAAAATAAAACGTTACAGGATATTAATGAATTGGATTCTACCGAGCTCAAAATTAGAAAAAATAGGTTTGATGTAATAGGGGAAGAATTGAAAACCCTTTTTGATAATTTATTTAGCCTTGCTAACGATGATGAAATTGAGGGCTATATTTTAGAAAAACAAGAGCTGCTTGATACATGGGAGGAAATGTTAATTTTATTAGAAAGACGGGTCTCGCATCTAAATAAAACAAATAAGAGTACGGAAGTAATTCATACAAGAAATTCTGATTCAACCGAAATTAAACTTCCTACCTTGTCGCTTCCGACATTTTCTGGAGTTATTGATGAATGGTTAACTTTCTCGGATCTGTTTCAAGCAGCCGTTACAAATAATCAAAATTTAACTGGTGCTCAAAAATTACAATATCTCAAAGGGGTTTTAAAAAGGAGATGTTCAGAAGATAGTTCAATCACTTCCAATAACAGATGGTAATTTTCAGATTGCTTGGGATCTTTTAAAGGAAAGATATTTTCATAAGCGTGAAATATTGAGTTCTTTAATGAAAAAACTTATGAATATTTCGCCGATAACTTGTGAATCTCATGCTCAAATTCTAAAGTTAGTCGATTCGACTAAAGAATGCGTTCGATTATTGGAGACTTTAGATCTCAAGGTCGAGGGCACAGCAGACATAATTCTAATGTTTATCATTCAATTTAAGTTAGACTCAACCACAAGAGGTTGGTGGGAAAGGTCTCTAGATAATGAAAAAATTCCTTCGCTCAGCGAGCTTTTTACAATTTCTTTCGAATCATGCTAGATCACTTATGACTGAAGGTTATGGAGTTAAAAGAAACATTAGTAACAAGAAAATAACACTAGTTGCTTCAGGTTTCCAACTGCATTGTTCTTACTGTCAGAGCAATCATAATTTAAATAAATGTGATGCATTTCAAAATCTTTCTGTTCAAAAAAGAGTGAATTTTGTAAAATCGAATAACATTTGTTTCAATTGTTTGACTAAATTTCATAAGAAGTCTGCTTGTAAAAGCACTAATAAGTGTCGAAAATGTGGGAAATCGCATCACACATTGTTACATTTTATGACTCCTAGTGAGCCAAATTCTTCCATTCCTAGAGATGATAATAATTCAGTACTTTCAGCTTCAGCGAAAGTGTTTCACCCAGTTGTGTTTGATGCTACTAATACTGATACAGGTCCAAATCCTCCTAATGTAAATAATCCAAGTATAACTTCCTGTTCAGGGTTCGATTCCAATTCTCAGGTGCTTCTATGTACTGCACTAGTCAATGTTTGTGATTCTTTCGGTGGAACTCGGTTGTGTCGTGTTCTTCTTGACCCGGGAAGCCAGGCTTGCTTAATTACTAGTAGTTGTTTGGAAAGACTTGGATTGCCTAGGAAGCGAACAAATGTGCGCATTTCATGCCTTGGAGCATCAGATACTCGAACTAATGGTATTTCGGAGATTAAGTTTACACCTCATTTTACATCTAATATTTCGTTTGTAACTTCAGTATATGTAGTTAATAAGATTGTAGGTCAACTTCCACATTTCAGTTTAGATTCTTCTTGGTCTGAGCCTTTTAGTGATTTGAAGTTAGCTGATCCTACTTTTTTTAAGAGTGGTCCTATCGATATTCTCATTGGTGTAAACATAGCTCTTCCAATGCTAAAGGGTCAATCTCTTTCCCTTGGGGACAATAAACCCTTTGCAGTTCGTTCAGATTTAGGGTGGATAGTCGCAGGAAATGTTCCTTCTGAAGATATGTTTTCTTCAATTGCGGTTAATAGCATCCAGGTAGTAACTGACGAGTTAGTGAGTAACTTTTGGAAGTTAGATTCAGTACCTGAAGCTAGCTTATTGACTAGTGAAGAAAGGGCATGTGAAGATCATTTCATAGATACTCATGTTAGAAATGAGGATGGACGATATGTAGCGCGATTACCATTTCATTCATCACCATCTAAATTAGGAGATTCGAGAGAATAAGCTATTCGAAGATTCAAATCATTAGAACATTCACTAATCAAGAAACCTGCGATTTATTCTCAATATAGAGACTTTATGCAGGAATATTTAACTTTAGGGCATATGGAGCTTGTTCCTAAAAATGACTACGCTAAAAGGGAAGCATATTATCTTCCTCATCACGCGGTTCTACGAGATTCCAGTACAACAAAACTGAGGGTTGTCTTCGATGCATCAGCCAAATCAACATCAGGGTATTCTCTTAATGACATACTAATGGTTGGACCCCGAGTGCAACGAGACGTGTATCAATTCTGCTTTCCTTCAGAACATTTCAAATAGCTGTGTGTGCAGACTTGGAAAAGATGTTCCGTCAAATAAGGATCTCATCGGAAGATACAAATTGGCAACGAATTCTATGGAGAGATAATCCAAAGGAGACGGTGAAGGAATATAGGTTAACCACTGTCACGTATGGGACATCATGTGCACCATATCTTTCCACTCGAACCTTGACTCAACTTGCTTTTGATGAAAGGGAAAGGTATCCTTTGGCTTCATTCGCTACACTTCATCATTTTTACGTAGATGATTTACTAAGTGGTGCCGCGACTGAAAAAGAAGCAGTTGAACTCGTCTGGCAACTAAAGGAGATGATGAAAAAAGGAGGGTTCAACCTTCGAAAGTGGCAGTCTAACAGAGAAATAGTGATCAAGGAGGTAGCCGAAAATAAAGATCTTAAAAGGGTGCAAAATGATGAAGAAATAAAAATCCTTGGGATACAATGGAATCCCAAATCTGATTTCTTCAGTTTCAGTGTTTCATTACTAGAAGAGAGATGCATTTATTCCAAAAGAGATGTTCTTTCTGAAATTGCTCGTGTGTTTGATCCTCTAGGACTTTTATCGCCATGCATTGTTTTTATGAAAATCCTCTTACAAGAGCTATGGAGATTAAATCTAGAATGGGACGAACCAATCCCGGAAGATTTAAATAAACAGTGGACAACCTTCCGAAAGGAACTTCATCTTATCGAGAAAATGAAAATACCGAGGTGTGTCTTGCTACCTTCATACATTCAACTTGAGATTCATGCCTTTTGCGATTCCTCCGTAAGAGCATACTGTACAGCAATTTACCTCAAATGTATCGCATACGAGAGTATAAGTGTCTCACTTCTAAAACAAGAGTAGCCCCGCTTAAAACTCAATCTTTACCTCGGCTTGAGCTGTGTGCAGCATTGTTGCTGTCTAATGTGTTACAAGTAGTGTTAAGGGAGTTTCCTTTATCTATTCACAGAACCATTGCCTGGACGGATTCGACAATTACTTTAGCTTGGCTAAAAACAGAACCATATCGCTGGCAACCATTTGTCGCCAACAGAGTTTCCAAAATTCAAACAACAATTCCATCAGTTGAAAGGTGTCATGTTTCGGGAATTGAGAATCCAGCCGATCTAGGCACGAGAGGACTCTTACCTTCTCAGCTTGTAGCTCATGATCAGTGGATTCATGGACTTCTCTGGTTAAATCAACCCATGAATGAAACGTCATCTTATAAAATCCCAGAGACTTTCTCCTTTCCGGATAATGCCTTGAAAGAGAAGAGGAGCGTTGTTACATGTGTTGCTAAAATTGTGCCTTTACCAGAATTTATTGACTTAATATCGTCTTTTACAAAGTTAGTTCGTGTCTGTGCCTGGATTTTGAGATTCATAAAAAATAGCCGTTCACCAGTCTCAAGAACTTTTGGTTACTTGAAATCATCGGAACTTCATACTGCAGTTGTTACTATTGTACGTTTGATTCAACAAGCAGAATTTCCGAATGAATTTAAATGTCTTTTTCAAGGAAACCCTTTACCAAAGGATAACAAATTACTTCCATTGAACCTGTTTTGTGATTCTGAGGGGAGTTCTTCGGGTAGGAGGTAGACTTTCGAGGAATACGCGTCTATCATATGACCAAAAACATCCTATGCTTTTGCCCAAAAGTCATGAGTTCACAAGAAAGGTAATAAATTTTTACCACATTACTTATCTTCATGCAAGTCCACAACTGACATTGTCTTTGATAAGACAAAAATTTTGGTTTGTGGATGGTAGATCAGTAGTTCGTCATACACTCAAAAAGTGTCTAATTTGCTTCAAGATGAATCTGAGATCTTCTCAATTAATGGGTGATTTACCACCTATCCGATTTCAACAAATTCGTCCATTCGAAAGTACTGGCTTGATTTTGCTGGTCCATTAACCACTAAATGTGCTCATAAACGAAGTGTGACAAAATTTAAATCTTACATTTGTCTTTTCATTTGTACTGCTACTAAAGCTGTACATCTTGAACTTGTTTCGGATTTATCGACTGCTGCATTTCTAGCTGCTTTACGCCGTTTCATTGCTAGAAGGTCTTGTCCGAGCAAAATCATCTCGGATAATGGATCCAATTTTAAAGGCGCTTCGAGTCATCTGAGAAAGCTCGTGGATTTATGTCTGCAAGAAGAAGTACAAAATTTTCTTTCTCTCAAAGGAATTGAGTGGTCTTTCATTCCTCCATATACCCCACACTTTGGAGGTTTGTGGGAGTCAGCAATCAAGAGTGCCAAACAATTACTTATAAAGGCAACTAACTCTGTACTTCTTAATTTTGAAGAGTGTTCTACTCTAGTGATACAGATAGAGGCTTGTCTTAACTCAAGACCTCTCACAGAGCTCTCTCCAGATCCGTCCGACTTCACCGCATTGACTCCAGCCCACTTCTTAGTGGGAGATCCTATTCATCAGTTTCCAGAACCATCTCAGCCCTCAAGGTCTGTAGGGTCTTTCTGAAAGATGGAACCTGATTCAAAGACTACGTCAGTACTTCTGGGATCGCTGGTCCACGGAGTATTTACATAGACTTCAACCTAGGTCCAAGTGGTGGAGAACTAAGCCAAATCTTTCAATTAGGAGATATGGGTATTGTGTCGAGAAAGAAAAGCTGCTCCATTAAACTGGACTCTTGGTCGAATTAATAAACTATTTTTCGGACCTGACCAAAAGGTACGTGTTGTGAGTGTAAATACCAAATACGGACAATTAACTAGAAATGTGAGCAAGATTTATCTTTTACCTAACTCTCAAGAATATGAACTTTAATTTAATTCTTTTATTCTTATATTTTATCATATTATCTGTATTTCATTGTTGTGTATTTCGTAACCTCTCCTTTTTTGAAACCCTTCTGAGGTTTCAAGGGGGGCGGTATGTTGAATAGTAAAAGCCGTTAGGTAGCGCTGTTGCAATGAGACACTTCTATTTAGAAGTAGTCTTGTGGCAACAGCCAGTGCATGTATCTTTCTTAAGATGAAAACACTCGTTTTTAGTGAAACATTCTATTGTGAAGTATTCTTGTGAAAAAATGCTAATACTTGTGAACTACGTACATTATTACATGTGAACTATTCTAATCATAGTGAAATGTTCTTCAGCATTGAATTATATCAAATTGAACTTGGACTTATCATTGAATCAATTTTCTTTCAACAGACAGCAATTCGAAACCGAAACCTTTTAGTCTTAGACCACAATTGTTTACAGTCCGCTAAATTCGTCGCTATTGCTAACATACAAAAAGGACTGATTAATATGCAAGACTATATGTATGTATTATTTTATACATTTTTTAAAATTTAATTTTTAGGGTCTCCAGAACGAATTAATCGATTTCACATAGAAGTCTATGGTGAATCGATGATCGGTTAACGAACAATTCGGATAGCGAACATAGTCTTGGAACGGATTATGTTCGTTAACCGATCACCCACACACTCTTCATGAAAATTATTTTTAGTTGAGGGGTAGGGACGAAAGAAAATAATAATTTAGAAAATTTAAGAAAATCTTACAAAGCACATACAAAATCGCAAACCGAAGTTATTTTGATGTAGAAGGTTTCATAAAATCTGACAAAGTAGTCTCTGCCGGCACAAACTTTTTTTTCTCCCGCAAAATTTTTTTGTAGCATGGTAATAATTTTTTTATTTCTTATTTTGTTGAAAAAATGTACTCTTCGTCGGAGTCTATATTTTCTAAAACCCATAACCCTTTTTTGAATGAAAGTGATGCCTTCTGTCTGATTCCTAATTTTCATTCGATCTTCTGATTGAAGACTCACGTTCTTTAATGTCTTGATGAGCTCATAGAAACGCATGAGCAAGAGCAATTGTCAGCTCCTGATTGTAGGAATCCAACAGTTCTTGATCGTCATCACTATCCACTTCTAAATTTATTTGCCTGGTAAGGTCGACAATTTATTCAATCACATTCCCAATTTCATCATACTCTAGCACTGATTCCGCCTGAATTTTAGTAATGTGAGAAGGGGGATAAAAAGCAGTTTTTTTCCAGACACCATTTTAAGTGTTTTGTGAAACTTCATTCCAAGACTGTCCAGTGAGTCTCCCTGGGTCTAAAGCAGGGGTGGCCAATCTTTTTGGGAAGAGTGCCACTATCTGAAAAAAAAAATTATGCGTGTTACTTTCAACTCTTCCAACAAATAAGAGAAATGAGATGAAAAAGCGAAAAATGTTACTTGTAAGCATATTATGGTATTTTTACGCAAATAGCACATTTTTCTAGTGCAGGTCTATAAGTTGTGGAAATTTAAAAGTGTGTGTGTGTAATATAAAACAAATAAGACAAAAGAACAAAAACTTTGGTTTTATTTTTAATAAACTTTTTACATGCCCATGTAACATAAAAATGAGTAACTTGAAGAATTTAACTCTAAATAATTATTAAACAGTCAGTACTTAATAGGCTTTTGAATTAGTAATATTTTTTACCAAGTCATCTGTATTAGAACTAGGCCTTGAAGAATCTGATAAAATTAGGTTGTTTTAGGTTCATATCAACTAATCTTGATCGATATTTTGATTTTATGAAAACATTTATCCACAAACATATGTTGATCCAAGTTTGAAGAGGTGGGAGGGTCTGAGACAACCGCCTTTATTAATAAAATTGCAAACAAAATTGTTTTTTATTATCTTTTCGATTTTTAAATTTTTTCATTAAGTCTTCGCGTACCACAATTACAACTCCGCCGTGCCATAATGTGGCACGCGTGCCGCGGGTTGGCAACCCCTGGTCTAAAGCAGAGGTGTCCAACACGCGGCCCGCCAGTACTGAGTTGCGGTCCATCGACACTTCTTAAAAAAAATTTTAAATATCAGGTTTTTAAAGTTTTTTCATTTTGAAATTTATTTGAGGAGAAATATATATATACATACATACACACACACACTCATATATATATATGACAGGCCCCAGGCCTGCTGGTAAAATAAAGAGGGCATCATCTTCACAATATTCCTTTATTACGCTTTCATCATATATAATCTAACATGGCGGACCTTTTGCCGCGCAACCGGGTGTTACCAAATACAACATCGCAGCGAGGAGACACCAGCCAAGTCCTTCCTAGTATGCGTTCGCCTTCGTCAGCGCTCGTTGCTCCTTTTAACAGGCTTGTTTACTCATAAATCCTTACGCGATGGTAAAGAGTTCGCTCTATTTTCATTTATTACTTCCTTAATTTTGAACCTAAACTTTTCAAACCTGACATATATATATATATATATTAATAAAATATAAAAATGAGGAAGTTCTAGAACCTTCAGTGCTAAAGAAAGAAGAAAGTGGAATTCACAAGACACAACAAATGTAGATACGAAAAAAGGTCTTTGGAATAAACTGGAGATGATTTCTAGTTTTTTTCTAGAAAAGTTTTTTGATGACATTAACATCAAAACTTTTTAACCGCATTAAATTTGTAATTACATTTTTTAATAAAAGTTGAATATAAAGGAAAAGAAATTGTTTTAAAACAGTGTAAAAGGAATGCTGACGTCTAACTAGCATATGATTATTTAGGTTAAGTTAACAATTCATCACAAATTAACAAAAGCTGTTTTATCCAATAGTGCTGCTATCTAGAGGAATAATATCGACTGAGAAATAAATCTCTTAAATTATAATTAATTAATTAAACTTAATTAATGAATCCATATCTGAAAAAACTGTATTAACATCAAGTGTCATTCACTACAAGTTTAAAAAAATGTATTTGAACTTCAGTGGATGAATAAAAAGTATTTTACTAACGACTGAAAATTTGAACAAGATATATAAATATATATAAGGAGAGTGTGCACTAATAGTATGAATTGAATAACACAAAATAAATGTTTTGGTTAAGCGTCTATTTATCGCAATACGTCTGAACATTAGCCAAACGGGTAGGGAGGAGTTAATATCCAGTTGTATAGCACTCAAACAAGAGACGAATCGACAAGCTTTGAAAATCGCGTTACGCCGAGTTCACTAAGTCCGAATATCATAAGTCGAGATATTACTATACTTGGAAATAAATAAAATTAGTGTGCTATATGTTCCAAGTGCTATATGTACAAAGTGTTTTATTTTCTGCTATTATTCAATTATACTTTATTTAACGGTTAGGATGAAACATTTCAACAGATATGGGTATTTAGGGAAAATCTATATGTGGTAGAAGAAAAAGTGGATATCTTTTTAATATGAGCTTATCTGATTTAAATTTTTAATTCTTTAAAAGGTCTGAATTCATATCGGAAAATGTAATTTATACAAGTTTTGAAAACGTTATTAACTGAAGAATTTATCTCAGATTTTGATTTATATTCCCTATTAGAATTTCTTTTCTAGTAGGAAAAAAAACTGTTTTAATTGTTTTATTAGCTTCCCACTGAAAAGCTGCACAAGGGCTGTTGGCAGTGGTGTAACGGAGAATATTAGGGCCCCTCTGCAAAGTCAGGTTTTGGGATCCAATTGATTAACTTCGTATTTAGCACCAGTCAGGCTTTGGGCCCCCTAGAATTCTGCCCCCTCCCCGGGGTGTGGGGGTTGCAGGGCTGTACGTTAAAGCCACTGGCTGTTGGAGATGGATTCTAAGCTACAGGCAAGTACGAGAACAACACCTGAGCTGGCTCCAACTCCCCAAACTTCCAAACCACTCCAACGTGAGGACTTTGAACCATGAAAAATTTAACTTATGTCACTCCCTCTACAGGACGAATCTTTAGTGACCCCATGACTCGATAGAAGCAATGCCACTGTAGCGGTATCTAAGTAAACCAGTACTTAGACATCACGCGAAGACGATCGTTTTGGCGTGATCGATAAAGTACTGGCGTTCGGAATGGAAGGTGCCCGGTTCGAATCTATACCTACATTGGTGACCCTGGACTGAAGTAAGAAAACGCAACTTTCTGAACTGTCGTGGCGCCATCTACCGCAAGAAAATAGATAAAAAAATAAGGAGAGAGTAAAAAAAAATAATAATAAATAAGAGAAGAAAAATATAAATAAATAAAACACATACTCTCTCCGAAACAAACGACAGATCATCTTTCTCTCATCTCAGCAAGAAAAATAAATAAGGATAAAAATAAATAAATAAGAATGAGAGAGAGAGAATAAAATAAATATATATAAAAAACATGCTCTCTCTCTCCAAGAACAAACAAACGGGGGGGAAATCGTTCGCCTATCCACCTCACTGGTGGGAGAGTAGTGTAGCGGTATCTAAGTAAACCAGTACTTAGACATCACGCGAAGACGATCGTTTTGGCGTGATCGATAAAGTACTGGCGTTCGGAATGGAAGGTGCCCGGTTCGAATCTATACCTACACCACCACGAGTTCACGACTGTGATTACTCTACTTCCATGGCCACAAGATAAATACTGTAAAATCTGGCATAAAGCGCGCACCGGCGTTTAAACGAACCTATACTTTCAAGCTATATATATATATATATAATTTTTAGGTATATTTGCCGTATAACGCGCACCCGCCTTTTTACGGAGAAACCTGAAATGTACGTATTGAATGCTCTTATCTTTTGGAGCCATTTATTCAAAGTATTATCCAAAGCTTTTGAAAAAAATGGCATACTTCTAGAGCAGAGGTGGGCAGACTTTTCCAAAGTACAGGCTTCTTCTAAATTTTTCAAGTTGTTGCGGTTCACCCATTGGCGGAGGGGGGATAGCTAAAAAAGGTCTACAGTATTTAATATAACTTAATAATAAATACGGTATATATACTTGCCTACATAACTAAGGTAAAAAAAAACTTATACTACATTAAAACTGTGTTTAAAGCAAAACGCAAAGTTGCAAACATAATAAAAGAGAGAGCTGATGTATTTACTGTACCGACGTATGTACTTAACATATTCGCCGGTTTAGGGTGAAGCCTCAATAGCCAACTTCGGGCTATCGCGGAAAGAACTGATCATTGAAGCTTATTTTTTCCTTCAGTCGGCGTGTGAGGAAAAATAATTTCTACGGCTGACATCGCGATGATCGCATTTCCCCCTACAGAACATATTAAGCGTCTTCGTGTGCTTCTAATAAAGGTACATGTGTCGTCTACACATTCATCGAATTATTTGCTTAAAAAGACACAATCGCATCGATTGTGAAAAGTCGATTCTCCAATCTGGCTGGCGTCGGTGTTCCTTTCCTTTTTAATATGCATGTCTTAGTAAAGGTGATCACCCCAAAGTGTCTTTGCGGTTCACCTGTCGATCGTGATCGACTTATAACGCCCACCTCTACTCTAGAGCTACAACCCTTTTTTAAGTTTTTATAAGGAAAGTCATTTTTTTTAAAATAAGTAATATTTCGATATATGTAGCAATCTTAATTTTTTTATGTGCTCATCTTTTTTTACCTTATTTTTATAGCTATCATTTTTATCCCGTTCAGGACCATGATCGCATTCATGTGATTACTTCAGCGACCACGGTATCATAGGTGAGATTGTGTTTTTCCCGTTTTGAGGCCCGTGATCACACCGGTGTGATCTGAATTTGGAACGTGTGAAATTTGAAATGATTACAAATTATAAATTTCGGCGTGTGTATTACAGTAATGATTTCAGTAATTATTTTATATTAATGGAATGTATTAATTATTTTTAAATGGAGTTAGACTTAACAGGAAATATGTCGCCCAATCCTGAACGGATTATACCCGTAGTATAACGCGCACCCGTAAATCTCAATCTTATTTTCTGTGTTAAAAAAGTTCGCGTTTTACGGTATGCATTTTCACATTATTTTTATTCAATTTCGAACTTTTTAAAATTATATAAATCTTATGTTATTTTTGGATCAAATACGTAGAAGAATTTTTTTGAGTTGATAAAGGTGGGGTGGGGGAATGAGTCCTGTTTCATAAATCTTAAACAAAATGAGAATTCAAATTAAAATGATAGTATATCAAGTGTATCAGATAAAATATATAATGATATATAAATTATTAAATAAGAAATCTTATGATAATCAAGCAACACTGGAAACTTGTAAGTTTATATGAATTTGTTTGCATTTTTATATTAGTGCGACAACAGTATATACGACTGCGAAAAAATACACTCAAGGAATCTAAAAAATATGTAAAATCATTAATTTTTGCACAAATTTTGAAACATTCGAATTCTTATAAAAATTCTGTGCAGACGTCTTAAATCGGAACATTTGCCGAAATACGAATAACACATCATGGTGAAAATGTAACAATCTTTCGTAAACAATGCTCACACAAATTCAAACTACATTTTTAACGTTTTATGTTTCGAAAGTTGTTTTTATCGAATTTAACAAGAGTATACAGAATTTTAGAGCTTGTTCAATCAATGTTTTTTTTTTTTGTCTCAGTTTTACTTTTTTTTTTTTTTTTAAAATCAGATCAGTTTTTCCTTAACTTACCTGAGTTAGCAAGTGTACATTTAACCTTTTCGGACTCTTATCGCAAGTCTGAGAGAATTTGAGATAGACTGAGTGCTTAAATTTGCCCTGAAGTGAATTAGAAATGCTGATAGATGAAAAATTTAAAAATGGCTATTTAGTAATATTACCCATCTATAAGATGTTTATTGCAACATAAAGAACTTTTCAGTACCATGTTTACCAGCTACAAATATCAAAAGCCACTTATCATTTTAACAAGTTCTGTATTTCATGGAATACATTCAATGCTTTGGGCATCTTTTTTAAAAATCTGTGATTGGCTGTTCGGTAAATTATTCTAAATTTGTCAAATATTAATTCTGTAATATATTAATTCACTAATATATTAAATAATAATATAAATATTTATTCATTAATTAAATTCTGTGTTTAAGCGTAAACCTTTGTTTTTGATGTGGAATAAAAGTAATCAGGGATTAAGGTAATCTGATTATTCTGTGTAATTTTGAAATTAACTTATATAAATTTTATGTTTTACATTTCATGTTTCTTACAGATTTATGCTACTTTCTTAAATGCTTTGTTTGTACATGTAAATGAATTTTTTAATTTATGTAATAGATGTTTTGGTTATAGATTATAATTAATAATTTTTTGATGTTTGTAGAAGATTTACTGCGAAGTTATACTATAGAAATTTTTTTTAATAGAATCTTTTAAAAAAATAAAAACGTTTTTATACCTAAATGTGACGATTTTTTTTTTTGAATAATGCAGTAAATATATAATTTTTTTCAAAAGAAAATATTTAACTGATCAAAACTCATACGAAAAAATATTATATTTTTCCAATTAACAAAGAGCTATTAAAATTTTTTTTACCATAAAAGATTTAGCATTGAAAAAGAGTGCCTTCTGCAACTCTTAAGAAAACAGTTTTGCGTAACAATTTCTGGTAATGTTAAGTACTAAAAATTTTGATGAGTTGGAGAAAAAAATAAAAGAAGATGAATTAATTAGTAATACTAATTAGTTAAATCTAAAGATATAACTTTTTATAATCACAAAACAGTGATAAGTTCTTCGTATCACAAAAAATTTTCAAAAATTACTTCTAAGCATATGAAACTTGTTGCCATCACTAAACAATAAAAACATCGACTTTATAACTTGACAATATTAGTAAAAGTAACATATTACACTAACTACCATTAGTATTAGCTACACGGTGGGGTGCTTTGTCATAACTTTCTTTTTCTTACGAAACAAACAAAGTATGTCATTTATAACCATATCTATACATTTTATATATAATTTTCTAATCAATTAATCTGAATTATAATTTTTCTTCGCTCATACATCCGCATGCCCCTCTGAACAAATAATGATAAAGTATAGCTTTGGTTAAAATTATTCGTAAGAAAGACTAATTTTTGGTCTGCACAGCTTTACTTTTATAGTTATTTTATTCATTTGACTTTCAAAAAAAAATTTTTTTTGTTGAAATTCGTTTATTGTAAAATATTTTGAAAATTTAATGTACTTAAGGCTATTATTACATATATTTCTAGTTTTTGTTTGATTCAGTTAACAAATCCGTCAAACTAGTGTATACGCATTATTATTATAATTATTTCTAATTAATAGTTATTATTAAATATTATTTGTGCTTTATTCATCGATTAGAATGATCATGCAACATGTTAAGTAATGTAATGCTGCAGGTGAGTTATATTCCAGGATGGATTTCGCTAAAAAGCCCCTAAATGTTCGTAACTCTTAAATTTTGAGTCGTGGAAAGAAAAAACCGAGGTAATTTGTTCAGTTACCTCCTCGTAATTTCATTTCTTTGTAAGTACACAGTTGTACAACTCTAATCGAAGATTAATTAAGAAAAAGTATTTAAGATTTCTCCGAGGCCGCGGTAGTCTAGTGGTCAAGATAACGGATTCGTGGGCGGCGTGTCGCGAATTCGAGCCTGGTATCGCTGAAGACCCACTGTGCAGAGGAAGCTAGCTGATACACCTTAAATATGTCAAAACTCAAACGTCCTCCTGTAAGTGTGGTGTGGATGTTAGAAGAGGGGTGCTAGCTCAGGTATCGTCCTCATCACTTGGCTATGGTTCTTTAAAATTACCAGATCTGTCGCCAAAAGCCCTCGAGTTGCTGAATAGGGAAATGTCACTATTCATTCACTCATTAGGATTTTCAAACCGAATACTTCTAAATGTTTAATGGCCACGAATGCAGGCTATTTTCCTTTTTAAAAAAGGAGACGAATAACTTAAAATTTCTGCTGTGAAGGTGAAAAAAATAAGTGCTACAGCAGTAATGCAATGCATATAATTTGTTGAGTTCAATAATCACTGATTTTTAGTACACAAAAGAAATTATTGCAGTTATAAAAATAGACGTTATACGATAATTTTGAATTTTTGAAATATAATGCAAAAACTACTCTAATACAAAATTTAAATACAACAAGGGGAATTTATATTTATATTGCTTAAAATACATGAACTCTCAATAAAAAATAAGAATAAGATAAAAGTGCAGCTCTTCAGTAGTCATTTGTAGTAAGAAATATTTCTTTTTTCATTTAATTACTACTATTAACTCACTCTCTGTATATGTTTATTTATTTATTTGTTTGTTTGTTTATTTATTTATCTTGGTGAAATTTTCAATCGTTAATAAAATGCATTTTAAACCACTCAATTGAGCTGAAACTTTATGTACATGATTGTTTTGGATAACAATACGATAATTTAACTATTATTAATAAAAATTAATTGATTAAAACTAATTATTTAAAGAATTATAAGTACAACCACGTTGACATCATTTTTGGCGACTTGTATCAAAACTTGAAAGGTTTTTTTTCTCACGTTTTAAAACATTCAGTCGAACTGAAATTTTATATACACGATTGTTTTGGATGACAATACGATACTTTAATGATAATTGATAAAAATTGATTGCCACACTTAATGTTGTGATTCTGTCATATGTATATACATATTTATATTAATTGTAACTATTTGATAAAAAGTAACTAAAATAAAATTTTTCTTTGTTGACCTAAGTAGGAATGGACTTAGAATTTTTTTTTATATTACTTGTTTAGATAAAAGTTGTTATAATATTTAATCAGGGGATTGTAAGACTCTAAAATTCAAATTATTGGATAAATAAATGTTTTTCATGTTCAATTTTAAAAATTTGTATTTTTTATTAGAAATTTTAAAACTGTTTCTTAGTGTGTATTGGTTCTTTTTAAAATTGTAGAAATGAAATTTTTATTACATTCCATAAAGAATAGTTTATAGTCACACACGCACACATGCATGTGAGCCTTAAAGCGCAAAATCTATTATTTCAAGAATTAACTGATTAATATTGTTAAAGTAGATAAAGTTATTGAATTTTATTTGTATAAATAAAAATGAATGTTTATGTGTGTGTGTGTCTGTATGTCTCTTTTGCCTTCCTAAACCGTTCATCGGATTGCCATGAAACTTTGGGGAATGTTTGGGACTAAGGTTTTTGGGGCAGTGGCGCACACAAGGGGGGGTCCTAGGGGTCTGGACCCCCCCAAAGACCTTGATTTTTTCCGATTGATTATAATTCTAAGTATATAGTACGTAAAATTTAATTAATTACTTGTTATTAATGATTAATTTTATTAATTAATGTGAATTATTTATTCAAAAATTAGTTTTTTACTGTGTTTTGTTCCCGAAAATCGAAAAAATAAAAGGAGTATGATACAAGAATGGTGAACTTTCGACCCCAGACCCCCTCCCCCTCGAAAAATTCCTGTGTGCGCCACTGTTTCTGGGGTAGTAAAATTAACCCCTAAGCGGCGTTGGGGGGTTTAAGGGGCGTTAAAGATATATATTCCCGTTTCTGAACTATTGCACCTACAAACTTGAAATTTTTGGTAGGCCCGCTCCTTTCACGGATTAAAGAACCGCTATAAAAAGTATTTTAGAGAATCGCGATCCGAAAGGTCGTTGTGCGAAAGCGTTATAGATAAATATTACTGTTTTTGAACTTTTAGACGTACAGACTTGAAATTTTGTTGGTATGGTTTTTTGTTGTTGTTTTTTTTGTTGTTGTTGATTATAGATCCGCTAAGAACGGATTTTACGGAAATTGACTCTTATTGGGGAGGGAGGGAGAGCAGGGAGTTTCTGGGACTTACTTATAAAAAAAAATTTCGTTATCAATCTATTACTTACCGTAATGATATTTAGTATGCATGTTACTTTTGTTGAATGGAAATTCGCCAAAAAAGGATTTTACGGAAATCGACTCCTATGGGGAGGAGGAAATCTTTTGTGGCGTATTGATAAAAAAAAATACCCATTTTCGAACTACTAGACCTACAGTAATGAAATTTGGTATATATGTTTCTGTTGTTAAACAGAACAGGTCTTACAGAAAGTGACTCTCAAAGGTAGTTACTGGAGATTATTGATAAAAAAAATTTCGTTTTTGTTCTATAAGGTTTAGATTTGAAATTTGGCAAGTGTTTTATTTTATTGAGTAGAGATCCACTAAAAAAATGTGGCCGCAGTAGCCGAGAGGTATAGGTATCGGACCGTGGCTTGCTTTGTCACGGGTTCGAGCCCAGTACCACTAAAGACCCGCCGTGTAGGGCAGCGATGCACGTTAAATCTGTCGAGAGCTGAAACGTCCTCCCGTTGGTGTGGTGTGGTAGTTAGGAGAGGGGGTGCCAGCTCAGGTGTCGTCCACGTCACTTGACCATGGTTCAAAATTACGTGGTCCGTCGCCAAAAGCCCTCGTGTAGCTGAACAGCGCGACGTTAATATTCAATCCATCAATCAATCCACTAAAAAAATGAGTTTTGTGGAAATCCACTCAAAGTAATACATATGAGAGAGTAAAAGATAATTTTACTTCAATTTTAGAAATTGTTATTTGAAAGTTCTGACCTTTTTAAATCAAGAAGTATAAGAATATTTTTCAATAAATTGAATTCTTAATGCTAAGATATCAATAATTTATATATATATATATATATATATATATATATATATATATATATATATATATATAATATACATATATATACATACATATATATATATATGTGTGTGTGTGTGTGTAGGATTTTCCCTTTGAAACATTTGTTAAAAGGTTGAGTCATATCCTTTTCAGAGGACCATAAATCTCAATTTTATTTATTACTGCATTCCGAAGCAGCGCCATCTAGTGAGCTTTCGTAGCTCCGGCTTGAATAATTTTTCGGCAGAGGCCAACTAACCACTGCTTGTTCAACACGTCGCGTCTTTACCGCATTTCCGCGCCCAGCGCGGCACCACCAGTCCTAACATCCAAGAATGAGAAAGGTTTATTTCCCCGTCTTCTAAAGGTATAACTCAACTTTTAATTAACCTAATTCCTGCATGTGTTTCTCTTTGTAAATAACCCCTTTTGTAAATATTTCCCTTTAACTTTAAGGCTGTTTTCGGTCAATGTTAAAGGATAGGGATGAAACGGCAAAGACATTTGTGGGCAGGAAAAAGCTCCAATAATAATAAAATTTTTTATGGATATAAAGAAAATAATTGTTTAAAGGATAGTGTTTCTTGAATTTTGATTTTTTGGAAAATTACACAGTTTTCAGCATTTTTGCAAAATGAAATTTGACTTTTCTATGTTAAAGTATAGGAGGTGGAAACGCAAAAGACATTTTAACAGAAAAAAATTTTTTTTAGAGTAGAATTAAATAGTATATAAGAAAGCAAGCTTCCCTCTTTGGACTAGTGTAGCCAGAATTAGGTTTTATGTTTTTCTTAATTAACTTTTTTAAAATTTTAAGTTCATTCTGAATTATTTTTGGCGTAGTTAGGACTATCTCAAACAGATGGCACCACCATCGTTTGAAAAGCGAATTTATTCTTGGCTACGAATACTTATTTTTGGCGATATCTTTCTGAAATATAGTCGCCAGCTGAAATTATGGTAACTTGCAAATAGTGGACAATGGAAAAGGTTTATGATGTACAGAGATTTAACATCTCAAATCTGACGAACTTTCCGATTTAGGAAAGTTTTAAATATTTTCTGCATGTGTGCTTTAAAAAAAAATCGTTTATAATTATACTGCTTAGATTTTTTTTTCTTTGTCATTGAAGGAATGTCTGTAAGAATATTTAAATTCTGCGAAATGACTTAACGAAGAATGAAAGTATACTTACTTTATACTTGATCGAAAGTTGTGAATTAACTCACAATAAGAACACAAGTTACTACTCCTTACTCAAATTAAAATTTTAATCTAGTTATTGTAATGCAATTATTATTATTATATTATTATTTTCTTTTTAATTAACAAAAAAAAAAAAATTCCCATCGATTTTATATTTGACGTAAAACTTTACCATAAACCATTGGAACAATTATTAACACAAAATATTGTTTTCTAATTTAATTAACAGAAACTTATTTTTTCAATTAATTATGTTCAGATTCTAAGCCGCACCCCAAATTCTCAGCACATTTTTGTGAAAAAAAAATAGTGTAAAATATATTATCGATATATGATATATTTACGGAATGAAAAGTGGCTGCGATACCTAGTGGTCAAGGTAACGTACTCGTGGCTGGCGTATCATGAGTTCGAGCCTAGTACCGCTGAAATTCTGTCGTGTAGGGGAGCGATGAACGTTAAATCTGAGAGCTCAAACGTCCTCTCATTGGTGTGGTAGTTAGGAGATGGGAGGTGCAAGCTCAGGTGTCGTCCTCGTCACTTGACTATGGTTCAAAGTTACGAGGTCCGTCACCAAAAGCCCTCGTGTAGCTGATCAATATGACGTTTATATTCAATCATTAACTAAACGAAATAAAAAAAATAATAAAGGTGAATTAATAAAAGTGAATAATTAATTTACTTTACCAGCATTAAAAACTTTTTTTTCAGTCTTCGAATCTAAGCTGCACCAGAATTTTTGTAGCCTAAGCATCGGGAAAAAAGTGCGGCTTAGATTCGAATAAATATGGCAATATCGCGACTTTAAAGTCTCTCTATCTTTAAATTTTTGCCTTCTTTTCTATTAAAAAATACTGTCTGGCATTTTCTGTCATTGAACATTTTCAATAACTTGATCAAGTTCTTGACTAAATTTTTAACATAATAGAAGTTGGGATTTTTCTTTGCGCATTACATTTTACACATATAAAATTTAGAATTAATGTTAATTCACATTTTATCCATTTTAGTTAAATGTATGATAAAAATTTTTAAGTAGTAAAATTTTATTATGAATTCTTTATGGAAAAAGAAATATGTTGGGCATTACGATATGAACATATATTTATTGCTCATTGGAGTTTTTATTTTATTACTATAATTAAAATATTGATTTTTATTACTAGTTCATTTTTGAATTAGAAAGTAAAGCATTCAGAAAAAGATATATCTGCTGAATAAACTTTTAAAAACACTAATTTTTAAAAAAATTGAAACTTAATTTTCTAAATAATTAAAGGGTGTTTTCATTTTTTAAACCCAAATAATTGTGGATCAAATTGCTCGATTTTCAAATGTTAAAAAAAGTTTTACATTTCTTATTTTTTCCATTCATTTTCTCAGGAAATATCATAATCAGTTAAGAGCAATTTATACCTTTTTTTCGGGGGAGATATTGAATCTATCCACTAGAAAACTTAAGTCAATCTAATTATTACAAAGCTATTTTACCATAAATTATTGTTTAAAAACAATCTGTTACTCAGTATAATCACTATGATAAATTACTTTGCCGTTTTGTCAGCCACAATACTGTTTAGCGTCCTTTCAAAGACATCTCGTCATGTCATGAGGTCAACATCTCATGGTATTTTTCAAGCACTTAATGCATTCTTTTAATTTTAAATTTTTATTTCTATTACTGTCCTTAAAAAAATTTTTACTTTTAAGTACTATTATTTAAAAAATGTAAGAGTCATAACAATCGAAATCTAATGGCGAGAGGTTATAGCTCGGAAGAGCTAAGTACTCTGGTCATCCACCCCACGATGTATAATATCTCATGGGAATTTCACTTCAGAGGGGACCGGAAAACACTTGTTGGTCCGAAGTCTTTAGGAAAGAAAAGTACAAAAAAAAAAGCAATAAAAGTTTCCAATTTCTTTCCTATGTACTAAAACAGAAAGAGAGGAAGAATAATTTATTTGGATTCCTACATAGAATGAAACTATTATTTTGTTACCAAATATGCTCAAAAATTAAACAATAATGCAATTTTCTTTGATTTAAATATAATGTTAACTTCCAAATTGAAAAATTGTTATTGACATATATTCATTAAATAAACATAAATTTCTTAGAAAAAATAAAGGCAATGTTTATATATTATATGCTTGATTAATTGTGCTTGATAATTAATTGCCAGCCTATTTTCTCTCCCCTTATAATGATATTTTAATCATTCTCTAAAGTTACCAAAATAAATTTTAATTTCAAAATATCTTTCTTTCTTTCTTCCTTTTTTTTTTTTTTTTTTTTTTGCTGAACATGAAATAATTTTTGTAATGCTTATTTTCATTTACGTACCATTTCTTATAAAAATATTTTTTGAATTTGAAAAATATTTTATATGTAAAATAATGGTCAAAACCATAATTAACCAGTTTTTAATGAAATAGCTGCATACTATCTTAGAAAAATATCAAAATTGATAACCTTTAACTTTTTTAACATTTATATATATATATATAACTACTTTTTTAAAGAAAATTCTATTCAAAATTGTTTCCCTTAAACCTTTAATAATGTAATACAGGTGTAAGTTTATACCTAATTGGAAATTTCTGAAACATTTTTTTGTTTGTATAAGAACTTTATTTTGTAATACTTTTAGAAACATTTATTATTCCATTATAAAAGAATATTAAATCGTTTTTCTTTATATGTAGTGCCTACTAGATTGTGAACATTCCATTGTTTACTGTACTGGGACCAAATCGTTTTGTAATGGAAAATGAACTTTTTTTTATTTGTGGATAAAAACACCTATAATCAAGGAGAGCGAACAACTTATTGACATTTTAAAAGACATTTGACGGTAAAATCTATATTAAAACAAGAACAGCTCCTAAAATTTAGATTGCAAAATACATAGGATTTTTTCCATAGTTAGAAATGAATAAAGCATTCATAACAAATTATCAGAATCCATGAGTCGAAAAAGTAAGAAAGCCATTTTAGATCTCTCTCATGGTCAAGATTCAACACTATTTTACTCCCCCCCCCCCCAAAAGAACAAGTATTTCGTTTCACAGTCGTAAAGACTGTGGCCCTCTTCCCCTTGCAGAGAAAGGGGAGGATTCTATTGAAGGAAGTGCGCTACACACACAGAGAGAAATTTTTTTTTTTTCTTGCCTTTTTCGGAATCAACCAAAAGCGGAGAGCAGAGTGCACACGATCTTCTCTTTTCAAACAATCAAATCTCACCAGCAATGACATCCAATAATTCACAAAATAGCTATAAATTTATGTTTCGAGATATCTTTCCGATTTTTTCGAAATTTCGCAATTGTCCATAATTCTGGAGATCTTCGTATAATAAGGACCATTATAAATTTATCATCTTCCATGCTCTCAATAATTGACACATTTGTTGAGTAATTCAGGGTACCACTGAGAATTGTACCTCTCGTGAAATAGGTTGCCAACCCCTGTTCTATTGTATAAAAGTAAAATTGTATCACTGTTTGTTCATTAAAACGTGAAATTTAATTTTTCATTGCTTTAAATCCACCTATTCTTCCTTTAAAAATCATTTGTTCAGGAAAAATTAAACAGTTTCGTTCTGTACATCATTTATCTAGAGAATTGATCGACAAACTGTGTTCCACGAGTCCCAATAAAAAAATGGGAAAGAAAAATTACAAATATGTATGCAAAATGGATTTATGTTCTCATGAAATTCGGTTAGCCACAATTATCTAAAGATCTTTTTTAACTTTTATTGTAATATAATAAATGAATTTTAAAACTTTATTTTATGCAGTAGATTGTGAATATACTATTATTTGCTATCCCGAGTTCCACGAAGTAATTTTATACTAGTTAGAGTACAATATTTAGAAACCTTTTACATTTGTGGGGAAAAAAACACCTATAATGAAGAAGATAAAAAAATTTATCGACATATGAACAGATTCGATGCTAAAATTTAAATTTAAGCTAGAAGACCTATATCTTAGGTTACCAATTCATGCCATATACGCAGAATTTCTCACACAGCTATGAACATTTTCATGCCATTCACAAAAATGTATTTAGAAAGTGAAAAATATTTTTAACGCGATAGGCAACAAAAACAAAATACAAAAACGAATTGAACACGGAATATGAAATGCTACTGCAGATAATTTCAAAAAGCTTATACGTCGATAGTTTGTGTAAAAAATTGTGAACACATATCTCAGTTACTAAGTATAATGCATGCGTAGGTGACATTTGGGTCACAAATTTATACTATCAATGAGTAAATAACATTAAAATTACATCATAAAATTTTTTAATAAAAAATATAATATTTTTTTAAAATTGTCTTTACATATAATATCAAAAATATGTTTATCTATATACTTTAAATATTATTTTAAGATATATTCCCTTCAGCGAGGAAGGGGATTCCTCGAAAACATGTTACAGTTCTAGGGATTCCAAGAGTTGAAAAAGTTTGACGATTGACCAATGTCCAGAAATGAAAAGTCTTTCATGGTCAAGATTCACTCTGCTGCTTTAACCCCCTCCCCCGAAAAAAAAAAAAAAAAAAGAGCTAACATTTATTTTACCAGTTTTACGACTGTCACCCCTCTCTTCGCCCCCCGCGTGTTCCCTTTCGCTGAAGGGGAGAATTTCATTGAAAAGGTTACCCGAGAGAGAAATTTATTGCCCCTCTTGGGAGTCTTGGGACAAATATTTGTGCCAAAAATTTCGCAATAGCCAACGCCATCTAGATGTCATGTAAGGTGTTAAACTAATGGCCCGCCATCACCTTAAATAAATTCTCTTTTACTTTGAAGTATTTGTGTTTAAATGACTTAGATTAAATTAATAATTCATCACTCACCCTTAAATACTTACCCCTAGACAAACCACCTCGCCAATCTAAAATCCCGCCTTCTGAAGAGTCTGATTTTTATTCGAAGATTTATTCGGACTCCCACAGAAATAATTGGGGGATCGCCTGGGATTTGATTTCGAAAATCTTCTCTAAATAATAAGTTGATAACCTTCTAACTCTCTTCTTCTTTAAAAAAAACAACAACCCATTTTTGGCTGCACGCCTAAATTACAAGCGGACTGAATCGAAAATGCGGATTGCCTCTCATAACATACTAACATTTAGGTGCATAAAACAAAGCGACTCCCAAAGTCAAGAGCTTCACGTTATTTCTGCACTCCAGTTCAAGTCCAGTGAACACATCCAGGAGCCTTTGAAGTTTGTTTTCAAGTAATTCATCACACGTCGTCAACTGTATCAGGTGTGTACTGTTTTTTATTTCGTTTTCCTTGCAACAGGAAAAAAAGGGAATCTTCAGAAAAGAATACGTGAGCAAGTGTTAATTTACTTATAAAAAAAATTGTTGTAGTCGATTTCATGAAGTAATTTATATTTTTAAATATGTGTGTTTTTTTCTGAAATACTATTTTTCTATGTGTATAGAAATCGTATCAATTAAAATTTTCTACAAGTATATCTTTTAAAATATTAAGCAAGTCGTACGTAATATTCAAGTTTTTATCTCATTTAATAAGGAATTGCATTTCATATGAAAAGTTTCCATTTATTTAGTTATGTCATTGACCTTGAACTAAGAGATTAATATCTTCCCATTCCTAAACATTTTGTAATTTGGATGCGATCGTAATTTCGATGACTCATATAGTGTAACATTTCTTTTTCCCGCAGCTGTGTGGTAATTAATTATTTTTTACGAGTATTCGAGAAATATATTTTGAAAGAAATTTGCTATGTTTTTTAGAATTGATGAAGGATCATGAATAATCTTATTTTAATGTTGTGTTTTATCATTCAATATATAAGTATTTTGAGTTCATTTTTGACAGAATTATTATGCTTTCTATTGAAACATGTGTTTATACTTAGAATGTTCTGAAGAGATCCTGAAAAGATTTTATTTTTATTGGTGTAATAAAAAATATATATGAGATTTTTCTTAAGTAACTAACTTCTAATTGTTTGCTTTTTTTCAGCAAAGAACTTTAAATGATTAACTTTTTCATATCACAATAAATTTAATCACTGTTTCTAAACAAGATTTATATTAATTTATATATTTTTCTTTCAAATTCTTTTGCATTTATTATAACGAAATGAGAACTGATATATCAAATGGTTTTTTTTAAAAAAAAAAGGTTTTGTTTTTAGTTGAAATTAATGATTTGACTACTTTAAATTAAGCATTACGTATTTTAGCTCGCACTGTTGTCTTTACACGTTACTGGTTTAAAATATTTCTAAATGAATAGAATTTGAATATTTCAATATATATTTAGTGTATTTTGATGCAATATCATTTTAACTTGAGAATTTTTGTAAATGCAAACGAGAATTGCCAATAGCAACATCATTGTTTTTGTTTGAACGCGTGACAATTTTGTTTATTCCTTTGGTTACTATCTAAACTTAAATTTAAATTTTAAAATGGCGTATCTTGGCAAAGGTCGACGCGAAGATTTAATTGTCTTAGCCACGGAATTAAATTTAAAATTCGATAAATCTATGACCATCGCCACACTCAAAGATCTAATTATTGGTAGTGAAAATTATGACGAAGAACTGACCAAAAACATACATTCAACGATTGTTGAGGATCGCAAAGCCAGAGAAGAATATTTACGCATTGAAGAGCAAAAAGAAAAATTACGCATTGAAGAGCAAAAAGAAAAATTACGCATTGAAGAACGAGAAGAAAGATTACGCTTCGAACAATTGAGGTTAGATGAGCAAAAACGCAAATATGAGTTTGAGTTGGAAAAGTTAAGAATCCAAACACAATCCAAGTTAGGCGCTGATACATCCAAAGAAAGTGATACTAAATTTCTCGTCAAAGAAATTTCAAAGTTTATACATCGTTTTGATTTGAAAGAAGACATCAGTCTTTATGTAAAATTATTTGAACGTTAAGCGCAGAGATTGAATATTGATCAAGAAAACTGGGTTTCTCATCTGTTAGGCTTGTTACCGACGGAAGTATCTCACATCATAACGAGAGAGCCTGACGATAAAGCCAACTCTTACGAACACGTTAAAGATTTACTGCTGAAACGCTTTAAACTAACTCCAGAAAAGTTTCGACAACTATTTGTCACTCACCAAAAAGCACCTGAAAGAACATGGATTGATTTTTACCATGAGTTAAACACTTACTTCAACGGATGGATAGATGGATTGAAGATAGATACTCTCAAAAAGTTATCAGATCTAATCATAACAGATCAACTCAAACGAAAAACTCCTTTTGAATTTAAAGAATATTATCTTGATGAATGGGCAAATATGAACTCCCCTGTTCAATTAGCAGAAAAACTAGAAGAATTCGAGAAGACTTTAAAAGGACTCTGAAACAAAAATCTAGCAGTCCATTTGTGAAGAAACAAGAATTCAGATTCACAGAAACGAATCGCAGATATGAAGCACCAGGAAAATTCGAGTATAACAGGAAAGATAAGAAGTTTCCAGCGTCAACGAATTACAACAAACATTACGAAGCCCCTGTTACCAAGTACGAATCTGTTCAAAGATATCAAGACAGCGCGCAGAAAGGGTATTACAACAAAAATTACGAGAAACACTCAAATCACAATGCTTCCAAGCATATGCTCAGACGAACTATTCAAAATCGCAGAAATTCAAAGAACCTCCAAAAGAAACTTGCACACTCATCGTTAAGGAAGGTTTACGTACTAAAGAGATATTTTTTGGAAAGGTGAAAATCACGGCGCTGATAGACAGTGGTAGTACCGTAAGTTTGCTTCGAGAAAATACGAGCAGAAGAATAATGGATCCAACAAAATTATCGAAGAACAAGATGCTTCTCACAGGTATTGGTGAAGCACAAGTGACAACTATCGGTTCCTTTGAACATGAGTTCAAAATAGATGATGAAAATTACTCGTTAACTTGGCATGTTGTACCGACTTATAAATTAAAATTCGAAGCAGTTATTGGATCAGATCTTTTGGAACAAGCATCGATAAGTTTTACTAAAGAAGGAGTTAAATTCAACAAATATGAGAATCATGCACAGCTTATGCAAATATCTGCTGGAAAATCTTCAAGAAGAACTAGACCTACGTCATGTTGAAAATCATCAAATCAAGAAGGAACTTGAAAAGTTAATTCAAGACTAATAAGCCAGAAAAAACAGCATCTACTGACGTCACAATAAGAATTATTTTAAAAGACGAAGAACCAGTCTGTCAACACCCTCGTCCACTAGCTTTCACAGAAAGACAAGAAGTAAACAAACAGATAGAAGAATGGCTCAACAAAGGCATTATACGTCCGAGTTCTGCGGAATATGCAAGTCCAATCGTAATGGTAAAAAAGAAAGATGGATCTTCGAGAATGTGCATTGACTACAGAAAATTGAATCAGAAGCTTGTGAAAGATAAATTTCCGTTACCTATCATCGAAGATGGTTTAGACACTTTGCAAGAAGCAAAGGTATATTTTACATTAGATTTACGCAATGGTTTCTTTTACGTCGATGTTGACGAAGATTGCAGAAAATGTACATCCTTTATCGTCCCAGATGGACAATTTGAATTCAACAAAGTTCCTTTCGGACTAAGCACAAGTCCAGGAGTTTTCCAACGCTACGTATCAAGTATATTTAGAGATCTTACTCGGAAATGAATTGTAATCAGTTATTTAGATGATCTCGTCATTCCAGCGAAAAACGAACAGGAAGGTCTCGAAAAACTTAAAATTATTTTTGAAGTCGCAAAGAAATACGGATTAGAAATTAAGTTCAAGAAGTGCCAATTCTTAAAAAAGAAAATTGAATTTCTAGGTCACATTGTAGAAAGCGGAACTATTAAACCATCTCCCACGAAGACACTAGCTGTCCGAAAATTTCCAGAACCAACAACAATAAAACAAGTACAAAGTTTTCTTGGTTTAACTGGATATTTCCGCAAGTACATCAAGGATTATTCAAAGATAGCTAAACCACTTAGCGATTTAACAAGAAAAGAAAACCTCTTTGTTTTGTTTTTTTCGGGATTCAACAAAAAGAAGCATTTGAAAAATTGAAGAAAATCCTGTCCGAAGGCCCAATCTTGCACCTTTACAAGTATGGAAGAAAAACAGAACTGCATACAGACGCATGTAAACAAGGGTAAGGCGCAATTTTGTTACAAGAAGCAGAAGATGGAAAGTTACATCCCGTTTACTACATGTCGAAAAAGACAAATACAGCAAAAGAAAAGTATGACAGCTACGAATTAGAGGTACTAGCAATTATCAACGCATTAAAGAATTTTCGTGTTTATCTTTTAGGACAACACTTTAAAATAGTAACTGACTGTTCAGCATTTCAGAAGACTATGCAAAAAAAGGAGCTAATTTCTCGCATAGCCAGATGGGCGCTTCAATTAGAAGAATTCGATTATGAAATAGAAAACAGAGCTGGAAGTCGTATGAAGCACGTTGATGCTCTTAGCCGATATCCCGTAATGATGGTATGCAATGATACATTAACTTCAAAGCTTAAAAAAACACAAGAGGAAGATGACAACATCCAAACATTGAAATCACTTCTAGAGAAACAAGAATCAGAAGAATTTTTGAGCGAAATGGTATACTCTATAAGTACTTAAATGGTCGAGAATTAATTGTAACACCTAAAGCAATGCAAGCTGAACTAATTAAATTGATTCACGAAAATTGTCATTTCTCAGTAAGAAAAACAGAAGAAATTGTGAAACAGGAATTTTTTATCCCAAATTTATCCAACGTCGTTAAAAAAGTAATAGTTAATTGTGTTCCATGTATCTTAGCTAATAAGAAAACTGGCAAAAAGGAAGGGTTTTTGAATCCTATTTCTAAGGAAAGCATTCCTTTAAGTACGTACCATGTTGACTTCATCGGTCCTTTACCCTCCACAAACAAAAGTTATCAACACATTTTCACCGTAGTAGACGCATTTACCAAATTTACTTGGCTATATCCCGTCAAAACTGTGTCTGCTGAAAGTGCCCTCGAAAAACTAAAACAACAGCAGAAAACCTTTAGTAATCCCATCAGAATCATCTCTGATAGAGGTTCAGCGTTCACTTCAAAATTATTCAACGACTACTGTGATGAAGAAAACATTCAACATCTACAAATAGCGACAGGTGTTCCTCGAGGAAATGGACAAGTTGAACGAATTCATCGAACTTTGATTCCAGCTCTCACCAAACTATCATTAGACGACTCAACGAAATGGTACAAATACGTCGACAGATTACAGAGAATACTAAATAGTACTATAAGTCGCAGTACAAAATGGACACCATTCGAACTATTAGTGGGAATCAAAATGCGTAACAAGGAAGGCATCTTAATCAAAGACTTACTTCTAGAAGAAATGGCGAAAGAATTTCTAGAACAACGTGAATTTTTAAGAAACGATGCAAAAAAGAACATCGAAACCCTGCAGTCTGAAAATAGAAAGACGTATAACAGAAGAAAGAAAGCTTCGTTATACAAAGAAGGTGATTTAGTTGCCATCCAAAGAACCCAATTTGGAGCTGGACTGAAACTAAGACCAAAGTTCTTAGGCCCTTACAAAGTAACAAAAGTTAATTCTAAAGATAGGTATGAAGTGGAAAAGGTTGGTCAGCACGATGGACCGAACTCAACCACCATCTCGGCTGATTTGATGAAACATTTTTATGCTTAATTGAATTTTTTTTTGTTATATTAGTTATTATTTTTAATTTTTCTCATATCCCTCTTGAGAAATTAATAGATGTTCTATGGTAACACTCGTTTCCATTAATCATTTTATATTCACTTGTAACATTTATTATATTTTCGTATTATTCATTATCCTTCTATTGATGCGAAGGACTTTTTTTTATGGTTTAGTTAATTGTAGATCACAACATAGAATATTTTGTTTTTATATGCTTTATTTTAGGTCCGGAATTGTGAATATTAGGTATACATCTTTTCATCTGTAATGTTTTATTTTATTATCTTTAAGAATCGTATTATTTGTCTTTTTATTGCATCCACATTCCAATAATCATCAAATTTATAGTTGTAACTAAAAATAGTTTGTATTTAAAGTACTTTAGCTCTCAACATTTTGTAAGAGCTGAGAGACCAGCTCTGTCAGGAGAGGGTGATTTTGTAGGATTTTCTCTTTGAAACATTTGTTAAAAGGTTGAGTCATATCCTTTTCAGAGGGACCATAAATCTCAATTTTATTTATTACTGCATTCCGAAGCAGCGCCATCTAGTGAGCTTTCGTAGCTCCGGCTTGAATAATTTTTCGGCAGAGGCCAACTAACCACTGCTTGTTCAACACGTCGCGTCTTTACCGCATTTCCGCGCCCAGCGCGGCACCACCAGTCCTAACATCCAAGAATGAGAAAGGTTTATTTCCCCGTCTTCTAAAGGTATAACTCAACTTTTAATTAACCTAATTCCTGCATGTCTTTCTCTTTGTAAATATCCCCTTTTGTAAATATTTCCCTTTAACTTTAAATAAATTCTCTTTTACTTTGAAGTATTTGTGTTTAAATGACTTAGATTAAATTAATAATTCATCACTCACCCTTAAATACTTACCCCTAGACAAACCACCTCGCCAATCTAAAATCCCGCCTTCTGAAGAGTCTGATTTTTATTCGAAGATTTATTCGGACTCCTCCATATATATATATATATATATATATATATATATATATATATATATATATATATAGTATATATTTCATGTAACATCATGAAATACCCAGCGATGCTAGCGGGTAATGGCTAGTTAACAAATGAACAAATATGAACATATATATATATATTTTATAGAATAGTGATTGCCTAAACGCTAAAGTATAAAATACGCTGTGTTTTGCGTTTCGGATAAAAAAATTCATGTAATATTTTTTAAACAGCATATGGTGTTTTTGCCAGCAGGACTAAGTATAGCCTAATTTATATAATTATAGGTGCAAAATATAAATAAAAGCACAGATTTGTGCTATTTTTTTGTTTATTGCTATTTACCTAATCTAGCAAAAACATTTCTTTGCGAACTCCTTTTTTTCCCCTCGCCTTTCTCTTTATCAATTAATTTATCCGAAGTACGAAATGTAATTTTCCAGAGACTTTAACTATTTATCCCCTGTTAATTCATAAGACTATGTGCATACTTTTTGTCAAATTTTCATTTTCATTTTGATGGTCTATCGTTAGTTAATTAACAGAATACCTAATTATTTCAATGAATAACTAGGTAAAGTGTGAAATTATTATTCTATAATGCACGTTTACTAACTTGGTCAGTTTAAAAAAATTATCAAATATCTAGGCATTCTTTGGAATAACTGAACTATACGCCATAACGGTAACACACACATATATGCGTTATTCAGTTATCATATGTTTAATGATAACTGACTAACGCATTAATAACGCAATTAATTTCATTTATTTCTCATGACTTAATTACAAATTTAATTAATAATTTTGAAAGGTTTTTTTAAAAAAATTCAGTACTATTACTTTTATTTATATTATGCAATCAAAAGAAGAAGTTCTGCATTTAGAAATATGCATGCATTGCAATGGGATGATCTGCATAATAATATCATTGAAGAATTTTTCATTTGCTCTTTTTAGGGGGAAAATAGCCTGTTGAATGCGAAATTTATTTTTGATAACTTTAGAGTCCGTTGCACAAGCGATTTATTTAAGTCATTTGTAAGTACTCTTGTGAAAGAATTTTAGAACGATTTCTATCGATTTCTTTTTTTTAAAAAAGCAAACATTTTTCTAGTATTTCTTGACAGCGCTTTATTGGGGGTGTAGGAATGGAGGAGATCTGAAGATTTAACCATGAAAATGTCTATATTCTAAAATTTTAAGCTATAGTAAAATAACATTTTTATTTTTATACCTTTTTTTTTTTTTTTTTTTGACAAAAATTAATATTCGAAATCCCGGATTCCACAATAACATTAATTTCATCTTAAAATTAAAAAAAAAAGGATATTTGAAGTTAATTTTGTTATGTGTTTCAGTCGGAGAACCCCTTTTCCCCAATGAAAAATGTTTCGTTATACTCCTGAAATGATGAATAAGTTTGAAACACTTAAGCTTCTCTGTTTTAAATTGAATGGCTGCTTTGAATTCCGGATGACATATATATTTTTTATTACAAATTTCCTGCCATTTTTTAAATATTTTTGATAATAGTATAATTACTTTATTTCTAGGGAAGGATACTGAAAGGCAGTTGAGTCTTCAATAAACATATCGTTTCCCGCAAAATAATTCATTTATTATAAAATATTCAGTAATATTTTAACTATTTCATTTAGGAGCAGTCTTTTTAAAAAAAATTTTAAAACCTTGGATTGTCAGTGTTAGCCGAGTTTATGCTTATTACATTTGAAATTGCCACAATAATTTCGCACAAATCTTTTTTCTATATATTACAGCAAATTTTAAAATATCTCCTTTTTCTTCTAGAAAAATGAAATTTTCGAAAACAATATCCAATTGATAAACAGAAATGTGATTTTCTTCTAGAGCTGCATTAGTTTCCTGTGTGTTAAAAATGAAGCTAATTAAAAACAAATTTGGGACATAAAATTGTTATTACCAAAGGTTCTGCCACACGCTGAATTATTACGAAATCTTCGAAGTAAGGACATCACAAGCAACAACCTTCAGTTCATGACACCACGATCATAACGAAAGGAATGACCAATCAGCAATTCGAAAATTTAATATTAATAGCGCGTGGGTGTGTCTTGATTTGCTGCGCATGGTCGTTTCCTCCCCTTTCTCTGACTTTTTTTATGTAAACAAATAAAACTAAGTTCTTGCGAGTCTGCTTGTATTTTTTACTTGAGAACTGGAAAAAGAAATTCAAATATGATGTGATATTTTTCTCAACATGTGAAATAATGGAGTCAAAAGTGAGTCGGAGCAGTACTGGTATATAATAATCAGCGTAGAATATGGATTTGTGAGATAGTTACATAACCATTTTTGTGAAAAGATCATTGGAGACGCTTTACATAACGCATGAACTTCATTGTAAAAACAATTCATAACGAAGTCTGTGCTATTTTGGGTATGTAAAGTTGATTTTGAAACTTTTCCCGTTAAATGATGTCTTATGACATTTGTTAGAATTTCTAGATTCACCGTTCTATTTATATGTATCGCGTTTGTATGTAAACTTTTAAGGAAGAGTAAACAGTAATTGATGTATAATTATGTACTTTTTTAGCATTGTATTTGTAAAGTCAAAATTGTTTACTTTTCATATTTATGTAGAACCTCGTCAATTTCAAGTATTAATTTACTTATTAATTTCTTTCCATTTTTTTAAACATTGTCACTAACAGAAAATGCATAATAATTTTTAAAAAAATCAATTTTTTTTAGCATTATTTCGTGATCAGTTTTCTTATTACTGCATATTTTTTTTAACGATTGTGGTGAATTATGAAGTGTACAATTATATAATAAAGAACATGCATAAAAAAATCAAATTTGTATAAATATAGTTGAAGAAGTATGTCTTGTTTGTCTCAAGTTATTAGCTTAAGATCATTTTATAATTATTTTCCAGTACAAATACCATAATTAATGTTAAAAAATACTTATTTTTATCATTTTTTATATTATGTTTGTCAATTATTACATTAAAAATTCTTTCATCTTCTAAGGAATGTGATATATCTTTAGTGAAAAAAATAAATTACATTTAAATCTTCAATTTGTGCTGGATTAGACTGCAGACTGATGGGAGGAAACCTCTGTTAGAAACATTAGAAGTTACCATCTGAATAGTAAATAAATTATTGGTGAGTTCAGATGCTTATAATTTTTTCTGTTTCAAAGATTGTATTAGTTTGATGAAATTTTTTGTTAGTAATTGTTATCATCATGTGTGCTAATTTCTTTCAGATTTATTACACTCACAATTTCCAAAATGATAATAGATGACTGGATATATCTCTCAGCATTGTTGCTGTCCACATCATTTGGATTTTTTGTGCGTAAAGTGAAAAATACTCAAAATAGGCAATTGATTTGTACAATCATAGGATTTATTTTACTTTTCATTCTCTCTGGAGTTCATATATTGCATCCTTTACTTCTTACCATTATCAATGCTACAATTGTACTTTATACAAGTAAAAGGTAAGTTGCCCATTTTTATGATTCTTCTTGTCTAATTTTGCTTATTTCTCTGTGAAATATTGATTTGACTGTATTTTTTCCAGGAATGGATTAGTAATTTTGATATTTACATTTTGTACCGTCAACCAATTTTGTCAAATAAAATTACACCAATTAAAAAGACTGATGATTGCTGTCATTATATTTTGTTTTGCAACGTTCGGGAAAAGGGGTTTTCATTATTGGCTGGATATAGCACTTGGCGATGTCTTTTACGGGCTGCGGTAGCCCAGTGGTCAAGGTATCAGATGATGGCAGGCATGTCATGAGTTCGAGCCCAGTACCACTGAAAGCCCGCCGTGTAGGGCAACAATGCATGTTAAATCTGTCAAGAGCTGAAACGTCCTTCCAATGGTGTGGTAGTTAGGAGAGGGGGGGTGCCAGCTCAGGTGTCGTTCATGTCACTTGACCATGGTTCGAAATTACGTGGTCCGTCGCCAAAAGCCCTTGTGCAGCTGAACAGTGCAACGTCAATATTCACTCACTCACTGGCAATGTCTCTTGCTTTTGAAGAAATCAGTCAACAATTTAATGTGTAAATACCATAATTTTAATACTTTACTTTCCAGAAAAATAAATCACATTTTTATTTAAAAAAATTTATCATATAATAAAAATGTAGTGCTTTAATTTAAATCAAAATCTAATATATTTTTTGTCAACTATTTTATTTATATGCAATCATGACAAAAGATGTCAGGGGGGTTGCTTTTGAAGATTGATATTTTTTTAAATATTTTTTGTTTTGGGGAAAAAAAGAAAAAGTTTTTTAAAGAAAAATATCCTGTTTTTGTTGGGTTTTGAAATGCATATTTCAGTACTAAAAAACAGCTGAACACAAATACATTTGTATTATCTTATGTACTGCATAAACATGTATAATTGGTACTTTTGTATTATTGCAATCACTTATAGCTGATTCAAACCAAGTACTTTTTGGTAAGCAGTACACAGTTTTAAACAGTGAACTGTTATGGAACCAGTGGTTAAACTTTATATGAATAATGAAGGGAATGTGAAAATGAAATTAAAACACTTATAAAACATGATTTTATGTGGACAGACATTTTATAGAATTCATGAACCAAATTGCAAAAAAAAAAAAAATTCAAAATGTAACCATTAACATTAATACAATCTTCAAACCTTTGATGTAATAATTGGATACATTTGAACACACTTTTTGCTCATCATCTATTGCCAACAGCAATCTTGACTACTAAATCCATGTTGGCATCAAGGAATTAGTGTTGATTAAGCTTTTTATATAACTAGTAGGATAAAAATCTAGAAAATAAAAAAGTGACATTATTAGTGTTGTCTTTAGGATTCCTTTTTATTACCTCTATCATATTCATTTGTATTTTTTTCTGGATGTATAAAATGATTCATCCTTCCTGAAATTCATGATGTAAGTTATGTTCAATGTAAATTTTTTTCTTCTCTCTGTTAAGTGTATTGCAGCATTTAATTAATTTAACTGGCTTGCTACCATAATGATAGTTTAAAGTGTTAAAAAGTTGAACATGCCTGATGAATTGGATGTTTCAACTTCTAACAGGATTTCATGATCTAAATTGGAGAAAATTGGAAAAAACTAATTAATCGAACGAGTTACCTTTTTACTAAAACATTGTATAAATGTCAAGCTGTGTGTATACATATGTTTATAATAAATTAGAAAAATTTCAAAGTACTTTAGTGCTGTACTACAAACTGATTGTATCATTCTGTAGTATACCTGCTATGTAAAGAAGCCAATGCATGTTAAATCTATAGGGTCATCATGTTAGCATGCTGTTGTAGTTTGGAGAGTAGGGTACAGTGGCGTAACAAAGAATACTTGTCCCCCCTACAAAATCTGGTTTTTTGTCCCAAGCTCAAATACATACTTGGGGCTAGTCAGGCTTTGCCCCCCGATGCAAGGGTGTACATTACGCCACTGGTAGGGTACTAGCTCAGGTAGACTTTTCAAGATTCAAAATCATTTGGTCTATTACCAATACCCCTAGCCTAGCTTCACAGTATGATGTCAGTAAAGAAATCAAATTATTTTAATCCATAGAACATCTGAATCATAAGGTATTTAAATATGGTTGCTGATGATATGCATTTTAAATTATATTAATAGCTCACCCCTTCTGGAAATGGATGCTTGTAGTAAGATCTTCTTTAAGGCTCGGTTATTCCTAAAATGATTCTTTAAATATCACAAAAAAATACTTTTCTTTCTAGGTGTCTGCAATTACCATATTTGAAGTAAATTCAAAATTTTTAGATATTGTTGAAGCTTAGTACAGAGAGATTAAGGTTTCAGATTAATGAAATTTTACTTTGCTGAAATGTACATTTAAGCAAACAAGGTCCTAAAATCTGTATACTCTCATTCAATATCTTATAAAAAAAACTGTTTATTGAGAAAAATCATTGTGTTGAAGGTAATTAGCAACTCCAAAATGTTTTTCATTGTAGATCATAATTAATTTGCTGTTTGATATGTTTATTTATATTTGATATGCTTTTTAAATTAAAAACTATAAAACAATTATTTTTTTATACTTTATATTTAGTAATTGTAATCAGTATGAATACTATAATATTCATTTCTTGAATTAAGTATGCTTTTTCCTTTAGGTTTTGCCATGTAATTAGCTTCGTTTTCTGTTTTACTTATTTGATGTTTCTTCGAACATCAGAATATTTTGGGATTCCTTCTCCTCCAGAAATTGCATGTACTGCTATAATGATTATGGTTTTGAAGGTAATTCTTTTTAATAAAATATTTTTCAATTCAGAATTTACTGTTAGCATTTGAACTGGACATTCTAATAAGACCTATAAATAATTGATTAAGTTTTTTCATTATGTAAAGCCATTATTCAGGGAAATATGTTATATGACACTATTAATATACAAACGGACTAGATAGATATTATTATCTTTGTTGTTATTGTGGACAAAACAAAACTTGTAATTCTTTTATTAATACAGTGCTAGCTTAGTATTAATAACTTAAAATATTAAAGTGAGTAAATGTAAAATATTAATTTTTTTCTTACATTAATAAATTTTAAAAACCATCCTGAATAAGTGTTAACTCTTTATGAAATATATGTTATTATTAACATTTGCATTACATTGCAAAATCCACTGATGATAACTTTTTCAGAAATGAATTACTTAAAATATTCCATAATCTCTGTAATATTTTTTAATTAGGTATATTTACTAGTTTATTTTAAAAATATAATGTGTTCTTGTTTGAAGTGATAATTCATTGTCAGGCAAAAAGATACAAAAAAGAAAGTGTTTATATCATAGTATACCTTTAAAATGTAATTATTAATAACTAGGATTTAAGAAGAGATAAAATAACCATTTGCTTAAATTGATTGTCTAAATTGCATGCATATGCTTTATTTTTAATTTCATATAATTATGATGTAGGAATATTTTTCTAGATTTTTAAAATATTTGTTAATGAAAAAACAGCTCCTTTAATTCAGTGAAAAGAACTTTGAGTGTTGTTGCACGTTTATGAAATGTCTGTCATTAAATTAGTGTTTAGATTTAGAACTCATACATATTTTGTCAATGTTAAAAAAAACATGCTGAGATATCCCACAAAGATGATGAATTAGTGCTTTTTACAATTTTCTGAAAAAGAAATAAATACTTTTTTCTTATATGTAAATCATCTTCTATTGATGAATTTTAGTCATATAGAACTTTTTGAAGAATTGGTTCAAATAATAAACAATAAGTAATATAAAAAAAATTTAAGTCAATTCCTACTTAGATCAACAATTTTTTTTATTTTAGTTACTTTTTATTAAATAGTTACAATTAATATAAATGTGTATATACATATGAGACAGAATCACAACATTAAGTGGCAATTAATTTTTATTAATTATCATGAAAGTATCATATTGTCATCCAAAACTAACTGGTATTTAAAATTTCAGTTCAACTGAATGCTTAAATCTTTTAAAGTTTTGACCCAAGTCCCTAAAAATGAAGCTAACGTGGCTGTATCTGTAATTCTTTAGATTATTAGTTTCAGCCAATTAATTTTTTATGAATTATAATTAATTGTATTGTCATCCAAAATAATCACATATATAAAATTTTAGCTCAATTGAGCACTTAAAAATGTATTTTATTAACGATTGAAAATTTGAACATGATAAATATATAGAAAGTGAACTAATATTAGGAATTGAAAAAAAAGTTCAAAAACTTTTTTTTTTTGGTTAACTGAATGATGGATGACTAGATAGCATACACAATAAAGAAAACGTTATGAAATATACAAAATTTTGTTGATGCAGCTAGTTTTTCTTCTCTCTTGCAGTTTCTTTTTCTTTAATGAAAACAAATTTTAAAGGCTGGAAAAACTGTTTGAGCACTAAAATAAATATATATGTAATTTTTTTAAACTCATTTATGTATTTGTTATTTATAATGGTTTGAAAATATTGCATATGGCTCAGTGGAGTGAATTCAAATGTAAAGAAGTATTGTTATTATTAATTCTTATAAGTTTTGAAGTACTTATTTTTAACACTCTTTTATTGACTTCACCCATATGTAACGGAATCTTTGAACTAAATTTTTACCCATTTTAAAAGGTCAGATTAATTCAAAATTGTTCTCACTTGTCAAGAATCGATGACAATACAGTAATTTACTAATTTTGTTCCATTGTCCTGATCAGGATCATAAGGATTAACAATTTCTCATTTTCAGATCGCATCCCACATCTGGTGATTAATTTCGGATCCAATTTCTAGATTTTTCGACTAAAAGATTAAGTTACAACTTAGTTCGATTAACTGTAAAGGCGTATTTTTATATATATATAATTTTTTTTAGACTAAAATTTATTTTAAGTTTCTGTTAATAGGTTTATTAATTATTAGTGTAACTGAAGTATATTTTTTGTGTGCATAACAAGTAGAATTGAAAGAAAGAAAAAATAAATTTACACTTACAAAAAAAAAGTGTCTTACAGTAGTCGCATATGATGTGTAACATCTGACATGTTATCGTAGTAAACACGCTATATGAACTTCTTTCCTGAAAAATATATGAATCGGGTATGATTGGAAATAATTTTCTATTGAATAATTATAACCTTAATGAAAATTGTATTTAATTAAAAGGAGTAATGCAATATTTTATCAAAAATAATTATTCTTGTTCAATTTGGGGAAGAGCGGAGACAATAGACTTCTGATAACTAAAATATGATACATATACTTGTGATTTCAAAGTATTTTATCGTTGGGTGGATGACCTGAGTACCCAGCTCTTTTGAGCTACAACCTCATATCAGTAGGTATTTGAGTGACTGTACATGATTGACTTTTGCCCTTTGTTAAGTTTAAATGCTTTAAAAATAAAATAAAAATGCTGGGGATTTTGGGAAAATAAAAATTTAAAATATTAAAATGCATTAAAATTGAGAAAAGAAGCTTCAAAGTCTGCACAAAGCACCAAAAATAAAGTTGAAATTTCGATCTTGGGTGGGTGGGGCTAAACCGACCAATAGGAATGCAGCTAGGATCATGAAAAAGTAGTTGAAAATAAAACAGAAAACAGCTTTTTTAAAAGCTATTAAAAATATACTATCAAGAATAAAAATAGTAGAGGAACATTTAAATAAAAAGAGATAAGCCAGAATAATTTTCTGAGGAAAATTAAAGAGTAAAAAGTAAAAATGGAAGAATCTGGGGATCGAACCTGATTCAAACCATTGGGAGCAAATGACTCTGACCACTAGACCACGGAGGCCTCGTGGAAAGAGGTGAAATAAGCATTTAACATGGATGAAGCGAGATTTGAGAGGAGAAAAATAATTACATGAAGAGGTCTGGGAGAATATTTCTAGGTCTGTTGAAATTTGGATCAGGGATATATTTTTCAATATCCAAGATCGAAAGATTACTAGAATTATCAATATTTTGAAAGAAGTTTTTTGCAATCTTTTCATTGAGCTGTCTAATTTTTACTTGCGGTCCTGAGGTCAATTTCAAAGTATTTAAAAACCGTTGAAAAATAGGTGCAAATAATAAATACCACTGTTAGCAGTCGAAACATTCTGATTTGTGTTCATTTCAAGCTTGAGTTCATCATTCATTGCTTCCGTATGGCGAAACACTAAATTCAGATATCTACTGTCAACAACTGGACCGTTTGAAACTAGGGATTGACCAGAAATGGTCAGAATTGGCCAACAGAAGAGGTATTGTGTTCCTTCAGGACAACGCCAGAACACTCACTTCTACAGTGACTCGCAAGAACCTCTAGGAGCTTGGTTGTTTTAATGCATCCACCATATAGTCTGGACCTGGCACCAATCGATTACCACCTTTTTCTTGCATTGCAAAACATAAAAGCTATGAGTGGCTCAGCTTTTGGCAAACTGAAGTTAAAGTTAAAATCACTACTCAAAATTAGGGAAAGCAAATGATAATTTTTTTAAAAGAGCAGAACCACCTTCATTATATGGTAAAAGTACAAAATGCAGGAAATTAATTTTTTTTTAACCGTTTGATTTAAAGAAATGTATATGACCACTGAAATCACTGTTTGTCCATTTTCTAATCAGCATTCTGCTGCACTTAAGTCCCCCTAATATCCTGACTAATGGGTTTAGAGTCAAGCGTTCGAGTGCTTGATGGCAACTAGAGTCGGCCCCCATGCGAAAGTAGCGAAAAGACACAGCCATGAACTCTCATGGGTCAAATCAAGTAGCGTGCATCCGTCCTTTTTCACGAAATCACTCCCAAGAAATATCCAGCAACCGAGAGGAAAGATGTTATCCATCAAAAAAAGAATTAAGAAGTTAAGAAGGAGGAGATGAAGATTTCTTTTAATGTAAATAAAGTTTTGTAATATTTTGAAGAAAGGAATGATTTAAATGAGTTAAGGGGACATGTTAGAGGATTTACACAAATTTTTTATTAATTTAATTTTCAAAATTTTTTTCGAGGCCCCCTATATGTATGTATTATGTAAAACAGGTTTTTTTTGTGCTCAAAATACCATAAAAAGCTAACGATTTATTTTTTTAGAAAGAAAAATTTTAAATTTATGAAATAATTTTAAAATGCTACTCATTTTACGAAAATTGAGGTACACACATGAAATTTGATTTGCAAGTATGTCAAACTTTGTGTAACAAAAGTTGGTCTGATTTTTTAAGATAACATGATTGATATTCATACAATACTTTTCATGAATGCTTGTTAAAAATTCCTTAAAAAATACATCCATTCTAAATTCAATTATTTTTGTAAAAATTAGTATTGCTTTTTGATTCAAAAATGCATATACTTTTGTTACATATATTAGAAATTCTTAGAAAAAATATTAAAACGTTTGGCCCAATAAAAAAAAATGCCTTAGCATTTTAAATGAAGACAAATGAGTTATTTTATCTTTCTGAGATAAGTCAGTTTTAAGTTCTGATTTGTGCTGTTGGAATGTAAATAAAAATGAATGTAAACATTATCATTACTTTGTGTTTTTTAAACTTAGAGCTTTCAAATTTTGTGAGATTTTTAAAAAGTATTTAAAGGATATAATTTGGCTAAAAAAATTAAATTTTATTTTTTGGCCGATTTTTGTCACTTTAATTGTACTGTGTCCCGTTAAAAGTATTAATTTTTTTATGAAGGGTAATTGTTTATTTAAATTATTATCTCAAAGAGTTTTAAAAAATAAAAGTAATTAGCTTAATTTTATTTTCTTTGTAGATGGTTGGTTTGGCATATGAAGTGAATATCCATGCCTTAAAAGCGGAGTCTTCTGATGAGAATGACAAATTGAAAGAAGTTTATTCAAGAATCAACCCTTCCTTTTTTGATATAATTCAGTATTCTTTTTGTTATGCTGGTATTCTTGTAGGTAAAAAATGTTTGTAACATATTTTTATTAATGTTCTATAATTTTAGTTGATGTGTTTAAATCTTATAGATATTTGGTATAAAATTTACTGTATATATACATATATATATTTGCTAAAATTTTTATCTTGATCTGATAATTATTGTATCTTGCATGATAAGGATTCATTTTTTTTTAATTTGAGTTTTTTACAAATTAAATTATTTACTTTGACTATATTAGATTATTCATTGTTTGACTAAATTTTATATATATCTATGTATGTATTGTATTTCGTGTGTGTTATTTGTCATATCCAAAAAGAAAATTATAAAATAAGGCTTCCTTTTTTACAATTCTTTTAAATTAATTTAATTTTTTCCATGAGAAGTAACTACGCATGGTTTAATTTTTGTTTTTTTTATGCTCATTTTATAAAAATCATTAGATGCTCTTTTATTAATTCATTGTTGATCACATCAGTACTGAAAAATATCCTTGGTTAAATAATACAGTGAGTGATTAACCTGAATAATTATGTGGAAAACAGTATTTTTTTACATGAGTATAGAAAAAATTTGGAAACATTTGCATACAAATATTTACTTTTTTTAAATACTCTTTGATTTACTGTTTAAACTTCATCTGTAAATGTTAAATAATTCAGAATTTTATTTCATTTTCTTAGAATAATTTTTGTTTCTATTTTATATTTTTTAATTATATTTTTATAAAAAAATTCGTTTGTGAAAAATATAACAGTATATGTATGCAAAGACAGTTTCATTATTCTAATAACTATAATTTGATAACTCAACTATAAAAGGCATTTAAATTGGGAATAAATTGGAGGTAAAAATAAGTAAATCACAGCAAGTATCATATAACTTATGTTTTAGTTTTAAAGGCTAGTTAAATCAGCTGTGAAATAGACCAATAAAAAAGTTGTCAAGTGTAATTTGGTAATAATTTATTTTTTAAAAAATTATATGATTGATAGTTAATATTATAGTTAAGTTAATTTTAAGTTTACTTTTTAGTGGTATATAGGTTTTAAACTAAGCATGGGATTTTTCATGTAACATTGATTTTTTAAATTATTAAAATCTATACATACAGAAAAATTAATGAAAAGCTTTAATTTTCTTGTTACAGGTCCATACTACAAATTCCGAACTTATGAAGATTTGTTTCATAAGCCATACAGTTCGTATGTTTCTCATACATCTTTTTAAAGAAAAGGATTTTAGTTATTCCAGTATACTCATGTTTATATCTTCTTTCTGATTACTTCTTCCCTCTTTCTGTAAGTTAAATAATATCTTAAATTTTATTTTTAATAATTCTTTGATTGCATAATGTTATTAATATTGAGTTTCTTTAAATATTTGTAGCTTGCATCTTCTGCTGAAATTTGGGAATTTCCATTTTTGTACAGAGTATTTTATGTGTGGCCCTGGTTCTTTAGTTTCCGAATGAGAATATATGTTGCATTTGTCTTTGGTGAGTGTATATGTATCAACCTTGGCTTAGGTGCTTATCCAGAAAAAAGTGCTACTCAACCAGGAGCTGGTCCAACTAACTTGAATTCTTTAAAGGAGATGTGAGTTTAATAATATTGTTGAATGTATTATGAAAATTATAAATTATTTTAAATATTTTATATTTTACATAGAGTTGAAGCAGATTACTTCAATTAAACTTACATTAAAAGCATATTTAAAATTTTTGTTATTACATCTTTTTTCAAAAAAAATTTTATGTTTCACAGTGAAAATGATCCAAAATCTCTGAAGATGCTTACTTATAATTTTGAGACTGTTAGATGCATGAATGAAATGGCCAGCGAGTTCAAGCCTACTATACGTGAAGGAATTAGGTATTGGAACATGACTGTTCAATATTGGCTCGCCATATACATCTATAGAAAAACTGCTGCATCAAAACCTATCAAGTTAGTAAAAAAATTTATTTTTATACATAATTTAAGTGAAATCTCTCTCTCTCTCTCTATATATGTGATGATATTCTATTTCAATTTTCTTGAGAGGGGTTTTCTTTTTATTTTTGTTCTAAAACCTTGAAGACATTGTGTAATACTTAACTTTTTTTTATTTATCTGTTTAATGTAATATACAATTTTTGTTTTTTTTAAAAAAAGAAAAAAGGGCCGCATATCATTATATTTATTTGGCAATCTGGTGCAATATTGTATCAGCCATCAGCTCTGACGAATTAGCATGTTAAAATTTAAAAAACAGGGGCTTGAGTACCCCCCTGTCCACCTAATGGTGGACCAACCCCACTGTACAAATCATGCTCATTGCTCAAATTGTAAAACTGTAATTTACATGTATTATGTAATCTTAATTTCTTGCTTCCATATCTGATGCATTCAATTCAAAGTACACCATTAACTCTGCCTTGTTCCTTTTTCTCAAAGCTTCACTTTCATTACAAAGTTTCACAAAATCTCTAATACTGCAGAATTCTGACTGGGTAAATGTACACACAAAAGTTCAACAACATAACTTCTTGCATGCATTAGACGCTCCATAATGTGCCAAGCTCTTAACTTTTTACAACCCATTTTTATGAAAAAAAAATGTATACATAAATAAATGTATTACAGCATCACAAAAACTTTTTTTCATAAGCTTTACCCATACATTTTTACCTGTACCTTGATGCATGTATGTTTTGCAGTGTCTTCTTGTATAATGTAATGTTTCTAAAGAATAATTGTAATTAGATAAGTAAATGTGATGAGCAGTGGTATACACAGATTTCTTTCATGGAGGGTAAAAATGTGTAGGTAAAAGCAGGAAGCTTAATCTTTATGCTAAAAATTAAAAAAAAAAAAATCTATAAGGGGTAGGGTTTGCAGCCCCAGGATCCTGGTGTTTTTTCCAATCCCGAAATCCTGGGATTAAAATAACCAATCCCGGGATTTAATTTTTGTCTCAATTATATTTTGAAAATTTTTCTCATCAAAATTTTCTAAGAATTTAATTGGAAAATTTATATTGTATTTAGGAAATATGTATGTAGGTTTTTATGTGCAACTATATGTGCTATAATTAATAAATATATATATACAGCTCTCATTTCTCGTATGCAAGAACATCACACAGATCTAAGTGGCTCACTGCAATACTTACACAATAATATAAGCAACATCTTAAGAATAGATTTTGCCACAGTTTCTTTTTTAATTAAATGCTGTTAATTAATAGCAGACCTGTTTGAAAGACTTGAGACACTTCAAATCCCATTGCATTGCTAACAGCTTATGCAACTGGATCTTTTTCAAATAAGGTAACACTTGAAGTTGTTTCACATTTTGATTTAATAACTGGATCAATTTATGCACAAAAAACCCAATTAAGTGTAGCAGAAGAACTAGATAAAGTTATCAAAGAGGTATATGCACCAATGCAGTGTGTTAGATTTTAGACACTGTCATCAAAAATAAATGTCTCTTTTTTGAAAATGGAGGGAGACGGAGTGACTACCTGAAAAGAACATCATACTCTTATTTAATGACCATATAACACCTACTAGTATAAAATCCGAACGAGCATTTTCTTCGACAGGATAATTTGTAACAAAAATAAGAAGCTGTTTGACGATGAAACATTCAAAGAGCAATGTTATATATATATTTTTTTTTATTGAAAACAATTATAAAATCTCCGTGCACCACAAAGTATCACACAGGGCTTACAGAAGTAAGTATTAAACACACATTCAAGGGAAATAAACAATTAAAAAAAATGAAGTTAAGAAGGATTACAAACAGTTACAACAAATGTACAGAAATTTTTGAAAGCACTTCTGGTGGAAAGAAGTTGGTGAAAATTCGGTGGCCCATTAATGTTGAGTCTCTTGAATGCCAGTCTTATGATCTTTTTCTCTCTGACATACTTAGAACACAGAAGGATCACATGTTCTACATTTTCCTCGCCACCAATATTACAGTCACAGAAAGATGAAGGAGCTAAATTAAATTTGTTCAGGTAGCTTTTGAAATTACCATGACCAGTGAGAAATTGGGTTAATTTGTAGTTAGTGTAAAAATGATGACATGATAGTCTCTTATTAATGGTGGGAAAAAATTTCTTTGTTATGCTCCCCTTATTAGAAATGAGATATTCTTGGTTCCAAGACTTCATCATTCTTTCATTCGTGATCTTCTTGTAAAATGATTTAGGAATATTAACATCAATGTCAATTTTGCGCTTGGTTGCAGCTTTTGCAAGCCAATCGGCTCGCTCATTTCCAAGAACGGCCGTGTGTGCGCGAACAAATGCAAAATCTATTGAGATGTTTTTATCTCTTAGGCTTTTAAGTTGCTTCTGGATCTCGACGATTATATTGTTAGATGAAGAAATACATTAAGAGAATCCAAGGAGGAAAGAGAGTCAGTACAGATGAGATATTCTGAGATGACACTATTTTGCTCAGTGATCCATTTAACAGCGAAATTTAAACATAAAAGTTCAGCTACAAAAACTGTGCATTCATCACGAATTCTAAATTGAAAGTTCTCGGATTCAACACCACTCCTGAACACAACAAATGCGAAACCAACTCTTCCTTCAATTTTACTGCCATCAGTATAGCAAATAACAGGGAAATCTTCTGTGCTTTTGTCACTAAATTGAACAATATTGATGGTATTCCTCTCTGAAGGATGAGGGATAAAAAATGGAGACAGAATACAATCATAATTAGAGATGGAAGAAGCAGAGAGATTTTCCCTAAAAGCAATATCGTGAAAAATAGTAATGTCGATTGGAGGGAAGCCAGAAATAGCATAAACTGAGTCGTAACTTATTGTGCGATAACCACATATGACCCGTAAAAGTATCCTTCTTTGTATGCGTCGCAGATACTTAGAATTCATCTTTCTTTTAAGTGCCTCGCCCCAAACTCTAGAGCCATACAAAATGAAAGGCTCGATTCCTTGCTTATAAATGAGAGAATGTACATTGAAATTTATTCCGAACGTGTTGCGAGCAATTCGATTTAATATTTGCTGTAATTTGTCACATTTCTCGGATATGTAACTTAGTGTTGCTTCCAAGAAAATTTAGTATCAAGAAGAACCCCAAGATACTTCATTTGCTTTACCATAGTCAAGGGAGTTCCATCGAGATATAGCTGAAATGCATCATAGCAAACGTTTCGTTTTTCAATAGCCATGAATCTGGTTTTATCAGGATTAAAATCCAATTTAAAACTTTTTGACCAGTCAGAAGCGAAGTTCAAAGCTTCCTGTGCATGTAGGAAAGTCACAGAAAGATCCCTACCTTGGGAACAAACTAAAATGTCATCAGCAAAAGCTATGATTTCACAGCAGGCAAGATTATTAAGTTTAGATAGGAGATCATTGATAATGATATTCCAAAAAATAGGTCCAGACACTGATCCTTGAGGGCAACCCCTTTCAAGGCAGCGGATAGCAGACGTCGAACCCAGTTGCATTTTAGCCACTCTGTCATTTAAAAAGTCAGCAACACAAGTGAAAAAATATTTATCGGAATTTCAGCTTTCTTAAGGAGATTCAGAATGCAACGCCACCATGCATTGTCAAAAGCACCTTTTATATCAAGAGATATCAAGATTGAGTGAAAATGTTTCTTTTTGCCTCTCTTAACATTTATATTATTATTTATAGAAACACAAGAAGTGAAGAAATGTTTTTTTATTTCATACGTTCTATTTTTTATAATGAATGAAGTTATTTTTACTAGTTTCAATAAAATTAATATTAAACCATTTTTTAAAATTATATTTTCAGTTTTATTATGCAATTTCAACTATGCTAATGTGTAAGTATTTTTAATAAATAGTCCAATCTTAATTCTGGGACTAGTCTTGGGATTTGGATAATGCAATCCCGGGATTGAAAATGTAACACTGGATTGCAAACCTTAATAAGAGGTGACCCTCACCTGTGTATGCCACTGGTGATTATTATTCTTTTCTGAATACCTTTACCTAGAATTACATCTAAAAGGACACTGAAAAAACCATAATCTATATACATACACTATTGTTGGTAAAAGGCAGCCGGCAATTACTTCTGATATCTTTCACCTTTTTTTAACTCATTTAAAATAGCATAATTATCAATTCTCTTTGTGTAGTTATATAGTAGGAGTTTTTAACTTTTTTTCTATGTCAGCCACCATACAGATTTTATATGATCTACTATTTCTGGATTATGAGATTTTTTATGATCAAAGGAACTTAATTTTTGAAAATTACTTTTCTAAAAGATATTTAAAAACTAGAATTTTCTGTTAGCTAGATGCAAATCTGGCCAAAAGGACACTTTCGGCAAGGACATACAAAGTATACATTAATAAAAGCTATTTATTGTTAATTGGTATTAATTTCATTAAATGGCTTTTGAAAATTGTGCAGGGAATGATGAAAAGTGGTTGAAATTAGTTCTTTTATCTATTGTTCATAGCAATTTTTCTCTGGTGTGTGTGTGCAGTTTCTCTCTGGACTAATCGATCCAGACATCTGAGATTAATAAAAGAGGAAATCTTGTTTGCTACTTTAAGAAAAAGCAATTTTTTTTATTTTGAAATTAATATTGCACTATTCCTTCATCTTGTTCCTATTGGTGAATATGACTGAAAGCACAGAATATTGCTAATTTTTGAGTTTTCTATTTTTCAATGAGATTTTCTTTATTCTTTTATGTTTTGATAATTGCTCTTAATTCAACAAAATGTCATAAAACATACCTATTGTAGTAAACTGTGTAATTTAACTTTTAGTGTTTTTGATTTTTCTCTAGTAAATTGTGTTTATTTTTAAATAAATTAATGTGATTGGTTGTGTGTGTGTGTTGTGTAAAAAAGTTATTAGAATTATCTGTTATAATAAACTGATTGAATGAAAATTTTGATAATTGTATGTAAAATTTATCAAGTATGTATTAAAAAGGTAATATGAATATGTAATTATTGTTTAATAATTATTCTTCATGTTAGTTAAAATTATCTATATATATAAAGGAGAAAAGCGACTCACTCACTCACTGACTAACTGACTAATCATAATATCTCTGGAACATATTAAACCTACAAACTTGAAATTTGGTAGGCAGGTTCCTTTCATGGAGTAGACATCAGCTAAGAACGGATTTTGCAAAGATCGAACCCCAAGGAACATTACGGGGGCTTAAGGGGCATTATAGATAATTAGCTCCATTATTAAACTTTAGATGCACAGTCTTGAAACTTGGTGTGCAAATTCCTTTCATAGAGTAGAGATCTCCTACAAAATGATTTTTACAAAAATCGACCTCCAAGGGGCGTTATGCATAATTATTTCCATTTTTAAACTATTAGACGTGCAGACTTGAAATTTGGTAAGCGGATTCCTTTCATAGAGTAGAGATCTCCTACAAAATGGGTTTTGGGAAAATCGAATATTAGGCCTTCTTATTTGAAATTTGGTATGCATGTTCCTTTCATAAAGTGGAGCTCTTTTAAGAACTAGTTTTGCAAAAACTGGGTCCCAAGAGAGGCTACAAGAAGTTAAGGGGCATTATAGATAAAAAATTTTGTTATTGAACAGTTACACCCACATACTTGAAATTTGGTAAGCATGCTTCTTTTGTTGAATTGAGATCCATTAAGGACAAGTTTTGCGGAAATCGACTCCTACCAGGAAAATGTGGAGTTCTCCCCGTAGAAATTACTAGACCTACAGTAATGAAATTTAACAAGCATGTTTATTTTGTTGAGTAAATATCCACTAAAAAATGGGTTTTGCAGAAATCCCCTCTTAGGGAGGGGTTACGTGAGGGTAAAGGATGATTCTACTTCAATTTAAAAAATTGTTAGAAATTATTTAGAAATCTTTTTTAAATCAAGAGAGAGTTATGAGAACGTTTTTCAAAACAATCGAATGCTTAATGCTAAAACCTTGATATCAGTCATTTATATATATATAACTGTATATACTGATACAACTGTATGAAATACCTAGCGAAGCGTACAGGTATCGGTATCCTTATATTTAAGGAAAATATTCTTGGGAATATGTATTTAGTTTTTTCTTAAATATTTAATTTAATAATTCTTTTTGATAAAATTGTTTAAAAGAATTTGTCATCTAATGTATTTACTAGAAAATTTATTTAAATAATGTAAGTACTCTTTTTTTTTAAAGTTTTTTTTTAAGTACTCTTGTTATATCATCTAATAATATCTTATAATAATGCTGTTTACAATTCTTGCATTTTATTCAGGACATTTTTAAATTAATTGATCTTAAATGTTTAATAATCAGCTTTATAACGTCTTCAAAATTAATGTATTAATTGCTGTTGTTATGAGAAATTTTTGATTACATTATATGATTTACTTATTTTTTTTTATGATGATAATTTTTTTAATTAATCTTTTTTAATTTTTAGAATGCTAGTAACAATGTTTGTTAGTGCTATATGGCATGGTGTTTATCCAGGATATTACTTGTCATTGCTTGGAACTCCTTTATTGCTCATTTCTGAAATTGAAGTTGAGAAAGCTTTCCGAAAACATGCTACTGAATTACAACAGGAAATTTATGATTTTGTGTGGTATTTTATCAAAATGCAATCCGTGTCTTACATGGGAGTTGCATTTATTTTATTAGATATAAAAGCTATATTGCATTATTGGAGCTCTATATATTATTGTGGACATGTTTTTACAATATGTTTATTTATAATATCTTTAATAAAAAATAAATTTTTTAAAAAAGCAATTAAGAAAGATAAAAAATTATTATTAGAGCTTAATGATTCAAAGTTATCTTAGCTAATTGGGACCTGTAAATTTTTATTATCAATACAAAGATAGCTAACAGCTTCAAGTACAATTATTCAACTATACTTAGCTTTTAATATTTTAAAAAAGCATTAATTTTTTTTCACTGATATTTTTATGACAAAGAAATTCTTATTTAATAGTATATTTATATGATTGCATTTTTGTTTCATTCTGTGTTTAGGATTACGGGTAAAAATAGAGATTAGTCATTTATATAAGAAATCTTTCATTGCTACTTTAAAAAAAATCATCTTCATTTTCTAAATATCATGCTATCATTCTTATTATTCATGCATTTTTTTTAAAAATAATGTTGCTGTTTTTTCATTTTTGTATTATTTTAAAAAAAGTATCCTATTACCACCTTTTAAAAATTTAGCAACTTAATAAAAGTTTGCTTCAACATTTTATAACTAAAAAAAATATACTGTAAAATCTGGCATATAACCCGCACTTTTAACACACAAAATAAGATCGAAACTTAAGGGTGTGCGTTATACCCTGGATATAAAAATGATAGCTTTAAAAATAACAAAAGCGATGAGCATAAAAAAAAATCTTCTACATGTATTGAAATATTGTTTATTTAAAAGAAATGACTTGCTTTATGAACTAAGAGTTGTAGTTCTAGAAGTATACTATTTTTTTTAAAAGTCGGAAATAATATCTCAAATGAATTACTTCAAAACATAAGAGCAATGTATAGTAATATTTAAAATTTCTTCGTAAAAAAAGGGGGGTGCGCGTTATACGGCGAATATACTTAAAAATTCAGCCTGAAAGTATAGGTGCATGTGTTGTATGCCGGATTTTACGGTGATTATTGTTTTCTGCTACCATTTACAACTAAGATACTTCATACTACTCAAAAGCTTCAAAGTTTTTACTTCATTTATTACATTAATGAATACTATTACTATTTGAAATTTTTATTACGACTAACTGTACATATATTTCTTGCAATTTCAAAATTGTCTACTTTTAGTGATAATTCAGCTTTTATTGGTAATGGGTACAAATTATAAAAGATAAACAAGCAATATATTAAGTAAATTATATTTTTATTAAATTTATTGCCATTTGAATTTGGTAATGATCAAAATTTTATACGGATCAAATTGAGTGCTTAAAATTCATACTTGCGTCATATATATATTGAATGCATAACATAATCCTGTTTCATATTATATAAAATGTTTTGTTGTAAAGGGGCTGTGTTTTTCATCAATAAGGTATAAATTGCTGTGTTATATTTTATTACTGTAAATGAATTATAAACAGCACTTTTTAAATGAAAATACTTAAGGGTTTATATTAGATTATCAAATGATAGTAGTATCATATTTTATAAAATGTGATATTCATGCAATCAATATTTACGTAAAACAGCTTATTACAGGATTACATTTTTTTTTTCATTTAGGATCGTAATACTTAAGCGAAGGATATGTTATGAAATTTTGGGTTCCATCTATGCGTTATAAGTTTTAAATAGCTAAACAAATAAATGAATATAAAAATTAATTAAAAAAGAAATAAGTTATAAAACATTTTAATTCATATGTTTAATATAATTGTATTTTATTTTATGCTTTATTATTTATAATTATTAACTGAATTTAATGAAATGAACACTTAAATGGCAAATTGTTTGCCTTTGTCATGCTGTGATATAAATGTTGTATTAGTTCTACAATTGTTTTATTAATTTATTTTGGTGTTTTATTACAACGAAAATTTAAGCTAAATTAATGACAAAATCCAAATAAAAATATTTCAAGATTAAACAATTTCTTTTTTTTTTTTTATTTGTAAAGCAGCTTTTTAATATAGTTAAATTATTTTTATTACCTTCACATAATACTTTAAATGTAACATTTTATTTTAATCAACAATAGTTGTTTTTAATTAATTCCTTTTGCCTCATGTGTATTCCCGACTAAATTTGAAATTATACTATTTTTTTCCTTCTTGTAATTAAATGAAAATGAGAAATACAAAATATATTTTTTATATGAGTTTAATAAAATATCAATGAGAAGTTTTTTTTTTTTTGCAATAATTTTTATTTTCAGGGGAAATATTTTGAGGTACTTTCTTTAACTTTGGAAAAGTTTTAAAATTTCTTAATTCTTCTTTCTTTGTAACTAAGCAGACTAATTAAGTTTAAATGTTTTCATTAATCATGCAAAATTTTAAATAACTATTAAATGAATAAACAACATATTAAATTAGTGTTTCTGATCTGTGAATTCTTTTATGAATCTTTTAACAAAATAGTTTCTTTTATTAGTCTAATCAAACATTATTTTGCAGTGGACTATTTTTTAAAATGCGTAACATATATATTAGATAGAGATTCTTTATTGTGAGTTTGAATATTAAAACTATGTGTATTTGAGGGACAAATCATCCCTGGCAGTTAGAACATACAGTTATATATTAATTATAGAAATACATCTAACCATTTTATAATTTTAAAATACTTTAAATATATTTAATTTTTGAGTGTGTCAACAAATTGCTCATTTTTAATGGTACTCAAACCTTTGTTAACCTTTCATACCAATTGAACCACTAATGTATAATATTTAATCTCATAGACTTGTAATATGAATTTTTAAAAAAGTCAAATACATTTGTAAAATAATGATTTAATAACTTTCATTTTATTTATATGAAATATTACATAGGAGTTTCAAAAAGTAAGGTAACAAGCCCATTCAGAGTAAATATTTATGAGAATTTAAAAAAATACATACATACTTATCAAGGCATTTGTTCCATCGGTACACCAAACAATCGAAATCAGCATCAAGGTTGTGCAACCACTTCAAGATGGCTTGCTGAGCCTCAACCTTGGTTTTGAAATGTTGACCTCCCAAGTGTTACTTTAAAGGTGCAAAGAGATGGAAATCACTTGGTGTGAGATCCAGACATGCTTGGTCACCCTGCTCTTTCTTCATCTCGCAAATCTGCTTTGTCAAATTCTGTGCATCAAAACTACACGTTTTTCATGACATAACACTTTTACTGTATGCTTCTACCATTTACCAATGAATTTCAGCTGTAGAAGTTTTCTTTAAACGCAAAAAACGTATCACATTTATTTCAATTGTGGACTATGTTTCCTTCCTTTCCTTAGCCATTTTCTAACTGAGATTTAGTAACATTACTACATAAAAAGAAGCCCAGTGGTTGAGTGGTAGTGTATCGCACTTCCACCTATCAGGTCCAGGGTTCAAATCCTGGGCTGGGCAAGGTCGACTCGACCTTTCATCCCTTCAGTGGGTCGATAAATGAATACCAAGCTTGCTTGGGAACTAAACACTGGAGATTTACTGTCAGACTGAAACATCTACATAAGCACCCAAGTTCCTAAGGTCATGTAAACTGAGATAGGCACAGTAGGCCTTGGCCCTCATGAGCTGTTGCGCCACTAAGTTCAGTTCAGTATTACAGAAAAAACTTCATTTACCGGCACCATTTTTATGCTGTGATTATCTGGTATCTTCAGAGGGATTTTTATTCATGGTAATAATTTGCACACCCATCAGAGATTTTGTTACCTTACTTTTCAGAATCCTTACATATTTAGCTTCTCTTATTATACATTTAGTACTTATCGTTAACTATTAGTTTTCATTAAAGCAGTTGCTTTTTTTTAATATTCTCACATTGAAAATATTCAAGTAGTTTCTTTGCTAACTATGAGTGTTTTGATAGTGTCTTTCAAGCTTCTAAGACTTCATGTTATCATTGAATAAACGTATAAATCATATAACACAAAGCAAATTTAGATCTTTACTACCAGATATATTTGAAATAACTCGAAGTCATATTTCCTTGATGCTTTGAGTTTCCTATTATTTCTAGTCTAAATATTCATTTTAATGACTCATGACGAAACATTTGTGGAAGACCGAATAGTTAACTGAAGTACATGAATTATTAATATTGCTATTTTAGTAGTTATTACAAGAAATGCAATACATTTTCTTGCTTATTTTTATTCATGGGATTATTTCATTCTAATCCAAAACCAAGCAAGAACTGATAGTTTTCTAAGTCAGACTATTTTATGTTAAATATAGGAAGTGAAGAAAATGCATTGTGTTAAAGTTATTTTTATCTAAAAGGAATATCTATGTAGTAATTAAATATTCATAGGTCAAAATGTTAGATGTAAAGGTTGAAACATTATTGAAATTGCGTTAATATATTGTGTGTTCCCCTCACCTTCTCCATGAGATTTTGTGAATTCAGTTTAATATAAAAGTAAACAATGTCATTTAGAATATGAAATTTTTTTATTAATTATAGTTTTTTGAAAAAAGGAAAATATTATCCAGATTTTATTCTGCGAACCACTAAAATTTTCTTGTAGATCACTGGTCGATGACTTGTTCTATTGTATATATTACCCATACATAATAAAGTATTAAAATTTGTCATGATACTTGATATGTACCTATAAAATATTTTGAGATCCTATATCAGGTATTAATAAGAAAAAATTTTCTAATTCATTTGTATGACAATATTTCTATAATTGTTTATTTGCATTATACTAATATACATCAGGTAATTGTAAGTCAATAGAATATTGAATTTGTTTATGAATATGGAATTTGTTAAAATAACATTTCTGCTAATGAACATTGTTATTTTCATTGCTTGTAAGAATTAATCCTCATGAAATTTTAGCTTTTATTAATGCTGCTAAACTTCTGCATTTTCCTTTTTAAAATTTTGTCAAGTGTTTTAAATAATAAGAGTAAATTGTGTTAATTAAGCATTAAATGTGATAATATTGAATTCGAAGCCATTTTTGTATATACTGACTGTATATTTGAAAAAATGTTAAGTAATATTAAAAGGCTTTGAAAATTGAATATGTATTTTTATATTATCTAATGTTAATTCATAATATTAAATCACATCATAAAGCATGAGTTTCGTTTTTATTAGCATAGTGTATATATTTAAGGTAGCTTAATCATAAATATAACAATTATGTAGGCTTATTTTGAATTATTTATACACAAATTTCTTATAAAATAAGTGTTTGAAATATACAACACCTGTAAAAGTTACTTTGTATTCATTTTTAGAAGCAGGATTATATAGTGTTTAAAGTAAAAAAAATATATGAATGCTTAAAATAGCATTTTATTGAGGAAATATCCATTTATACACCATTTCATTTTTTAAATCAAATATAGTGTCAGCTCTGTTGTCGATAAAATAATCTAAATATTTATCCTTAGGGTTTTGAAATGTGTTTGTGACAAAATTGTTTACATCTTTTTTTTTTGTATTGTTTAGAAAATTGAAAGGAAGACTTAAATATGGGAATTCACATTCTTTTTAAATAATTTATATCTGTTGGTATATGCTTATTTATTTGTGCCTTTTTATAAGTGTAAACAAGTTTTTCATTCTGGAAAAAGGTAACACAAATAATGTTAAGATAATTTACTTCAATTTATAAAATGAAATTTTAGGCAGCTTAGAATTTGTAATAAACAAATTTGTCAAGTGTGTACATAGAATTTGCTGCTTTTTAAGAAATTGAATTTACTTTTGTTTAAGTAATTATTTTTAACAAATCATCTTTAAATACTTGGAAATTTACTGCAGTTCATCTTTTTAAAAATTAATGTTACATACATATTTTACTTACTGATCCTATTAATTTATTGGTTTGAAAGCTTTTTTATTTTAAAAAAAATTCGTTTTTCCTCTATTTTAAATATTGCTAATTACTGTGATTGTAAGAAACTCAAACTCACAAAATGTTTAGATTTTTTTTTCAGTTTCCATAATATTTTATTGGCAAGTACTTATTATATTGTATGTTATATTTGTATGTGAGGGGGAAAAATGATACATTTTGGATGTGTTTTTCTAGATCTAGAAATTATATATTATTATTTAAAAAAAAAATTTTTTTTTCTTTTCCTAAATTTGCAAACATTTAAAAATATTTCCTAAAATTTTTAATGCTATTTTTATCAAATACTTTATCATTAAAATTAATATAATTATAAAGTAAGTTTGTATTTTGAATATTTAAGTAAAGACTGTTTTTTAAGGAATTTTTAATCATATATCAAAGCATATACTTAATTTAAAGCCATCTGAAAAGTACAAAATATGAATATATAGTATTAAGTCATAGTTTGCTAAGGGAACTAAGCTAGTCACACACACAATTTTGTAATGCACTGTTTTATTAATTTTGAAATTGAATCACTTTAATGATTCCTTTTAAAAGTGTAATATCTTGATTATTGTATACATTTTTCTATATATTTGGTAATATAATATAACATTTCTTATCTACGTTTTTTTAAATATAGTTAAGGAAATTATTATCTGTTAATACGATGATATTTTTGCACTCCAAATGATGTAAATCACTATTGTTATCTACATACTCATGTGATTAAAATATTTTGCTTTTTTCGTGACTTGTGTCCTTGTTTCTAGTTAGATTATTGATGGGTTCTTTTGTTGTTGTTGAATGCTGTTTATTACCATTATTTTTAATTCATGAAAGTTTTAAAAGAATTGATCTGTTTGATTTTTTTTCATTTCTGTAAGCTGTTATGTTATACTCTATAGTATTATTTAATGTATTTTCACTCTACTTACTTAGGCTTTAATTTTAGATTTAACCATGCTTCATGAGTTGTTGTTTTTTTACTTATGTGTTGAAAGTTTTTTTATTTTAGTGTATTCGTTCCATTTTAAATCCTAACCTTAAATGTTTTTAATGTCTTTTATCATTGTGCTTTGTTTTAATATTAGAAAATGCAATTCTTTCTCAGAAAAAAACTACATTTATTTTTTGTAATGCTTGCACAGGTGTTCACTTTTTGTAATTCCTGCATCAATGGCATTTTATGTAATCAGTATTTTTTTTTGAAGTATCATCTGAATTATTCTTCTAAAAGATTCTTTTTTATTTCCTTTTTGGATACTTTCTGTTTCGCTGGTGTAAATCCCGCCAAGCAGGCTTTATTGGTGACAACACACAATATACACATAAATAAATGTTAATGCCAATAATTTTCTACTTTAGAGGTGAATTTTCTACTACATTTTAATTAGCTTAATTCATGTGACGTCATAGTCACATGATAGTAAAAGCGACATGATTCTAGCCAATCAATTCAAAAACTCATGCAACGTCATAGCCACACGATAAAAAGTATCTAGTGTTTCCAGCTAAACAGTTCAAACACTCCGGTGTTGTCAAGTTTTGCTCTTTGCAGAAACTTTCTCTTAAAAAGTATATTGTATACAAAATACATTTTATTTAAAAGTAAAACATAAAATATACTTTTTTTAATTTTAAAAAATCTTTTTGTGTGTGATGTGTGTGAAGAAATTTTTTTTTTCCTAACATTTAAACAACTTTACCAAAATATGAAATTTTATCTGAGTTTCACAAATAGATCAACAAAAGTACAATTAGTTTAATGTTTTTAATTCAATTGAAAACACATGTTTGTTTTTATCACGTGACTTCATGAATTAAGCCCATTATGTTAAAAAAAAAATATTTCAAATGGTTTCGAGTGAGAATATCCCGTTTGGCGTCAGTTGTATCATTTTGGGTGACTTTTTATCGCATGCGCCGGCGAAATGGAAAAATAATCATTTTTGTATAACTTTTAAAGAAATATTAAGTTGAAAATGAAACCTTATTTACAAAGAGTCCAGTTAAGCTGAATGATATTTTGATAAAATCTAAACAAAATTTTGTATACACAGCCAATGGATTTTCCCCTTTCTTTTCAAAAACTTCACACGCAGAAAATCAAGTAAAAGGTTTCATTTTAAAATTTGAATTAATTAAGTAATATAAAAGGCTTAAGTAATATATCCACACTTCTTTGTGTTTTGAAAGTACATTTCTTAAGAATTAGTCAGAAAATAGTTTTTTTTTCAGACAGAAGTTGTTTTCCAATCAATAATTTAAATATAATGTTCTGTTGCTTATTTTTCTAAAGATGTTGGATGAAAAATATGTTAAGGGGTCTGTGAAAATTGTTAATTTAGAAAATTTGAGTGCATTTTGTTTTGCAGTATTTTTCGTCATAATCAAAACCATGTTGCAGATGTTTTCCTTTATTTGTGTTTCTAATATCATCTTTTTAGTTTTATACTTTAAAAAAAAAATGCAATTCAGATTTTTTTAATTGTTGTATGTGTGTGTTACTTGTTTTTTGTTGTTGTTGTAAATGGTATTAATAACACCTAAGAATTTGAATAAAAGTAATTTTTGAATTTATTAGGATATATTCTTTAGTATTACCATATTTAAAACTGACCTATTCAAAGATAAATAATGCTTACTTACTGTCATGTATTATTTTTTAAAAAGTAGCAAAACTTTTGTAAAAAATGATGAAAACTCTTTCATTTCTTGGAGTAAAGGAGCCTAATTTGTTAAATCGTATTTCATGTTCATATTTATACCTGCAGTTTTGAATAATTATGATAAAAGTAAACCTAAATATTTTCATGGTAAGATAGCTTAAAATTTTATTATAATCACTGTGACATTTTTAAAATAAAAAATATTACTTTTCAAGTCACAGAAGTAATTAGGAAATTAGTAATTCTACAGAAGTACCTTGGCCTACAGAATACACTTATTTTTGAGGTGCATGCTGTGATATTTTCAATGACAGTTTACTGAAAGTTATTTTAACTTCTTTGCATTGATGTGTTAAGCTTGTAATGTATATTATGCTGCATACTTCATACTTTTCTGTTCAGTGTCCATGCACACATATATGCATACGATGCTCAACATTCTTTGGTAACATCTTATTATCTTCTTCAACCTTTTTGCTGATGACACTGATATCATGATAAACGCCATTAGCTCCTGAACAACTAACAAATTATTAAAACTACATTTTTCCAGGAAAATTGTCTTTTCAAAAAGCTGTTCCTTCTTGAAGATAAGAAAAATAAATACTGTTGTGTACATCGGGGCTCGAGGTTTTTTATACTATCAGTCTCAAAAAGCAAGACAGTTCTTCAAGAGTGTGTGATGGAAATTTATCGCCGAAAAACTATCTTTAGAAATGCAGGATACAACAGTAATATTTGCAAAATCCAGAACCAGACCTTCCACAGCGCTAAGATCACAACTATCAGTGTCTAGAAATACAAATATGTATGTATTCGCAAGCAGTCGCTCAAACGAAACAACTTTTTAACAACTCAGGTCAATACTGACTCTTCAATGGTCAAAACAATATTAACTCAGTTTCTACGGAAAGTTCTGTGGGCATCTGGGTTTCTAGGAACCCTTAATTCCGTATCTGACAGTCTGCTGGATGAAATGGCATACAGTTGGATTTTTATGCTGGGAATGGCTATTGCTAACTCAGTTTCGGCGAGCGATTCCCTATTTATAAGCTGCACGGATTTTTCTCGAAAAATCCGCTTGCGTCACAGATTGTGATATTAGTACATTGTTCCAGTAATTTCCAGAAGCATCCAAATTGTCGCCAAAATGGTCATCAAAAATTATGCCAACTTGGCTGTATCGCCATGATTTCGCCAAATTTCCATTGAATCGCCATTATTTAACATGAAATAAATACAACATATTGTAATATTAACGTATTACACATCCAGATATAAATTTACACTATTTTAAGCATTCATTGCACAAAATTCGTAACAATACTTTTTTTGCAGACTTATATCATAAAGCAGGGATAGGCCATTGTTTTGACTCGAGGGCCACATTGGGGAAGAGGAAGATTCCGCAGAACCTGTGTTGATTTAAGCTCATTAATAATGTATATTCTATACCAGGGGTCGGCAACCTTTTAGCTCTGGCGTACCAAACCAATCTATCAATAGTGTAACGTTTGAAAGAATAACGGTAGCGTGTGTGTGTGTGTATTCTTGGTTAATTTAAATATTGAATTTATTTACATCACATCTATTGAATATTATTTGCTGAACTATACATTGAAGTTATTAAACTTAATTAAAGATTGTTAGAGTCCAATAATTTGTGAGAGGAGGAATCGTTTGGCCACCGCTCCCGAGTAAGTTCAAAGCATCTCTCCTCCATCCTCCGGTTGGCAGGGTTCGATTCCTTGAGGGTGAAAAAAGGGGTTGCTTTTATCTGCAGCTACAGGATGCACGTGTGAGTGTCGGGTCCACAAAAGATGCCGATCTCCGTTGGGAGTTACGACGTTACAATAGGATTTAGCGTGCCAAGCAGTAGGACGTGTTTGAAAATTTTTTATTCCTGCGATAATGCTTGCAGACTTAGGGAATTGAGGGCAACAATGTAAGTACTAGCTGCATGGCCCGGCGTTGCACGGGCTTTCTCTATTTTTATAAATTTTCTCTTTCCTTTACAAAATCAACGCTTAGATTATTCTTTTTCAAAATTGACTTTTTTGTTTCTTTCCCCTCTGCTTAGCCCGGCATTGCACGGGCTTTTACCGAGTGTACAACTTAATTTCCTCTTTCCTTCATGGCGCCAGCACTTTTGTGTGAGCGTGTACGCGTACGATGTGAGTGATTGCTATAATGTAATGTCATTAAAATTCCCTTTTTCGAAATTTTTCGACTTTCCCCTTCACTTGCCCTCTGCGTTCAGGGGTGGGCAAGCCGGGCCCCTGCCCGGGGCGGCAACCTTAGGCTGTAAAATTAGCTAGTTTATGTAGAAAATAAATGAGTCAAAATAAAAATTCGCATAAAAAAAATTAAAAATGTGTATGCAAAATATTCACGTTTTCATTCGAGTCCTAGAGTTGTTTTTTTTTAACGAGTATTCATTAGTATTTAAAGCCGTGTTTCCCAACACTGGTCCCATGATGGAAGGGGCAATAAAGAATTTCGGCATCCGGTTTCTTCTCTTTCAACTAATTTCCTTCAACTGTTGATGCTTTGTATGCGTGAATTCGGGTACTATTGAAAGAGAGAGATTTTGGCAGAGATTAGTCTCAACAAAAGTGATGAAAATCAAACGCTCAAGTTTTATGAATGAAAAGAAAGGGACAGAATGACCCTGAGAAAAAGACCCTTTTTCGAAGAAAACTGAGGGAATCTTGTATCAATTTGACTTCCGAACTAATTCTTTTAGCTTCCTGTGCTTAAACAGGCAAGACAAAGTAGGACAACAAAAAGGTAACAATATTTTCAATTTCCAATTCTTTTTTAGATTTTTAATGCCCAGGAATTTAAATCATTGCATAAGGTAAAGTGAAAAGAAAAAATTATTTTGCTGCATTTGTACCTTTTCTATTTTATTTATTTATTTTTATTTTTGCATACATAAGTATAAATGTCATCAGTTTCGTAGAATATTTTCATGTTGATTAACATTTTTAAGTATGTGTGTTTTCGTACCTTGAATGTACCGTAATCTTTTTTAAACATTTTCGAATGACATTGTTATTCAAATGAAAAAATATTGTTTGCCTCTCGTATAAAAATTAACTTTGTTAAGATAGCCACTATTTTGCAAGAGACTAAATTTTAAAAACTTGAACAATATTTTTCTTTTCGCATGTTATTGCCATTTTAAAAGGAATTTGCACGATGCCTTTATAATTAAGATCTATTAGGTGCTTGTTTCATAGCACCCTAATAAATACTCAATTGTGTTGAGTTTTCATTAATTCAAACTTTAAACTTTATCAATATCTACCGGAATTTTTATTCTGCGTGTTCGTTCAACGGCGGCAAAGCTAGATCTACACGTTGTACACACACAGAAATGCCACGTTTTTCAGTATTTTATACAGTTATGTTGCAGTTAAGCATAATATAATCGATACGACTACACAAGTAAAAAATATAAAAACAGAAATATAAATTATGAAAATCATTTTAAAAATTAACAGAAATTAAATGCATTTATATAAAATAAGTTTAACAATTATTTGAATAGAATTAATTTCTATCTTGCCCATACCATGTTTAGCGGATTCGAAAAACAGTTGACAGGTGCAGCCATCTAGCGAGAGAAAATCTCTACAAAAACTGTCCTTTGTTACTTGCCAGTAACAAAGTTACGATACAAGAAAAAAATATATGGCAGGGACAGTTTCAGACTTATTGAACAGGTTATAATTTCATTTTTTTTTACAAGTTAAACTTATACAAACCGCTTTTAACACAATTATTACTAATCATTACATTACACAACACAAAATTACTACTACAGGATTGCTACAGAAGTCTTAGTGCACAAAATATGCTACAAGTTTAAAAATATTTAAACACAGTTACCTTCCCGTTTCTTAAAAAATACTTGGAAAAATACAACTAAAATGTTCAGCAATTACTTTAAATGTATATTTATACTGAACAACAATCAAATCTAAACAAAGTCAAAAAAAGAGAACATATAAGATATTCAATAACTCAAAAAAAAAGAATAAACTACAGAATGCTTTTGCAAATACACAAAACTCAGTCAATATTTGAACATGGGAAACTAATAAGTACATAAATATTTTGCGAAAAAAAATCATTCGTATTCCAATGAAAGTTAACATGCCATTAAAAAAAACATTTCTAGTTACTCTGCAATGACAACACCTTAATTTTTTTGACTATTATGAAACATATCAAATCCAATAGTGTTAAAAAAAATCAATTTTCATATTTACATACACAATGTGTAATTTTATAATATATAACATACAGAAAACTTCCTATTTACAAGAAAGAATACCAGAAAACTTTAGTTTCAATTCACCACATAATTATAACTCAGTTAATCACTTATACAATCCATTTACCACAATTGAGCATTTTTATGCAAAACAGTATCTATTTATACACATTTTATTTGATGCTAACACAATTTATTTATAAACATAGAATTTGATGCTAACACATATTTATTTATAAACATAGAATTTGATGCTAACACACATCTATTTATAAACATAGAATTTGATGCTAACACACATCTATTTATAAACATAGAATTTGATGTTATTAACACATCTATTTATGATATCCTGAAAACTTTATGTTCATTATTAAATACATAATAGATAATTTTTTTAAAATACATACTTTCCAATGAAAAAAAAAACATTTAAGAGATGAGATGCCTACAAATTGTAATACTAATGAGAGAATTTCTGTCGACAATGTAAAAAACAGTAGTAATGAATAATTATTTGTGACATAAAGTTGAACTTTGCATAACATATATGAATTTGAATGCGAGAATATATATGGAACATTTTACATCATGCTCTTTAATTTCTTTTTATTTACAAAGCTTTTGTTTGATTTAGATTCTCGCTGTTATGAAATTACACACAATTCTACTTTTGCTTACAACTTACTGATGAGGTTATATCAGGATAGTGGAAGAGAGAATAATTATTTAAATTTCACAATACTAGCATAAAATCATACATGTTTATATAACCAATTAAGAGTCAATTTTGAATTCTAAAATCAAGGGATAAACATACATTGTCATTTTATAAGCATATCTACAACATTTAAAGCAGTGTTTACTATAACTTTTTCACTATATGTACATGAATTGCATTACCAAAAGAAATATATTTAATCAATTAGATACATTTTTATAAATGTTGATTTTCAAATTTACTAATTTTTAATAACTGTTTACTAGTAATAAGTGAAAGGAATTTCAAACTTTAACACTTACATACATAATAGTTGCTATTTTGTTTATTCTCTAAATCTTACTGGTTTTTTTTATCTTTCTGCCACAGCTGGTAGTAGGTTGTTCATCAGGCAATTAGGAAAGTTCTTTCCAATTTGAAATCTCATTTTTTTTCCAAAACTAGTTTGTTCATTTTGATTGTCCACTGCTAACAAATAGGCAGGTTTCAGTCTATCTACAGAGATATTAACTGCTTTATCTTTGATTAAGATTGTGAAATACTTATCATACTTTTTTTTGTACAGTATATGGTCCTTCATATGGTGGTTCTAATGCTTTTTTAACTCTGTCAATACGAATAAACACATGGGAACAGGATTTCAAATCTTTATGCACAAAGATATTTTGCTTCCTGTTGCTAGGAGACTTCAGTGGCTTTAGCTCTGCCATGTGTTGCTGTAATTTGGCAACAAAATTCTGTGGATCCATGTTAATAGTAAGGGGATCAAAAAATTCACCAGGTAATTTAATGGAAGTACCATACACCATCTGTGCAATTGTGTAACTAATGTCAGGTCTTATGGCAGCTCTTAAACCTAACAACACAGTGGGTAATGACTCTGTCCACCTAATATTGTTGTGAGCTTTTATAGCACCTTTCAAGGTCCTATGCAAACGTTCAACTTTCCCATTACATTGAGAGTGGTAAGATGTTGTGTGGGCTACTTTAGCACCACATATTGCAGCTATGCTTCTAAATAATTCTGCCTCAAACTGTCGACCTTGGTCTGTGACTAATTTGGCAGGTACTCCAAACCTGCAAATCTATTTCTCATAAAATGCTCTCCCAACTATTTCAGCTGTTATTTCAGGTATAGGAATTGCTTCCATCCAGCAAGAGAATCGGTCAATGCAGGTTAAGCAATACTGCATCCCTTCTGAAGGTGGTAGTTTTCCAATGAGATCTATATGAACTACACTAAACCTTTCATCTGGTTGTTCGAATTCTCCTAATTTAGATTTTGTATGCCTGCTGACTTTACATTTTTGGCATCTAATGCAAGCTTTTGCCCATTCTCTGACTTGCTTTTTAATATCTGACCAGACATATTTTTCAGTCATCAGTTTTACTGTAGATTTAATACCAGGGTGAGCTAAGCCATGAATTAGTTGGAATATTTGAAACCTGAATTTTTTGTGGAATGTAAGGCCTAATTTTTTGTGTTGAGATGTCACACCAAAGTTTTTTCCAGATGGCAATGTCGAAGGTTTAAATTTTAGAGAATTGTTGTGCAATAATTTTTGCAACTCTTCGTCAGTAGTTTGCTCTTCTGCAATTTCCTCAAAGTTGATTTCAGAAATTGAATCAATTCTGGATAAGGCATCTGCAACAACATTATCTTTACCCAATACATGTTGAATGTTACAACTAAATTCTGAAATGTATTGAAGTTGTCGTTGTTGTCTTGGTGATGCTTTTTCATTTTTTTTGCTTAAATGCAAAAGTCAGAGGCTTGTGGTCAGTATATATAACAAAATAATTCCCTTCCACCAGGTGTTTGAAATGTTTCACTGAAAGGTATATTCCCAATAGTTCTCGGTCATAGGTACTATACCTTGTTTGTGTTTCATTTAGCTTCTTTGAGTAAAAAGCTATTGCTTTCCAACCCTCGTTTTCTAACTGCTGGAGTACTGCGCCCACAGCAAAATCTGATGCATCTGTGCAAAGTGATAGGGGTAGTCCAGATCTTGGAAAGGATAAAAGAGCAGCTTCGGCAAGGTCAGTTTTGCATTTTTAGAAGCTTCTCCTGGTGTCATAAGTCCAATGCACTTTTCTGCGGTCTTTCTTCTTCGCTCCTTTTAACAGTTCATGTAGAGGTGCTTGAGTCTTAGCAGCATCCTTTAGGTATCTTCGGTAAAAATTTATCATGCCCAGAAACGTCCGCAGGTCATGAATAGTTTCTGGTAGTTTGTAGCTTAAGATAGCTTGAACTTTTTCTGACAATGGCCGAGAACCTTCTGCAGTGATCAGAAATCCCAAATATTCAACTTGGGCAGCTCCCATCACTGATTTGGAAACATTTATTCGAAGTCCATATTGCTGGAATCTTTCAAATACCATTTTTAGGTGTTCACTGTGTTCCTCTTCCGTAGATGAGGCAACAAGTACATCATCAAGATACGGGAAAACAAAGTCGAGTCCATACAGTAATTCAGTAATGAAGCGTTGGAAGGTTGAAGGAGCATTCCTCAGTCCAAAACTCATAGTATTGAACTCGTACAAGCCAAATGGGGTGGTGATGGCAGTTTTTTCTTTGTCTTCCTCAGCAATAGGTATCTGATAATATGCCTTTACAAGATCTATCTTGGAAAATATTTTTTTATCCTTCAGGATGTGATTAAAGTCCTCAATTCTAGGAATTGGATATCGATTTGGTATTGTCTGTGCGTTGAGTCGCCTGTAATCGCCACATGGTTTTAATGTGCCATCCTTTTTATTAACACTGTGACTGGATGACCCGCTAATTGAATTTCACTTCGAAAGCGATCTACTTTTTTAAAGCTAGCTACTCCGAAAATGCTCCGATAAATTTCGCGAACTGCTTCAAAAACGAATGGCAGTTTGGTGCTTTCCCCTGTTAACGCCGCAGGAGGGCCCGATTGGTTGTGCAGGGAAGGATTTTATTGCTTTTCGGTCTCTGTGTTCTTCGAAACGGGAGATTTCTCATTCACAGCTGTGGCCTAGGGCGAGGATGGTGAAATGGACATTTTCTACACTTCACGGCCAACAGAGAGTTCACCCAATTTATTGCAAATATATATTTCATATATTTGGAAAACTTGCTCAATTTCTGATCTAAAACCAATTAGGTTTTAAGAAATTTTAATTTTCTGAGTTTTGATTTTAAATTCGGTTTCATTTTAAAGCATTTTTGCATTCCTAGATTGAATTAATTAAAAATATTTTTTAACACAATCCAATATTTCGTGTGAAACGGCAATTAACTACAATTTTAGTTTCTAAAATCATTTCTGTTTGCTCATGTTTTTAAGTTTTTTTTTGAGTTTTCTCACATTTACTTAATTAAGATTGATTTAAAGACCAATATATTTTTTGATACATAGTTGATATAATTTAAAAGCTCTTTACTTTGTTTTCATTATTTTTTTCCTTTTGAAAAATGCCATGACCAAAATGTACGCAGGCTACTGTGATAAATAATACTTGAAAGGGATGGAATATGACTGAAAATGGTAAATCTAAAATGCAGCTTTTTCAGGTAATATTACAATTAGACTACAGAATACAAATGTTGCAGAATGAACTAAATATTTCCCTGGTGTACCACAAACTACATTATAATAAATCTATTGTAGTACTACACTGCAGTATTTTAAAGTCATGCAACAAAAACATAAACTTGCTTAACTGCCACGATGGGGAACTGAGAAAAAATAGATATTGTTTACAAACTTGGTGATTTCTGGATTACGTTTGTATAACTACTAATGTCTATATAAATATTTTGCATTTAAAACTCTTGTGAATATATAAGGTTCTGATAAAAGTGAATAATTGATCAAATTAACAGTTGTTATCAATGTTATGTCTTAGAATATTTTGAATTAAAAAAGATAATTCAGTCATATATTTATTTCAAGTAGAATTTTCATGTAGAGCATAAGTTGGATAGTAACAGATTGAAAAATTAAAGCTTTACAGGCAATGGAATTTTTTTTATGCCATTACAAATTTTAAATATGTTTTTCTCAGATTTTTAATTTTGAAGATGAGAGTTTTCTAATCCCTAAGGCGTTTTTCCTGTTCAAGATAGTCTTGAAATATCTTGTAAATGTTCCCTTACATATGTTCTATAACAGTTCATATGGATTTAGGTCTGAGAGTTCTAGTTATTTTTTTAAAATATCTTAATGTTAATATTTAAAAAAAAGTTGGGGTTTTTCCAGGTTTAGCCATAAAAATAATTATTAAAATTCAACAAAGAGATATATTTTAAATTTTATACTTTTTGTTTCCAATAATCTAAGAAATATTAATCACTTACAATAATTAAATATTTTTAATAATTTAACATTTTAAAAAAGTTTAAAAAATTTCAAAACTGTTCAATGCTTTAAAATTGGGAAATAATGGCTTGTCAAACTAACCTATTATTTTCAGAATCGATATAATAGTATAATTTGAATATAAAACAAAAATTAATTTTACTGTGACAAACTGTTTACGACTTCTACTCATATTGTAAAAGAATGAAAGATAAATATATAACATAGTGGGGGGCAGTCAAAAACACATTCATAATATGTTAAAATCCTGTCCCGATACAAATTTCAATGCATTTTCCAAACTGTAGCTAAAAACAATTATATGTTTATTAGGACAGAAATTATTTATATTTAGATATATTTTTCCTTATTAAGTACATAATGAATAATGGCAAGATAATTTGTAAAATACTGAAAGATTTTAATGAAGAAAAAAGCCAGACATAATTTTAGATAGTTAGAAATTTAATTATATAATACACAAATATGCATGTTTTAAAAGAAATAAGTTGACTAAGAAAATGAAATTTACTAAAAATTTCCTGAATAAAGTAAATCAGATTTCATCCTCAAATACATATAATTGTAAGAAAAGGTTTTATTCAATTTACAATTAGTTACAAAAACCTTTTATAAAAAATAATTTTAACAGGTAAAAATAGCAAAAATATCAAAAAAGTATGAGAAAGACACATACATGTCGTTTACAGAAGTGTCACAGTGTGATATTTTTCGAAACACGGCACTGCACACACAGTCCAACATTACAGTCTTTACATTGAAAACGAGTTTTTGATGTTTAACGACTAAATCGTAAATATAAGAAACAACAGTCAAATATCTCGAGTGCAGACGGCGCTCGCTGATATTTGAGTGAGAAAAATTAAAGCAGCATAAAATGCGACCTCGTTTGAATTATATCTAATGTGCATATTTGGAACTGTTTAGCGTACTCGAATTAACGCAAGTGCACACGTCAAGGGTTTATATTGCATTCTAAGTCAACACGGTGGCTACTGACGAGCGACTACGTAATTTTGAAGCGCGGTTAAGTGACGAGGACGATACCTGAGCTGATAACTCCCCTTCCAAACTTCCACATCACACCAACGTGAGGACTTTTGACGTCGACGTGTTTAACGTGCATCAGCTCCTCTTCAACGCTAAACTTTTGTGGTACCAGGGCTCAAACACTGGACGCGAGTTCATAACCACGACCATCAGGCTACCGTGGCCGCAAAAGAAAATAGCAAGTTTGAAAGAAATGTAATTGAGAAGTATATTTGAAGAAATAACTTCAAAACTTAACGAAAAACCAAAATATCAAAATTTATTTTAGGAATAATAGTGAATATAACTTCGTACACCTAAAACCACTTTACGCAGTGTATTTTGAAAGTGAACGTTTCCCCTTTTAGAGAAACTTACTATAATTATGTCAAATTCCTTTCATTTTGCTCTAAGGGGATCCCCGAAACAACGTAATTTATTTGAAACACAAAATTACTTATGGTTGAATCTAATACAATTCCCTACAAAATGAATGAAAACCCTTTTTTATCATATAAATTGTGTTTGAATAGGAGATGGTTAGTTAATAAGAACATTTAAAACGTGTCGGCAATCTATGGACCTGTGGCACGTGGTACAATTCTTAGTGGCACTCAGCACTACTCTACAAATTTGTCAATTCTTGAGTGGATGGAAGTTGATAATAGACCTTATTTGACAAACATCTGAGTTATGGACATTTATGGAACTACAAAATAATCTGAAAGATAATTCTAAGGATAAATTTACAGCTATTTTGTAAATAATTGAGTGTTATTGCTAGAGGATTTAATTGTTGAAAAAAGAAAATTGCATGTACTCTGCTTTCCACTTATGTGATTCGGCATATCAAAGTAAAAAATCTTTCCTAATATGAAAAATATTTCGACTCCGCAAAGAAATTGTTTAACAACTGAGAATGCTCAGAATCGTGTCATGCATTATACCCCTGGTTTTGCGATATGAAAGAAGAGTCGTGAAAGAGTTAATTCGCATTACAATTTTTATTTAACTGTAATGAAGGGAATAATTTATATTTCACTTTGTCTATATCTTATTTAAGTAAATATGTTGGAAACATACATTTTTAATTTTTTTTATCTTTGTTGAAGAAATAGTAACATTTTATATTGTTTATTTTTATGTTAATAAATGTATTTTATTGATCCATAATTAATATAAAATAAAACTGTAAATCTAAATTATTTACCTCTATTCTTTAAATCTGCAAATATTACCGTAAGAATCGAAGGATTTCAAAAATTTCCTATGTGGCACGCGCTGAATGATACTGACAGATTGGTTTGGCACGTCTTAGCTACACAGTTGCCGCCCCTGATTTAAAATGTTGGGTAAGATAACCATTATATTTTTAAAATTTTATAAATATACAAAAGGAGAGTATTTTATCAATACATGTTTTAAAAGGAGTAAAGTTTACGAGAACGAAATATAAAATTGCGTTAAAATTATTGGTACTCTATCAACCGTACTTATATATATATATATATATATATATATATATATATATATATATATATATATATATATATATATATATATATATATATATATATAAGAAGTATGTCGATAGAGTACCGTAGTTACTGCCAACTCGTGACAATGAATTGGAAATTAAGTTCACAATTCATTGTTATTAAAATATATAAAGTTTTACATGACTTATTTTTGTATTTGTTATTTTTATATTCCTTACTGAAAGCAACAAATGGGAGTTCATTACCTGCCAAAACTGCAGAGGCCTGGTTGTTTACTCCACAAGCTCCTACCTTATGCTTACTCTGCCCTACTAAGTAAAAATGCCGTCTTCTGCTCGTCAAGATCATGGAATTGCAGATATTGTTTTCCATATATTTTAAATATTAGTTTTCTAACTTCTACATCAGCCTTTTAATAGTCTACACTCCTGCAAAGAAGTCTGAATTAAAAACTATAAAAACTTATTATTCCCAACAATGTCATTTATACTTTTATTTTTATAATCTATGAATGCGTTAAACTATTAATTTGTTATCGCGACTATATTTAATATTAAATGCAAAAAAAAAAAAAAAAAAAAATAAGTTTCAGACTGAAACTTAAATTGAATTTTTCAAAAATTGTCATCGATATTCTCATAACTTTTACATATTGTCATTTTAGCATATCACACATCTATCTTCTATGCAAAAATCTATTATAAGTTCATCAAATGTTTCAGCATATTTTTACTCATAACATGCAGTTTTCAACCACATTGTGAGGCCGCGGTAGCCTAATGGTCAAAGTAACGGACTCGTAGCTGACGTGTCATGAGTTCGACCCCAGCACCACTGAAGATCCGCCGTGTAAAGGGAGCGATGCTCAAGCGTCATCCTCGTCACTTGACCATGGTTTAAAATTACGAGGTCCGTCGCCAAGTGAGTGAATATTAACGTCGCACTGTTCAGCTACATGAGGGCTTTTAGTGATGGACCTCGTAATTTTGAAAAATGGTCAAATGACGAGGGCGACACCTGAGCTGGCACCCCCTCTCCTAACTACCACACCACACCAACGAGAGGACATTTCAGCTTTCGATAGATTTAACGTGCATCGCTGCCCTACACGGCGGGTCTTTTGTGGCACTGGGCTCGAACTCGAGACATGCCAACCATGATTCGATACCTTGACCACCTGATACCCCTACCACAGGACCGTCGCCAAAAGCCCTCAATAAGTTGAGTAGAGAAGAGAGAGAGTGCGACTTTAATATCCCCTCACTTAATTAAATTATATGAAATTTAAGGAATACTTGAAAAAAAAAATATTAGAAGTCGAATATATATATATATATATATATATATATATATATATATATATATATATATATATTAAAAAAATTAATCATATGATAATTTTAAATATCGAAAGAATTATTAGTATTTATGGTAAATATATGTTTTTCAACTGAGTATGTGAGACACGCTGAGTATGTGAGACTCTTTATATTTATTTATATGCGCAAATGTTAACTCTAAATTTGTCCAGGTGCTTTTAAATACTCTTTATTTGAAGATTCAAGTTAAAAAATATAAACTTGAAATTAAAATTCTCTTTGAATGAAATTAATGTTCAGACATTTAAAATTCAAATATAATTTGTTATCTGAACAATACAAAACAAGGGATTCTATGTAAGATGCCCTGAATATCTGGCTTTAAAATTATGAAAACCTAAAAGATTTAAATAGGGTTTTTTTAACAATACATATAAATTTTTTGCAAATAATGTAATACAGAAGAGCTTAAAAATTATTCATGTTTAGAAGTGTCCGAAATTTTAAAAGATTTTAAATTTTGTACCTTTTTTTTTTATTTTTTTGACACATAACAAAATAATCATTTTTAAAAAAAATCCCTGAAATTATTGATTAAAGTAAGAAAAATGAAACAGTAAATTATCCTCAATGTTTTACTACAGATATTTTTTTAAAACTTAGACATACATTATAAAAACTTAATTCCATTTAAGAATTTTAAGGTAAAGAAAAAAATGAGAATTCTCAAATCGTTGACTCGCTATTTGTGTACACTTTAGGTTGAAGATTTTACGATTGCCACAGGAACCGGTCTCCCCGTGACCATAAAAGTTTCCCCTCAATGCCCACTGTGTCTCCCCGACCGTCTCTAATTATCTTTCAAGATCCTCAACCTTTAAAGGGGGAAAAGAATTCGGAAAAATACCACTTTACCGGTTTTGAACACATTACTTGAAGGGGAAAAATCTGTTTGGTTCATTTTTGGTGAGTCCCCGGCCTTAGGAAATTACGTGGTCCGTCGCCAAAAGCCCTCGTGTAGCTGAACAGTGCGACGTGAATATTCAATCAATCAATCAACCCCGGCCTTAGGAAAAATTCAGTGTGGTCCGTTTTCGAAGCCTCTCTAGTAGGGTGGAAAAAGCCGTGCTGTCCAATTGGAGGGTTAACGAAATGCAATGGACTTGCCCATTGAGATTTTGAGGGTCTAATAATGTCGTTGTCCAGCATAAACTGGAACTCCTGCTTCGCCAGCTTCAACTTATCAGGGGCTAGTTGTCTTGCCTTCGAATAAACCGGTTGGCCAGTTGTTAGGATGTGGAGCTTTACTCCATGTTTGACAACTCTGTTAACCAAGTTTGGCTTGGTTAAATCAGGATACGACTTAAGCAGGTTGAAATACTTGGATGCTCTGTTGACTGTGCTGAGATCATTATTTTCTTGGATGGTAGCAACTTCTCCTTTAATTGAAAGATTTGTTACTCCATCGATTAATTTCCTGTTGTGCAGATCTATCAGCAACTGGAATTTTTGAAGGAAATCAGCACCTATGATTCCTCGCTTAACTTTGGCAATAATAAACGGCCACTGAAATGGGCGTCTTAGGCCTAGATCCAGCGTGAGAATTTTTAGACCATATGTTGGAATTTCAGTGCCATTAGCAGCATACAGTTTATATTGAGAGGCTTGGAACTCACCTTTCATTTTTGTCCAAGGGAGGATCGAGACGTCTGCTCCGCTATCCACAAGGAATTGACATCCGGTTTCTCTGTCCTTGAAAAATAACCGGAATCTGCGGCCTAAAATGTCGGCAGCAGGACTCGCCGCGGCGTCTACTGCTGGGATTCGTTTCCCGGCTCATTGAAGCTGCACGGCTGTACGCATTTACCAGGGAGGCACTTCTTCCCGAATCGGAAATGGTAGAAGCAATATCTTCCCTGAGGATTGTAGCGGTGCCTTGATTTGCTGCTACTTCTACTGCTCTAATGGTGATGAGGGCTAGACCTCCGGAATTTCCGTTGTAGCTTCAAAGAGGCAAGTTGTTCTTCAAGACTTACTAATTTATACAGGAGTTCTTCCACTCTTAAGGAACCTTTCTGAACCACTGCAGCAACAATTGTTCTTAGCGCCATTTCCACGATCTTCTTAGCCAATGCGCTATTTTGTCATTTTCCAGTAAATAAAATCCAGGGTCACCAGTTATTAGGTGCTTGTTTCATAGCACTCTAATAAATACTCAATTGTGTTGAGTTTTCATTAATTCAAACTTTAAACTTTATCAATATCTACTGGAATTTTTATTCTGCGTGTTCGTTCAACGGCGGCAAAGCTAGATCTACACGTTGTACACACAGAAATGCCACGTTTTTCAGTATTTTATACAGTTATGTTGCAGTTAAGCATAATATAATCGATACGACTACACAAGTAAAAAATATAAAAACAGAAATATAAATTATGAAAATCATTTTAAAAATTAACAGAAATTAAATGCATTTATATAAAATAAGTTTAACAATTATTTGAATAGAATTAATTTCTATCTTGCCCATACCATGTTTAGCGGATTCGAAAAACAGTTGACAGGTGCAGCCATCTAGCGAGAGAAAATCTCTACAAAAACTGTCCTTTACAGATCTTTTACACCAGTGATTCCCAAAGTAGTCTATTACGACCTGCAAGGGTGGTCCACGTCAGCAAAAAATAAATAAATTTGGGGGTCAATGAGGTGTAAGTGGGGTCTAAGTGATATTGGCCCTCATTAACTAGATCGTGACTAACTTTAAAAGAAAATTTAATCAAGTGGAAACCAAATTTTACTGATTTAGCAGATTTATTTACTAAATTTAATGAGGTTAATTTGCCGGTACAAGGTGATAACATAATTTTTTTAAAACGGGAACCATTTCAGCGTTTCTTTCCAGAGAGAGAAAGAGTTAAACTAAAGAAATACAATACTGGAGATTCGGAATTTTCTCAAGTTAACCCAGACAATATGTTTGCACGTTTTAATTTACTACGTTCAACATTTAACTGCCTTTTATTGAGATTTTGAAACCAGGTTTGAGAATGATTTAACTATAGTAACGCCAAAGTAGGCAATAAATTTATATAGTCATATTGGGGAAAAAAATGTCACATGACAACAGGAACTGATCGTGATATGCACCAATGAAGATTTTAAGGTTTAGAAACGGATGCCATCAATTTTAGCTTTAAAAAAAAGGCAAACCTGTTATTTGTCCAGAATTATGGAATATCGTGAGGAAGTTTTTAATTATTTTTTCTACTAAGAAGGAGAGTTTCAGCGTGGTTGCCGATCTCCGAAAGAAAAAAAGGAACTGGACACTACTAACAGAGGATATTTAAGGTTAAACCTGACAAGATTGATACTAAATGTTGAAAATTTGTTATTATAACGCCAGATTCCTCCCTCTCATTAAAATCAATTCTGTGTTGTTTGGTTATTTTATATATTTACTTTTAATTTAATTAGTTAACATAATGGTGGATAATGGAAAGACTCTTAAAAGAGCACAAACAAAGAGGCAAGGTTAAAAAGAAGAGTTAATGGAAAATCCTTCCCGAACCAATACTAGCAAGGCAAGAACTGGAGGAGGGGGAGTGCTCCAAAAATAGCGGCGGGAGGGCTGGAGGTAAGAATTTTAAGTACCTAGGATGCCGGGAATTTTAAAAGCCGCCTGCCTTGCATCTACATTTCCTCTTGTTGATCTCCATACAAAAAAAAATCTACTCACAAATAAATATTTACACAATTATAGAAAACATTTTCTGTCTATTTAGTTTTCTGACTGTCTTGGTGGACCACCCCAAAACTCTTTGTGGGCCGCTATTTGCCCATCCATATCATAAACCAAGTCGCATACCTTGGAGTAACGCGGGAACTCTCACCTTAAATTCATTTGGGAAAAATTTCAAGAAACACTCAACAGTGTGCCATCATTGTTCTAATGCAGATTAATTTTATAAACTCTTCAAACTAAAAAAAAAAACCAAAAAAACTTTCCTTCGTCCTAATGTAATATATGCTATGCCTGTTTAAGGTTATGGTTCTGAAACAATTTTTCTTTTAAATTTTAAACTTCAAAATTAAGTTTTTTGGTGTAAAATCTAAACATGACTAGTCCGTAATAAAACATCAACATGATTTATATATATTTTGAACATCATAATTTTTCATTCAAAATTTTGTAATAAACTTCTGTGATAATGATGTCTTCAATTATGGAACGAGCATTTCGGGAATTTTCACATTTTTATGAGCCACTTGTATTAACCAGTCATCTGTGAATGATTGGTTGTTTCTTCTGTTGGCAATAAATACCCCATTATGCAAGAGATCATACAAATTTTTGGCAGAAATTTTTAAAATTTATTCCTTTTATGACTCTTTACTTTTAAAAATTCCTTAAAATTTTCATTAAAACCTCTATATTATTTAAAGATGGAAATCGGGCGAATTTTCTTAATTTTTTATTAATCTTTTAAAACCTTAAAATATTCTTGAAATTTCTTAAAATGTTCTTGATATTTCATACAAATCTTCTTTAGATTGAATTAGCTTATAACTACTTAATTGATTTCCAAATATTATCTTCCCTTATGAGTGGCCTAGTAATCATTTAATTATATTTTCAAAATTTATTTATAAATACAGATATAAAAAAAATTAGTATGACAAAAATCTTGTGTCCTGCCAAATTCGAAAAAAGACGCAAGCTAATTTTGCAACATAAACTAATATTATTTGCCTTGAGGTTTGGTTTTGTATATGACAAATAAATGCAAATAATAATAATAATAAATAAATAAAATTACTACGCAGTTCAACAACAGAGCATTTTTCAAAATCAGTAACAAGGGTGGAATACGTAGTTAATGTAGTATCTGGAATATGTAGTAATCATGGATTACTTAATTTTATGCAATTCAATTAATTAACCAAAACATATAATTACATTTCCTTTATCAAATCAGTTTTAATTAAAATATTGACAAAAATTTTCTTCTAATTACTCTAAATAAGTATAGCAATGACTTATAAGAATTAAATACTAGGGAAATTAAAATATATATATATTAAAAAAACAACGAATTAATGAATTACTTCATATGATTCCTCCAGTCTTGTATGTGGCCAATGGAATTGTGTGGTCATGGTCATGAACTCGTAGTCAGGCAATCCTGAATTTGAGTCCTGATACCACTGAAGATCCACCGTATAGGAAGCTGATGCACATTAAATCTGTAGGGGCTCGAAGTCCTCACGTTGGTGTGTTATAGACGTTGAGATAGTGGAGTGCCTTAAAGTGCTCCTCGTTACTTGACTGAGGTTCAAAATTTCTAGGTCCGTCGCCAACAACTCTTGCGTTGCTTTAGAGGGCAACGCCAATAAATATAAAAACGAAATTTTGTATTGGGAAATACAGCAATGTTTTTATACATTATGTCTTGAATATATACAGGGTGTCCAGACTTAATGTGAACCAATAACTAATTCCTGAACCGTTCGGTTTAGATATATACTTCCAATTTGTAAAATGTTTTTAAAAAGGTAAAGAATGTTTTTGTGGGCTTTTCGAACCAAAAAACCCATTTAGAAAAAAGTTACAAAAATTAAATTTTTATGCGGTCCCCAGGTCCTATTACTTATATTTAGGAAAAGATGCAGTACACACATAAACAAAGTAACACACAAAAAGTTTCATTTTAGTACGATAAAAACTGACCAAGTTATGGAACTTTTAAAATCATCCATTTCATGCATTTTCTAGGCCATTTTCCAAGAAGCTAGTAAGGGGCCGTCTCCAAAGTGAAATTAATTGGAACTCTGCCAGGAAAATTTCGCTCTTACACGTCACACTTATATAAATCGTTTTTAAATTTAAAGTTAATATTCCAATAATTGAGTACTTAAGAAATAAATTTATTATGTGTACATGTAAAACATAGACAAAATAAAATATTTTGGAGTAAGAAAACATTTCAAAAGAAGTTCCAAAAAAATAGGTTTATTTGCTGCGGTACTAATCATGGCGAACATTAAAAATCTGTTGTGTAGTTGTTTGCAATTGCATACAGTCGTATTGTAATATTACGAATTCTAGTACGGGAGAACGAGATGTATACAAATGAAGAATACTGCGAAATGGTACTGTTGTATGGCCAAAGTAATCGAAATAAGAGAGAGGCAGCAAGACTTTATGCCATTAAATTTCCCAGTCGAAGACATCCAACTTATTATACAATTGCCAGTGCTGTTCAACGCTTGTATCAAACTGGGAGTTGTCATAGACGTATTCCCTTATCTCGTGCCACAACTTCAGCGGATACCCGCTGAGGATGTTGTAGGATATGCCCTGGCTTATCCTGAAAGTAGTGTCCGGGATATTAGCAAGGCTTGTTCCTACTCAAAATCGACGGTGTGGAACATATTACATACGTACGGTGCATATCCTTATCGTCCAGTCCTGGCGCAGGAACCAATGCCCGGAGACCAGGATCGTCGTTTTGATTTTTGCAATTTCGTGTTAAACACACTGGATGAAAATCCAGATTTTGGTCGTGCGAAATCCAGTTCTGTGGTCGGATGAATGCCAGTTCTCTTAATTATTTACCATACATAAAGGATTCTAACAGCAATAGCTCGAAATTGAAATACAATGTAGCTATATTTATTATGATGATTTTGTTGGGCCGTGGGTAGCCTAGTGGTTAGAGCATCGGACTCCAGACCGGAAGGCCTGGGTTCGATGCTCGATGTCACCAAATACCCTCCGAGTGCACACGGAGTACGTGCTCGTTAAATCAGTGGGTCCGTAGTCTTGTGGGCTTATTCACGAGAGCAGGAACTGGAGAATATTTCCCTCCCCTTCAGTTCACTTGCAAAAATTGTGGAGGTGGAGATAGAGGTCATGTCACCATCTATCGTCCCTTCGGGGAGTTTCTCCGAGCTTAAATCGCACTGTCACCTGTATGGTGCTCAAGGCCAACGACAGGCGTACCTCTTGCCCATGCCACGATGAATTTCGTGGGCCTCGTTCTGACTACGTCAGACAGGTGGCATTAGCCACAACAACAACATGATGATTTTGTTTTGTAATTGTAATATATTGTGATAATTTTGTTTAATAATAAATGAACTAGTTTGTAATTGCTAAACATTTAATTTATATTGCTTCAAACTGTTAAAAAAATTTTCAAAGAAAAAATATGTTAATTTTACTCTTATATAGACAATTTTATATATATATATATATATATATATATATATATATATATATATATATATTGCTTGCTATTGCCATTTTAAGAGGAATTTACAAGATACCTTTTTAATTGAGATCTTTTACACCAGTGATTCCCAAAGTGGTCTATGACGACCTGCAAGGGGAGTCCACGTCAGCAAAAAATTAATTTGGGGGTTAATGAGGTGTAAGTGGGGGTCTAAGTGATATTGGCTTTCATTAAACTAGATCGTGACTTCAATTTTCAAAGAAAATTTAATAAATTGGAAACCAAATTTTACTTATTTAGCAGATGTATTTACTAAATTTAATGACGTTAACTTGCCCGTAGAAGGGGACAGCATAAATTTTTTTAAAAACACGAACCATCTCAGAATTTCTTTCCAGAGTTAAACTAAAGACGTGTAATACTGGAGGTCCGGAATTTTCTCAAATTAACCCAGACAATCTGCCAGCACGTTTTAACCTACGTTCAACACTTAACTGCCTTTTATTGAGATTTTGAAACCAATTTTGAGAATGCTTTGACTATGGTAATACCACAGTAGGCAATGAATTTACATGGTCACATTGGGAAAAAAATGTCACATGACAACGGGAACTGATCGTGATATGCACCAAAGAAGATTTTAAAGTTTAGGAACGTATTCCTGCAATTTTGGCTTTAAAAAAGCAAACCTGTTATTTGTCCAGAATTATGGAATATCGTGAGGAAGTTTAAAATTATTTTTCTTAGTAAGAAGAAGTTTCAGGCAGTTACCTATCTCCAAAACGAAAAGAGAAACTGGACACTACTAACAGAGGATATATAAGGTTAAACCTGACAAGATTGATACTAAATGTTGAAAATTTGTTATTGTAGCGCAGATTCATCCCTCCGACTAAAATCAATTCTGTGTTTGGTTATTTTATATATTTACTTTTAATTTAATTAATTAACATATGCTTTTTCAACTTTTAACTTTATACTTCATCAGTTATAAATTTAATTCTTTTAAAGTAGTAGTAGTAGTATTTACTAGCAGTCAAAAAGACATTTAAGTTGATAAATTTGCAAAAATTCAATATTAATTAAGCAGGGGTCTCCCCCATACCGAAAAACATGGCAAGGGGTCTATGAGACAAAAAAGTTTGGGAACCTCTGTTTTACACGAACAATTTGAAAGAATATTTAATGCAGTCTAATAATTAATTATGTTTATCATTAATTATATATATTACGTGTATAATTAATTATATATATTATGTGTGTAATTAATTATGTTTATGTTTAATTATATATGTTATGTGTATACTTAATTATATATAATATGTGTATAACGAATTTTAAAAATACATAAAAAATGTATAAAATATCTTTAAAATATTGTAAAACAGTTCTGTATGCTACTAATAAAGTTCATCAAATTGCATATTTCGAAAAATTTAAAAATTGAGTTAATAAATTATCTGCAGTTTAATATGGAAGAATTTTAAGAAAACATTTAAGACTTTAATACAAATTCAATGAGAAAACATCCTTTAGATAAATAAATTGCAAAATTTCAGGCATGAATTTTAAATTTCGAAGGACGATTATTAAATAGATAATTAATTTGAATACATAGTGATATCAAAATAATATAGAATTATCAGCCTAATAAGCAGACAACAATGACTTTGCAGCGACCTTACGGCTCAACATAACGACTCCAAAACTAAACTGAATTGGTCTGTTATTATTGTAGCGTGCCTGATTCCATGTGTTGTAGTTTTTAGAAGTTTACCTCTTAATTGCTCATTTAATCTTTAAAGTTAATAAATGTTATTGTTATTTAATTCAACCGTGTTGTAGTGAAGAATGCCTAACCACCCAACGCGGCAGTGGTGACCCCTTTTGGACTTAAAAACACGTAAGCTATTCTGTTCTACTGACGAATGCAATACAAATTCTTCTACTACGGATGATCAGTACGTAGCGAAAGATTTTTTTTTCTCCTTCTCCTCAAGGCCACTTGAAGCATCTGCTCGGAGATTCGTTTCGCTTCCTGCTTATTCAACAATATGACTAGTGAAACCGTTGAAGTCGCTCGTATTGCGTTGCGGCTGCCGCCGTTTTGAAATCAACGTTCGTCAATGGATTGCGCAATGCGACCATGCATTCACATTCAGTGGTATCTCCAGTGATGATACTAAGTATTCTGCTTTGGTTGCGAACCTGGATGCTGAAACTCTCTCCTACGTGTCGGACATTGTGTTAAGCCCTCCGAACAGTGACAAATATCACACTCTCTCACAGCGGCTCATCACCCAATTTAGCGACTCGGAGACTCAAAAAATTAAGAAACTGCTTACTGACCTTCAGCTAGGAGATGAGAAGCCCAGCCACCTGTTGCGAAAAATGAAAGAGCTGTCTAATGGCCAGGATGACTTTCTGCAAAGTTTGTGGCTTCAAAGAATGCCACCACATATCCAGACTGTTTTATCTGCATCTTCAGAGCCTTTGGATAAACTGGCTATCATCGCTGATAAGGTTTCTGAGGTTGTTGGTTCATCCTCAACTATCTGTGCTGCCACAACTGTTCCTCCACCATCCCAGTCATCTTCATGCAGTGTTCAGCCAACCATGGACTCTCTCTTCAGGCAGATCCAAGAGCTGTCTCTACAAGTTGCTGAACTGACAAGAGAGCGCAATTCCTCTCGCCACCAACGATATAGTTCTGACCGCCGGAGATCACATTCACGCTCTAGGAGTGTCAATAGAGGAAGTGGCATCTGCTACTATCATTGCCGTTATAAAGAGCAGGCCCGCAAGTGCGTTTCACCTTGTGCATTTGTGCAAAAAAACGAGTAAGCTCTGTCATAGCTGGAATGGCAGAGCCCTCGAAACATACCAGCCGGTTATTTTTATTAGACCGCAAGTCTGGCCAGAAATTCTTCATAGACTCTGGAAGTGAAATCTGTGTCATCCCACCTTCTCCAACTATGAATAAATCACCTCAGTCTAACTTCTCCTTATTTGCTGCTAATAATACCAAAATTCCAGCCTATGGTATGGTCCGTAAAGAACTGAACCTGGGTCTGAGGCGACCTTTTATCTGGACTTTCATAATTGCTGATGTATCATCTCCTATAATTGGTGCTGATTTTCTAAAAAGCACTTCAACCTTTTAATCGACCTTAAGAAAAAAAGGTTGGTGGATGTGGAAACTTCTCTCTTCACTTCTTGTGTTTTTTCAAATATTGTACAGCCCTCAATCCTCACTGTAGATGCAAACATTAGTTTTAAAAACATCTTATCGGAATATCCGGACCTCAGCAACCCTTCTTTAATTTCCAAATCAGCATCACATGGCACAGTCCACCATATTATTACTACTGGCCCACCAGTCACTGCCAGGCCTAGAAGGCTACACCCTAAACTGTATGATGCAGTGAAGGTAGAATTTGAATTTCTTCTTGCTCAAGGCATTATTAGACCTTCCAAAAGTCCCTGGAGTTCTCCTCTTCATGTTGTGCCCAAATCTGACTCTACAGTTAGACCTGTTGGGGATTACAGGCAGCTGAATTCTGTTACTGAGTTCGACAGCTACCCCATGCCTTATTTGAATGACTTTGCTCATGCACTACATGGCAAGAGGATATTTTCCAAAATAGACATTTTTAAGGCATTCCACCAAATCCCTATAGCTGAGTGTGATATTCCTAAGACAGCTGTAACAACTCAATGGGGTCTTTACGAATATACCCATTTGTGTTTTGGCCTTGTGAATGCACCACAAACCTTTATGCGATTCATGCATGAAGTACTAAGAGGACTTCCTTTTTGTTTTGTCTACTTGGATGATATTTTGTGTTACTCAGAAAATGCTGAGGAGCATCGTTCTCACTTAAGAACTATATTCCAAAGACTGAGCTCATATGGTTTAAAACTAAATATCTCTAAATGTGTATTTGGTGTGACTGAACTCATTTTCCTTGGCCACCTTATCACTCCTGATGGCATTAAGCCATTGCCTGAAAAAGTTCAAGCAGTTCTTGATTATAAACAATCAGAGACTGTTGGCTCTCTGAGAAAATTTTTAGGACTGTTAAATTTTTATAGACGTTTCTTGCCCAAAGCAGCTGAACAACAGTATCTTTTAAGTGAATTTTTAAACGGTTCTAAAGGTAAGAAGGACTCAAAGTCTTTAAACTGGTCTTCTGATGCAATTACAGCATTTCAGAGGTGTAAACAAGCTCTTGCTGATGCTGCACTTCTTGCTCATCCTTCACCTTCTGCCCCGTTTGCTCTTCATGTGGACGCCTCTGATTATGCCATAGGAGGTGCACTTCACCAAGTTGTGGACTCTGAGCTACAGCCATTGGCTTTCTTTTCCAGAAAACTTACTTCATCTGAAAAGTCTTACAGTGCCTACGACCGTGAACTCCTTGCTATCTACTCGGCTATCCGACACTTTCGGTATATGCTGGAAGCTAGAGATTTCACAGTGTTTACTGACCACAAGCCCCTCACTTATGCTTTTAGGCAAAAAAGTGACAAGTGTTCTCCACGGCAGATCCGTCAGCTGGATTTCATCTCTCAGTTCACCACAAATATTGTACACATTCCAGGATCTGACAATATTGCTGCTGATGTTCTCTCTCGTGTTTCTGCAATCACCTTCCCAAGTCAAATTGACTATGACTGTATTGCTGAGACACAACAGACTGATCAGGAGCATCTGGAACTTCCTTGGAACTCAAAACGGTAACTTTTCCCAATTCGTCTACTGAAATTATGTGTGATCTATCAACGGGCACAGCCAGACCCTACATCCCAAAACAGCATCGCCAAGATGTTTTCTCTGCTATGCATAATTTATCCCATCCTGGCATACGTCGATCAGTGCATTTGATGAAGCAGCGTTTTGTTTGGCCATCAATCTCATCAGATGTAGCTAAGTGGGCAAGACACTGCCTAGCTTGTCAAAAAAAAATCCAAAATTCATCGTCATACTAGATCACCTCTTTCATCATTTCAAGAACCTTCCCAACGTTTTGATCATGTTCATCTGGATCTCATTGGACCTCTACCTCCATCAAATGGCTACACCTATTGCCTGACAATGATTGACCGTTTTTCGAAATGGCCAGAGGCCCAACCTCTCAAAGACATAACTGCTGAGACTGTGGCTGAGGCCTTCTTTTCCTCTTGGGTGTCTCGCTTTGGAACTCCTGCAATTCTCACAACCGACAGGGGGCAGGCAGTTTGAGTCCTCGCTCTTCAAAGCTCTTAGCAAACTACTTGGTGTTCAGAAGTGTCGTACAACTGGATACCACCCTCAAGCTAATGGGATGATCGAAGAATTGCACCGCCCATTGAAAAGTGCAATCAAATGCCATGCTACTGAGCGTTGGACAGAAGTACTCCCTATCATCTTACTAGGTCTACGAGCTTCTCTTAAAGAAGATATTCTGTGTACCCCAGCTGAATTAGTTTTTGGAACCACTATTCGACTGCCAGGGGGAAATGTTTGACTCTTCCAAGCCAGACGATGATGTTGTGAATTTTGTTTCGAAACTTAAGTCTCACATGCAATCACTTCACCCTAAACCACCAAAACACCATGGCAAACGTTCAGTTTTTATCCATCCAGGACTGTTGGAAGCAACACATATTTTACTTCGCCGAGACATGTTACGTCGTCCACTTCAACAACCCTATGATGGCCCTTTCAAAGTCTTACAAAGGAAGGATAAAGTGTTTTTCCTTGACATCAATGGTAAACGGGTATCTGTATCTATTGATAGATGCAAACCTGCCTTCTTTCTTAACACTGAGGACTTGCAACTACCTCAAACCAAGAATGAAACACCTGCTACTGTGGAACCTAATGCAACAGCTTCAACACCTGCTACTGTGGAATCTGATCCAACAGCTTCAACGCCTACCCAGCCATCTACACGTTCTGGTCGCAAAGTTCATCTTCCAACTAGGTATCGTTGACACTGGAAGGGGAGTATGCAGCGACCTTACAGCTCAACATAACGACTCCAAAACTAAACTGAATTGATCTGTTATTATTGTAGCGTGCCTGATTCCATGTGTTGTAGTTTTTAGAAGTTTACCTCTTAATTGCTCATTTAATCTTTTAAGTTAATAAATGTTATTGTTATTTAATTCAACCGTGTTGTAGTGAAGAATGCCTAACCACCCAACGCGGCAACTTGAAGCCTGAATAACTTCCAAAGCATTTTTAAAATTAAGTTTCAATCTTATTAAACTATGTTTTATTTGTGATTAATACATAAAGGCTTTAATTCTCAATCTTTAATTGCAATGAATACAAATATAAAATACTTCAGAACATAACCACTCATCCAAGACATAAACGAGAGGCTCTTAACCAGTGTCCCGTAGAACACTCTGTTGCACTAAAAATTAAAAAGTTGATGTTTTCAGTGTGAAATAGTTTTTATTTACTATTTCATTTTACTATTATATTTCTCAAAAATCCTTTAGAATGTATTTTTTCTGATTGTGAAAAGGTTTAAAAGCGTTAGTATGTATATTTAAGAAAAAATTCTAGTAATAATAGGTTCCAATCTATAGCAATATTTAAAATCTTTAGGAAAGGCAACAATAATAATGTCAAAATTATGACAGAAGTTTCTTATAAAAAACAACAGGATAAGGATTTATATAATTAAAGTTTTATTGTTACAGAACAATAATTAATGTGGAAGAATATAAGTACTATTTTTTTGTGTGTGTTCCTAGTATAAAACTATTTAATTAAAGTGGAAGCAAAATGTACATTACAGAAATAAAAATATGTTAAAGTAAAAAATTATAAAGTAGATAAATGATTTCAAACAAAACCATTGAGAAAGCCGAATAGACTCATTAAAACCACTAAGGTATCAAGTAGGAGGGATATACGATGCTTTACTTGCTGCTTGTAATAATTCGAAGATTTACAACTCTATAAGAGTTGAGGCTTCTGGACTATTAAGTTGTGTTAAACAATTTAAGTTCTTATGCTGCATTGTAATTTGGTAAAAAATCTTAAATTGTATCAATCCTAAAAGTAAGCTCTTGCAGACAGAAGACTATGATTTACCATCTGCTATGGAGTTCTCGAAAAATCGTAAAGATTTTTTCAAGGATCTTAGATTGGACACAGCCTTAAATGAAATGCTTTGCGACGCTCGAGAATTCGCTGACGAAATTAACATACCGGCTAATTTTGAGTTCACGTCATAGAGTTCGAAGAAGGAACGTTAATTTCGACTATGAGGCACGAGAAGATCCTACTTTTAAATATGAGGCAGAGTTTTATTTTTTCACATTAGATAAAGCTATCAATGCACTTGAATCCAGGTTTGATTTGATCAGTACCCACAGCAACTATTTCCAATTTTTATACAATATTTGTGATTTAAAAGATACTCCTCAAAACGACGAACTAAAGTATTGTAAAGATCTAGAAACAGTGTTAACTGATGGGAATTCCTCAGATATAAACGTGCTGGACCTGGCAGACGAGATAGTAGCGGTTTAGGCTTTGCTAAATAAAAATGAAATCCAATCGAGATTTTAAAATTCATATCGAACCTGGATTTTGCTCTAAATCTCGGTATAGTCTTAAGGATATTGCTTACTCACCCAATAAGTGTGGAAAGGGGAGAAAGGAGTTTCTCCAAATTAAAATTAATTAAAAATTTTTTATGCTCCACAACTACCGAGGATTGTCTAAATGGCTTGACAACAACAGCCATTGAACAAGAACTGGCTGAAGAAATTAGTGTTAAAGAAATTATAAAAAAATTCTCAGAGTTAAAAGTGAAAAAGAAATACTTTTAAGTTTAACTCTTTGTTTAAGTGTATTTTTAATATGTAGTTAAGTTTTAATACTTAGTGGTTCTATAATTTGTTTTAGTATTTTTTTAATATCTGTATTTTTTAATTATACACTAGAAATGACTTTTTTTGTGTGCAACCCTAATTTTAATTCAGTGCCAAAAACAAATTAATAAATTAGTATTTTTTGCTAACCAAAACTTCAACATTATTGATAGCAATTTTTTTGCTCTCGTTTTATTTTACCACTAAGCATGGAAAGGGTTTATGTTATTTCTTTTAATTTTTGTTATAAAAGGGCGGCACTTTACCTCTTTGCCCGGGGTGGCGAAACTGCTAGCGCCGGCCCTGGTCTTATCTCAATATCTTATCCCACATCGGATTTTGTTTTACTAATGTTTAGTGTTGTAATAAACTGTTTTGTGTGTGTTACTTAATTGTCTATCGTTCATAGAAAATGCAACCTGAGCGCATACGAGTCCAATAGTTTTACTTAACAGAAGTATTGCTTAATTACATTGGCGCACACAGGGGGTCATGGGGGCCAGACCCCCAAACCCTTGATTTTTTTCCGATTGACTATAATTCTAAGTATATAGTACGTAAAATTTAATTAAGTATTTGTTTTAATGATTAATTTTATTAATTAATGCCAATTATTTATTCAATAATTAGTTTTTTACTGTGTTTTGTTCCCGAAAATCGACAAAATCAAAAGGAGCATGATACAAGAATGGTGAACTTTTGACCCCAGACCCCCCTCCCCCGAAAAATTCCTGTGTGTGCGCTACTGCTTAATTATCTTAGACATACAAGACAGTTTTATAGTAAATGCATAGCTAAACTTCAGTATGGAAACCAAATGGCTTATGAAATATTCTAACACATTTTGGTCACAATGTTCGGACGTTCGTACTAGGATGCAGATATGTAATCATATACAATTCTAGCGTCAGTTCAATAATTAGAAAAGAATCTGTGTGTCGTAAAATTTTGAAAATCATTAGAAATGACCGGAAAAAGGATAACCATTGGAAAAAGAACCCAGTATATAAACCGTTATAAAACTTATCTCTATAATATTTTATCTTATTTTTTTGAGAGTAGGGTTGCCAATTTGACCTATTTATCTCGCAAGTTAAGGATATTTTAATTTTGTCGTCAATAGGCGGGTTCAAACACGCATATCAAATTTCATGTGGCACTCTCCTAAAACGCATCTATGGTGTACCGGCCGCAGGAAAGATGGTCAGAATAAGGTAATGTGGAATCTGAGGGATACTGAAAAATTATCTTCACGAGTGGATCGATGCAATCACTAAGGGGGAGGGACTCACAAGTTACTTCTTCCACCATTTCACTACATGTGCAGGGCACGCTTCATGTCCCCATATAGACCAGATCCATGACACGTGGATTAGTTGCTTGAAAAGACGGTCATTTACCCTACATTTGTTATTTAGCAGGACTAGTGTCGCAGAGCTACACGAAGGACGGAACGGCATGGACTTATGTAGTCAGGTGAGTCACGTTTCTATTTGTCTAATAATAATCGCCGTATATGAATGTGGTTCCAATATAGTGGTAAGTCAAATCCAACTGAATCTGTGAGACACTCCACCACTTTTGGTTCGTATTCAGAACACTGTAATGATCCAACGATACGTGGATGATATACTGGAGCAGGTGACAATCCACTTCCATCGGGGACGGGGCCCAATGCTCTTTACTAGCATACTCAACATGCTTTTTAAGATGCACAGATGTTTCTCTATCCACAATTCTTCTTTGATCTATTACCAATCGAACACAACTTGGACGTGACTGGACGTTGACTACAGAACCTCTAAGTTCAGAAGACGATCTCCGAAGGGTTGACAGCGAATAGAAAGCTTTCAATTAAAATATCCATACTGTCAAGAGCTATACCTAGACGTGTTGTTTCATGTATTACAGTCAGATGGGAGTTTTTCAGTGTATTCAGCTAACGTTCTCGCTCAATTATAAAAGTATTATTTCAAAATAAATATTTACTGTTCTTTGTTTTCTTTCTCTGCCAAATTTCTTCCTTTCTGGGGCCCTCCTTGGTATTGCATGTTAAGCAGTGTATAAATGGCTTTTCAAAGCGAAATAAAACAGTCACCTAACAGGACTTACAATTTTAGTTATTTTAAAGAGCTGAAAATTAAAATAAAAACGCGTAAAAAAGCAAATGATAAAATTTAAAGCAAAAGTATAGTGTAAAATTGTAGTGAAAAATAACAAAATTAACTCTGCATTCCATTTCAAAGCCAACTTAAACAGAATGCTCAAATTTGGCTCAACATGCTTAATGAACGATAAATTTGATGATTTTTAAGAAGAAACCCGATTACAATTAGCTTTTTTGCCATCTATAAAACCTGCTTTAGACATTCTCTCTATCTAGTTACTCTTTCACGTGACTTCACCCGATCTGATAAACCACCTGTCAAGCAACAAGTGGTTTATCGGATCGGCAGTAAAAGCTGATTGGTGTGTGTATGTATAAGAAACTATCTGAAATAAATTTCTTTAAAATTTTTTGTAAATAACTTCGAAAACATGGCAAACAAATTGCACAGTGGGATTTTCCATTCAGTTTTAAGAGATTATCAGCAATTATCCACAAGTATATCCATAAAAAATTTAATGTATCCTGTTTTTATAATGTAAATATTATTTTAAAGAAACTTTCTCGCAAGCAAAAATGAAAAAAAGCTTTGATATCATACATAAATTATTTATTTTCTAATTCAGGTCAGATGTTGATGGTGAAAAAGAAATACCTAGTATGCCTGGAGTATATAGATATGGTGAACGAAAATTGATAGTTGCTTTACAACCTTTAATAGAAAAGGGATTGACTTCTGTTTTACTGTTTGGTGTTGTTGATTCATCATTAAAGGTAAGGCTTTAAAAATTAATCTGAGCAAAAAGATCTTATTAACATTGCTTTGTGGTTTTATAGATTTCTTAAAAATTTTTAAGCTTTGATAAGGGGATCATATATAGCCTTTGTTGCTCCATATCCCACAAAACCTGAACTGAAGCTTTGATAACAATGATAATTTATCACACAGCTCATACTAAATCTGTATAAGAACAAAATAGTGATAAAAGTAGTATCATTTCTTAAAAAAGTACAATGGGCTCAATAAAGGACATATAAAATACTTTCTGCATATAAATATATTGGGGGTAGGAGAACGGCTGTGGATGACAAGGTTAAAAAAAAGGAAGGAAATCTTAATATTTTGTCTAATTATATAGTTATAGTGTATTGATAAGTATTGAATTATATATAATTTACTTTTGGTAAATTTATCACCTATTTGAGTTTTGAATGAAACTGTGATTATTTTTTTAGATATAAAACTTGTTAAACTGAATTGCATTTTAAACACTTAATGTTGCATAAAATTAAAGTGTCAAAGTAGCATTATGTCTAAAAAAATGTGTTCTCAATCAGTTATATATTCAGGTGTGAGTGATGTATTAAATCTGACTGTATTACTGTACATAACAAATTTTTTTGTTGATAGCTTACAGAATTATTCACATCTCAGCAGTGATGTACACTATTATAGATAGTGTTTATATTTTTAAAAACAGGCAGATAAAAGTGCCGAGGGGGATGATTTTTATGCTTAAAATTATTCATTTAAAAATATGTTCATGTGAGAATATTTTCCAAAAAATAATCAATTTATGTAATATTATTTTCTGACTAGTAATTATTATTTATAAGCTATAGTTTTTTTATAGGTATTATATTGGCTTTACAGTGGACTTTTTTTCTTTTGATTAAAAATAAAACTTTATTAAGTAACTAATTAATTTTTTTTGTATTGATCATTTTAAACATATATATATATATATATATATATATATATATATATTGCATTTCCAAAGGATGAAAAAGCTTCTGTAGCAGATACTGTGAAAAATCCAGTTTTGCCTGCAATAAAATTACTAAGAAAAACTTATCCTGATCTATTGATAGTTTGTGATGTATGCCTTTGTGGTTATACTGATCATGGCCATTGTGGTATGTATTAATTTGTAGACATGTACTATTGTATTATATATTTATTTTTTACTCATGAAATGAATATCGTTTATTATATTGATTCAAATTTGATTATAGTGATATTAGTTCTTTGATTTGATTAATATATTTTTCATAGGTGAGCAGTATTAGGATTTACAAGAAAAAAATATTGGATTACATAGACTGTAGATCACATTCAATAAACTAATGCCAATATACATAATCTAAGTAATACTTCTAGTTTTTCAAAAAATAAATTTAAAAAAATGTAGAATTTTATATATTAAAGTAATTTAAAAGTGTGACAAATTTATGAAAGTTATTATTTCGGAAAATGGATGAAAAGCAAGCATTTTATTTATCTCGAAGGCAAATCAGAGACCATTTTGTTATCTTTTCATTGTGAAATGGAGATCTTTCTTTTATTATAATAATATCTTACATATAATGCTACCTCAAAGGAAGTACAGTACAATTTGAAACAATGCAAGTTTTTTAATTAGATTTTATTGTGGAATATAAATATTGAATAAATTTTTTTCAATATATATTTATACACAATATCAAGTAAAATAAATAAATTTGTCTTCATACTTTATATATTCATTGATTTAGCCAGTTATCATTTTCAGTATTATTAAAATAAAAAAAAAAATTAGGAATCTATTTTTTTAGAAAAAGTCCTTGATGTATTATTAATCTAAATGTGTATTATGTGTTTATAATGTAAATTTTCCAAGAGTAATTAAAAAAACAATAATGAAAGAGCATTCAGAATTAATATTAAAAATAATTACCAGATCCTGTTCATTAATTTTTGATTTAATAGGGAATTTCTTTTGCTTATATTCTGGATTTTCAATAGTACATAACATAATTTAAGATTTTAATAAGCATTTAAAAAGTTGCTTGATTTTATGAAGTACAAAATTTAGCCAGTTGTTTCTCAGTTATATTTCCATTGATTTTTTTTACGTGCAATAATATTATGTCTGAATTATATATATATATATATTTACTTTTCCATATTTTCACAAAAAAGATTAAATTATGACAAATTATTAAATGACATGCATATTTAGTTCAATACTTTAAATTATTATATTTAGTACATTTGTTTATATTACACATAATTTTTGCTATACATGCTAATAGCTATAAAAGTACTTCTAAAATTGTGCTAAAAACTTACAAATTTTGTTAAAATAAAAAAAATCTAGCCTTTAAACTTTTCAATTTGTTACAGTAAATTTTTGATTGAATTTGATATGAAACTTGTATTGTTTTTAATTCCATATTTATTATTTTGTTGTATTTCTGTAGGCATGCTGACTAAGGATGGTTTAATTGATAATGAAGCCAGTTTGAAACGAATTGCTGAAGTAGCATTAGGTTATGCAAAATCTGGCAAGTTTAATAATTTCATATTTATATTAAAAGAATTACTAGTGTAATATTAAATTTTCTTTTGGTTTTAAATTTCAATTTATTACATTAATGATATGTTCAAAAATAACAATGTTTTGTAAAAATGTTACAATCCCGATATTTTATATTTTTTTAAAAAAATTATAATATTTATTTATTATTAAATTTAATGTTATTGAAGAACTGATAAATACAAGTTTTATTAATATTTCTTATAGTATCAGTAAAGCCAATTAAAAAAATTTGTAAAAATATAGTTTTTTTAAGATTTTGGATTATGCTATTTTTTTTATTTCTTGAAGAATCATAATTATCGCATGAAAAATTTAAAGATAGAAGAGTTAAATGATATTTATATGCATTATGATTTTATTTCATTGAAGGAAAAAAATATATTTGTTTTCAATAATAGTAATTAGCATATCTGTTCGTCATTTTGATAGATTTAATAATTTTAGAGTTCATATTGCATAATTATTTTACAGTGTTAAACTGAAATTCATATTATAAAAGTAATGTAACCAGTTTTTGTAACATTTCTATACACAGAAAATAAAATAATTCTTCATGATATTTTTTCAATGCTGTCTTAAATATTTTAAGAATAATATTAAAAAAAAACAAACACTAATGTAAAATTGAACATAAAAAGTTGCCACAGTTAATTTTTATTACAATAAATTGTTAATAATTTTAAATGTATAGAATACTTTATCATATTTCATAGTACACTTGAAATTGAAATGAAAAACTAATTTGCAAAATTATTATTGTATTTATTTAAAAAGAGTGTACATTATTTATCAAAAATATTTATTTCCAATTCAGTTATTTAAACATGTACAGTAATTTTTAAGAAAATGACTAAAATTATATTCACAGCATGGTTTTAACTGATAATGTAATGGGACTGGATTTGTTTTAAAATTTATCCATAGCAAAATATTGGCAAACAAAAGACTAAATAGAGAATAGATATCTTTATACTTTATTACAAACTATATACCATGTAAAAATGTGTTTAATTTTTTCTATCCACTGAAGGAATAATTGTATTGTTATAAAAAGTTTAGATCTAGAAAAGAGTAAATATAAACATTTTGAAGATATGACTATAAATTAGAAAAAAAAGAATGAGTTTCCCTTGAGCAATAATAATATTTATAAATTAATCATTTGTTATCAGATCTTGTTAATTTTAAGAATGTTTAAATTATTATAAAATTAATGTATCTGAACATTAATAATTCTTGTTAAAATAAACACATAAAAGTTAAATATAATGTGTCTATTTTAATTAATAATTCTTGTTAACATTAAATTAAACATACCTTAAAAATACATGCAACATTTAAATAAAAAGTGTATTCAAAGCACTACTAAAAAAGAACCTAGAATGATTACTAAATTTAGTATATCAGAACATCTTAGTTAAATTAAGTCAAAATTATTTTCTGATGTATTAATTTCTCAATTTTATCAAATATTAAATCTTACTTAGGATGCCATGTTATTGCTCCATCAGATATGATGGATGGAAGAGTGAAAACTATCAAAGAAATATTAAATGGTGCAGGATATGGTAGTACTGTTTCTGTATTGAGTTATGCTGCAAAATTCGCTTCAAAATTTTATGGCCCCTTTAGGTAAATGAATTATAAAAATATTCTCTCATTCACTGTTTTCTTTAATAATTTTATTTTTAATTATTAATAAGAGACACAAACAACAGAAAAATTTCTTATTAAAGAGCTTTTATATTTTAAAAATGTAATCATATTCTTACCATTGTTGATTTTCAAAATATAGCTTTCTTTTACAACAGTGTGTTGTACTTGACAAAATATGCTTATATTTTTAATAAAGTTTGTTTTTCATGCAACAATGTATTTCAAATTGCTTATTGTTTTTTTTAAATATTAAAGGAATTAAAATTTTATTCCTGATATTTAAGAGATGCTGCTGATTCGGCTCCAGCATTTGGTGATAGACGTCAATATCAGCTCCCCCCTGGTAGTAAAGGATTAGCTATGAGGGCAGTGGTATGTTTTTGTCTTATTAATATTTTCTAATGAAATATTAGTACTAACTCCTACTCAAAAGAAAATAACACTACCATTGTTGCTAATTCAAATTAATATTTAAAGATAGCTGATTTCTGCATTTTGCCATTAGCAAAAATATTTCGTATTGTGTAATAAAATTTTTAAATGATAATTTTTATTTATATAAGTTGATATTTTTTAAATGATTACAAGAATCTCCATTTAGATTAAGTTTTATCTTCAAGGAAGTAAATGTACTCAAGAGAATCTCAAAATTTTGAGAGTTACTTATTTATACATTTCCTTATAAATATATCTGATCATATACATACAGTTCCAGAGAAAATTTACACATTTATAAATAAGTATTACATGAAAAGATTATTTTTAAAACTTCCCATTTTATATATTAAGGATACGTATTTATAACCAAAAGGGCCAAAAAGTATTTTCCTTTAAAATTTAATCTTAATATAATTCATGCACTCATACTCAAATCTTGAAGTTGATTTTTTGTCTCTCTCTACATACTTTGCACTTAATGTTGTTAACACAAGTCTTAAATACAATACATTTGGTATAATAGATTTTCTATTCTGTATTGATGTGTGAGGAAGTATATCTTCATGAATAAACAACAAAAAGAGTTAGTTTCATATATTTTTTTACACTCCAGAAATAGCAAATATTATTGTTAAAGCAATTTCATGCTATTAAAAATGGTATAAAATTATTAGAGATTGCATATTGAATGTTATAACCATTTTAAAATAAGAGGATTTTACTAATCTTGGAATTTGAAACATAACTTTCATATTTAGTTCCATTTTACAGAATATTTGAGAGCTTAAAAGTTTTATGTCTGCTTGCAAAATTTAAAAGCATATACAAATAAAATTTTTAAGACAGAGCCGAGATAAGAGGGAATGCATCTAATTTTGCTTTTAATATGATTATTAATTCAAACTACAATATCCTGCTTTTTTTTGTGTGTGTGAATACAATAATTCTTTGAGTAATGTGATTAATTAGCTTTCAGAAACTACAAGTTTGATGGATTTTTCTTTGAACAACTTGTAATTGCATTATATCAATCATGTTAAATCAGCGATACTCAATCTGCGGCCCGCCGAGCCTTTATAAGGGGCCCATTGCTATGATAAATTCTTTGTCAAGAAATCAAATATATCAGATTTGCTTTTTGCTGTTAGTGTCGTACGAGTACGAATTGATATTCTTTTTCTATTTGGAATGGTTACACTTAGTGATAACAGACAACAGTGAAGTAGCGACCATTTTATGGATGGAACTAATTTTTAACTGTTTTTCATATCTTGGAAGCGAAAAATATTCAAAGAAAATATATCATTTCAAGATGACTGGGTGGTTGACTATTTTGTAGTGAAAAACAAACATGGATCAGTAATTATTTGATTTGTCACGAAAGTGCTGTATTTAAAAAATACCAATAAACAGGAATCATTCAATGACACTTCCTCGAAGATCTCTTTCAAGAGGTGATAAATAGGATTTCTTGAGTAACCTTTGCAACTGCAACAAGGTGTTTTGTCAGTGGTAACAAAGACATCCTATGAGGTTTGTTGTATTATTGGTAATCATATGAAACAGTTTACTAATGCAGAAATTGTGAAGGCACGTTTCTTAATTGCTTCTAATTTAGTGTTAGTGACAAAAATAAAAAATAACTAAAAAAGCAAAACAGGAGTTATAATATTTTGATCCATTTTTCACATTTTAAATTTCCAATTGTTATCTTGTTCTTAGAGCATTTCTCCTCATGTTGCGGCCCGCATGAAATAACATGTATGCAGCACGTTTGAAATAGCTGACATATGTATGTGGCCCATCAGAAAAATAGGTTGAGTACCCCTGTATTAAATTGTATAGTATATATTTTTATGCATTGTATTTTCTATACTTGTAAAATAACAATGGCAAACAAATCTCTTACAAGGAGGTCAAATGTTTAGACTAATTTTTTTCATATGTGGCACATTAATGCAGAAGTCACATTTAAAGTTCTGTAATTTTTTTTAATTATCTGCTTTTGATGTAGTTTAAAATAGCTTAGCAGCCTAAATATTCAAGTAACAATTTTTTGGTTTCAGTTTATATTCTGCATTATGTAATGTTTTTTTTTAATTATCAGATTGTGTGTTATATGGTTTGCTTTTTAGTGTTCTGCATATTCATGTTTTAGACTTATTTATTTATTTTTCAATTTGATATTTATGTAGCATATCTATAATGGAACAATAATAAATTTTATGTATGATTTTTAATATGAGTAATTTTTAACTTGTTAGATTTTTTGATGGTACTTTTTATTAAATAATGCATATAAACAACTAAATTTGATTTTCATTATCATTAAATATAACCCTCAATTTTCAATTCCATGGATATTAATTTACATTAGTCTTCATATGATAGCATTTAAAACAAAGGAAATACAAAATGATACTTGACATATGGTACATTGGTATTGTTTGTTGAAGGTGTTCTTTTATTGGCTCTTTTTTTTTAAAAAAAATTAAATTTCTAAATATGCTTAAAACCTATTTTGTTAATTGTGTAATAATATTAATTTCCTGCAAATTTTTGAAATAATTCATTGCTTAGTAAGTTACAATATTATTGACAATAATTTTTTAGAACTCAAATATAACCTTATATGAAAAATATTGTTCTGGTTGATTTTGCAGAATATTTTATAATTTTAGTCTCGAGATATTGAAGAGGGAGCTGATATGATAATGGTGAAACCTGGTCTTGCATATTTAGACATAGCAAATGAAGTGAAAAGAAAGGTAATTTTGAATATATTTATAGTTTTCTTCATAAAGAAAAAAAATGTTTTTTTTTTTCAAATTTAAAAACAAACTTCAAATGAAAAAGCTTGTTTATTTTGCAAAACAATTCAAAAAATAATAAAAGCAAATATATCAAAGTAATCTGAAATGTTTTTTAGAATACCATATTGTGGTCGAATATTTTGTCAACTTATTTTTTACTTTCTGAATATTTTGAATTTAACAAATTATCCAATTTATACAAAAATAAGTGGTAAAAATTTAGTATCAATTTTGCATTACATACAAGTTGTGCTGACCTGTGTCTTGCACAACAGGTATCAGAAATTATATTAGTTTAAAAGTTAAGTTAAATGCAAGATAAATTTGGTTTCATTATAAAATATTTTACAATAAGCCAGTGAATTTTTCCTGTCATGATCTAATTCTTGTCACTGTAAAGTTTGAATTCTTTTATAACTGAAATGTATGCAGAACTTAATATTTTGTAAATATAGTAAATGATTGCACTTTTATGATTTTACTAAATATCTTGAAGAATATTCTATGAAATTTGACATATTGGTTTAGGGGATATGGAAATTTTAAAGTTAATTATAGTTACTGTCACAAAATTTGTTTTTAAAATAAAGAAATATCTCTTTTTAGCTCATGATAAACATATGTAGAAATGCAGTAGAAGGTCCCACTTTTAAATATGCCTAATTTTGAGAAGAATGTAATTTTCATGTAGCAAATGAAAGTTACATATCTTGCAAATGAATGATGCAAGATGAAATTTATTTCTGACCATTAAGTTTCTTTGTATAATCTTGAGATTTTTCAATATACTTGAAGTCATGCAGTGAATGTGTCCTAAAAGAAAAGGATATATTTTTTAAAAAATGTCTTGATTTAAAAAAAATTAAAAAGCTAGAAGAATACAAATTTATCATACTAGTGTCTTATTTTTACATATTACTAGAAAAATGGAAAACATTACTCTAAATTTGGATGTAATATTTTAACACCTTCCTTTTTGCTCCCATCAAAATCACAGGGTGAAATTTCCACCTCTATTTCTTGCACCCGTGATATTTTCAAGCTGGAGTGTTCAAAAGTAACACCAAAAAGATTAAAACTATGTACTTCTTATGCCAGGGGAATCATGTTTATTTCTCATTTAATGGTAGTACCAGATTATCAGTAACGTGTTTAGAGATAGTTATTTTATTTCAAACTAGATGTTAGCACAATCAAACATGTATATTAGCGATATGTTTTGTAACCTTAGCTCAGCTACTTAGTTCTGCACTTTGTGAATACATGTGGGTTGTGTTTTGTGATAAAATATATGTACCGTATTTTCCTGTACATAATCCACAGCAGTTTTTACAGTGAATAATCCAAAATATAAACTGCCAATAATGAGTGTCATATAAGATAAAAAATATACAATATAATTAAAAATAGAAGTAAGAAATTGTACAGAAAAAAAAAAAAAAATTATTATGAAACATCTCAATAAAACAAAAAAATTCTTTGCTACTGTCATCTATGTTTTGAGTTGTTAAACAAAACATTCCACATGGAAAAAATCTTTTTTTTTTTTAATTTAGCAAGTTAACAGCAAAAAAAAAAAAAAAATTAAGATTGAGACTGATTTCCTATTGTCTCTTTCTTTTAAAATCCATTTATTTCTTTCTTCCTCTAATTCTGGCCAGTGAGGTTTTCCACGATGATTGGCTCTTTAACGTCGATCACAATTTTCGAAGTTGGTCTTGTTTTTTCTCCACAAACGAATATTCAATTCGTCAACATTGAAAAACCTTACAGCTTCCCGATTTCGGTAGCCTTCTCTATAACTTTTAACTTTAAGGTCGCAGTGTAACTTAACGCTTTCGCTTCAACATGATGAAAACTTTCAAAGGATGTAATAGATCTAGTCAAGCGAAAATTGGAAATGGCGCCAGCAACTAGTAACTGTTTTTTCCTTCCGAGGAATCGAATTCGTTTTTGAATGTAATTGGACAAAAACTAGTTATGGCTGAAATACGTCATCCGAGTCATGAAAGCGCCTTCTATTATTTATTTTATAAAACATAAATGGCATTTCTTTCAAAACTTTATTGTTAGCTGTTCTGATGGAGAATATTTTTTCTCAGATAATCCACAGTGGTGTATAATACGCACAACGAAATTTGAAACTTTTTAGACACATAATCCGCAGATTATATATAGGAAAATACGGTATTTTTTAATATTGTATACATTATGGAGTTAGTCAGGAAGTAAATCAGATTCTACTGTAAGTATAAATGGAGAGTGATTCTGAAATAACTGATTGTTTTGAAAGTTCAATTAGTGAATCTGAGAGCAGTGATGATGGATCTGTACAGTTACCTGTGTTGTTGGCCAAAGCATCTAATGCTTTGAAATTTATCTCACAGGAAAAAAATTACTTATGTGAAAATACATTTTGCATAAGTGTAATAAAATTCTCCTCAAATATTTAAAACACATGTTTTAAAATTTTATCTCTTGGTTGGAAAACCAACTGTGTCACAATAACCCTAAATGTCGGCTTTTCTGAAAAAATAAACTTTTGTATTTGAAGCTAAAAATTTACCCAAAATTTAAAAATAGATACATATATTGTACATAAACTTAGTTTTAAATAATTTTTTGAATGGAAAAAAATTGGCACTTTTGTGACTGTTTTCTTTAAAATTATGTGACCATTAAGGTGTTAATGGGATAAAAATCAGATTAACTTATACAAATGGAACTAAAAAGCGGTAAAATTAAAATAATTTTAAGAATTGCTTTTGTTGAACTGAATAATTGTAACATTGCTTTTTAACCTATAAATGCATATAAGTGTTTTCAGAACTAAAGATTCTGTTTTTTCAATGCTTCTTTACCCCTTCATTGGAAATTTAAAAAATTTTAGAATTTATTTTAATCATATAGGCATTAAAAAGCAGATTGAACCATCCAGAGAAACAAAATAAAGCCCTTTAAAAACATTTTTTTTCAATAAATCAGATAGATAAAACAGAAATTGACAAAATAATTAAATGATATTAATCCATGCACTATCATTTACTGTAAATGAATTTTAACTCTAAAAATATCTTTGAAGAGATGATATATTAAAAAAAGGGCAAAAATATCTATATTAATAAAATTATTGAAAATTACATTAAAATGTTATTTTTACAAACATTGTATGTAACTATATGAAGTTTTTCAAAGCTGAATATTTAAATTTTTGTGCAATATATTTTAGTATCCTGAATATCCATTATTTATGTATCAAGTATCTGGTGAATATGCAATGTTACATCATGCTGCTAATGCTGGTGTTTTTTCATTGAAAGATGCAGTTTTAGAAAGCCTTACATCTATGAGACGTGCAGGTAGTGTAGAAAATAATCATTAAGATTTAAAAATTTACTGTGATGTATACATATTTTTTTCCTTAAAAAAAATTTGGATTATTATGCTTTATGGTAAAAAGTTAATAAAATGTAGAATTATTATTACTGCAATTTTACAGACTATTGTTTTTAACCCATTGAGGACCATGATCACATATATGTGATCATGCGTTTCTCCCTCCAGGGCCCACGGTATCACATATATGATAGCATTTTCCATACTCAGAGGCTCCCATCACACTGGTAGGATCTGAGTTTGGAACGTTTTTATATTAATTTTTGCAAGGCACTAAATGGCATTTTTTAAAATTGAATCCGAGATATTCATGAATGGAAGCTACTGCACATGTTAGATTTTTCGAGAGAATTGGGCATTTAAGTGTTCGTGATTTATCGCATTCTTGATTTGTTTGTTTTGACTAAGTTGGAAAACGATAGAAAGCTTATTAGTTTATTGGCATCAGACATTCATAATAATAATATTTTCAGTATTTATTTTATTTGTGGTTTGTATTTACGACTATAATTTTAATACTCAAAGACATTTAAAAAGCTGATTTTCATAGAACAAATGATTCTTTCTCGTTGCTATCGGAACCATAACAACAAAAAACATTATACTAATATGATACTAAGAAAGATATAAGTAATATAAGGATTAATGAAAAACGACAAATTAGTTGTTACTTAAAATGTTTGTATCAGTTCAAGCTAAAACAAGTTAATGTGAGAGTAAACTTATCATTTTGGGGGGATTTACCAGATAGTATTTTGTAAGTTTTGTATTTATTTTATTTTAATCCTCAGGAGCACTTTTTTAAAATTAAAATAAAACATTTTCTTTAAAATTTACAATTTTTTTTTTAATTTTGTTAAAATTTTTGTATCAGATATTATCAATGATAGTAAAATGTAAATTTTAGCGTATTTGTTTGCATTAAAGATTCTATATGAATTTTTATATGAAATTAGGCTTAGCAGGGAAATTTGCTCGGCCCTGTGTGTATACTTTCAGAATGTGCAGGCCTGGGGAAATGTTTCTTTCTTCGGTCCTGAAGGGGTTAATGTGAAAATTATACATCATGTTGGGAAAAGCATGCAATTTACAGAAATTAGTTAAAGTAATTGGATGAAACATCAAAATAAACCTTTAATACAAGAATTGATATCTAAAAATATAAGTGCTGGAATGTTTCTATTTAAAAAGTCATACTTAAATACATTAAAATATTTAAGAAATTTGAGTTTTTGAAGTCTGTTTTTGCCAAATATACGAGCATTTGAGCTAAATGTGAAGCACATTTTTGGACAGAAAAAATATGTCTATTTTCATAAAATTTTGTAACATCACAAATACATTTGTTTATAATTCTAAAATGTTCCATAAATAATTAATTTTTCTTTTTAACATGTAAAGGGATAGCTCATTTAGCATTATGGTATAGGAGAAAAATTGCAAAGCAAAGATTTTTATAAAAGAAAAAAAATGTATCAACTCAAACAAAAATGAGTAATATGATAAAATAAGTGATTTTCTACTGGATAGTGAGGCCAGAATACAATATTAATGTTTGAAAAAGTATTCCGAATTTGGGTCCTATTCTTCAACATTAACCGAAGACAGTCTTAAGCATTGGAGTCAGATTTAGAAAGAATATTTTGGTTTAAAATCAAGATTCTGCAGTAAGATGAACAATATTTAATTTTTATCTGAGGGAGAAATAAAGTATTTGAAATCATACTATGAGAGTACAATTTCTTAAAAAATTATTTGTATAAAAATTACATAATTTGTGAACACTAATAAAATCTACAACTGTATAGATATGTTAAAAATATATTTTATTAGATGTATATAGAACAGTAGTTTATATATGTATAATAGATGCATTTTATAACTCTTAAAGAAAGTACATGTTTTTTTTAATTGCAGGTGTTGATGTGATCATTACTTACTTTGTTCCTCAGTTGTTATTGGAATGGTTATAAAAAAATAATGCAGAAGGAAAAGTTCTTAATATTTTTTTAAAAAAATTAATATTTGAAATTATTATTTTTCCATAAAAATTACTCTACTTTTGTATCATATTTATTTGTATAGAGATTTTATATTATACATTTTATAAAAAATGTTATGTTTATATAAAGAAATTTTTTTTGCCAGAATGTGAAGGAATTTTTATGGTATGATTCTAGAATACTGGAAAAGAACATTTACAAGATATAAATATTTTAGTGTATTTGGACATCTAAACATTTGTAAATGCTTATGTGTATTTTATTGATTTTTATACATCAAAATTCGCTTAGGATGCTTTTTTTTAAAAAAATTGTTTTGAATTACAAGTTACTAACTCTTTAAAGGATCAAGTTTCATCAGTCAATTTTTTTAAAATCAAAACACTGCAATAGATTTTTTATCCTGTACAAATTTTATTGTTTTAAATAAAAATTTAACCGTAACTACAATTTTTCTATTTTGTTTTAAAAATTTGGAGATGTACTTGTTACATTATAATTTTTATTAATACTTACTAAGGGTGAAATATCTTATTTTAGGGGCCTGAAGCTTTTTATATTGCATTCAAAGTATATTAATGTCATCCTAGACATGGAACAAAATTACTTTTTTGTAAATTAAACAAAAGATTCTTTCTCATTTTATTAACAAAATTAAACTATGTCATTTAAGCAAAAAAAGACACCAAGTAAAAGTCATAATTTCAATAACTTTTAATGGCATCCCAAAGAAATAAAATATTTTTTAAAAATGAAAGGATTGCTTCTTTCTGGAAGACTATAGATTTCACACTTTCCCTTAATATTTTCAACATACTTTGATTGATGCTATTTAGAAATTTGATGAAAAAAAGGTCTGTTATATTTTAAAGAGAAGAACAAAGATTTTTTGAATATAATGGCAATGTATTATATTGATTCACTAGCTGGTATACCTGTTCTTCGCACGGGTGAACTGAAAAATTAAACAATACAGATTGAAGGATAAAGAAGTTTTTAACAAGATTGCAAATTAAACAAAAAAAAGCTTTTAGCATATCTCAGCTGAACCAAAAAAAAAAAGAAAGAAAAAAACACACCTTTGTTAAATTTTAAGTCTGTAGATCTAATAGCTGATAAAAAGGATTTTTTTAATAACTCTCTGTAACTCTCTTGAGGATCGATTTTTGAAAATACCTTCCTAAGCTGAACTCTGCTCAGCAAAAGTAACACATTGTTAAAAGTTTTGTGTAATGAACGCTTAAAATAGTGTAAATAATTTATACCTGATAGTGTAATACATTAATATTACTTTCTGTTGTATGTTAAAATTGTAATTATTCGCGAGCAATGCCGTTTCTTAAATCATAATGGCGATTCAATGAAAAACATAGCGAAATGTTGATGATAGAGTCAAGTTGGCAAATGTCTAACTATTTTCAAAGCTCAAGCTTTGAAAGACCTGCCATGTAGGGGAGCGATGCACATTAACCCTTTATCTACTGCATTTTTTTTTCATGCAGTAAGCCCTCAAGTAGCTGAACACTCACTTAAAAAAATACAATACAGTAGTTATTATTTTTAAGCTGAACAGTGCAACATTAATATTCACTTACTCCAAAAAAGACAGTACAGTAATTATAATTATTTTTATACCTAAAAATGCAATATCTGCCAATTCAATTAAAATTATCGTGTTATAATTAACTTCTAACCACAAACAAATTATGCAAATTTGTCCAAATGATGTAGTGTGAAAAACAAAGTTTATTCTACTTTAAGTATCAGAAGCGATAAAAGTATTTATTTTGATATAAGGATCAATTTCTTATGGTTCACACATGAAAAAAATCAATAGTAGCTATTTAAAGAGAGATTTAAAACAACCTGTCCTTTCAAAACTTAGTTTTATTCTGAAATAAAAAAAATAGGGATTATATTGATCACAGGAATAAATAAGAAGCCAGCACCTTGTGTAGACAAAACAAAAAGTGTTTCTTTACAAATAAAAGATAGATATATGCTGTTGTAGGCTTTTTTACAGCGCACGCCAGAATTGCTTGCAGATGGCAGAATTTTTTCCTACTTACTTGATAAATATCGTTATATTTTGGACACTTCACACAATATCTTTATAAAGTATAGCCTATGTGTTATTCTGATGTATAAGCTATATTACTGTAAAGTTTCATTAAAATCCATTCAGTTGTTTTTGTGTGAAAGGCAACCAAACATCCAAACAAACTTTCACATTTATAATATATATCTTGATAAGATTAAATTTATTTCTGTAATTTATATACAGTGTTATTTCAGAATTAATTATCTTGGATACATTTTATTACATACATATGGGAATGTTTTCTTCCATAAGAAAATTACCTGTTAAGTTTTTAGATTAAATTTTTAGGCCCTAAATGTATTAAAGCCCATGCCATGGACAATCTTTGGAAAATTTGATAAAAAAAATTTATCCTGGAGGCTGATTGTAGGTTCAAAATAAAATATTTCCGTTATTTGCAAAACCTTTGATTAATATTCTGGATATAGGAAAAAAAAAGCATAAAATATTTTAATGATTTCTTCATGTATTGAAACTGAACAAAATTCTTTTCAATGATTTTCTGTACTGATTACTAAGAAAAATGGTCATAGTTTTAAAGAAATAATAACTTTAACTAGAACAATATTTAGCTGTATTAGCAATTTAACTATTACTAGGATAAAAAAAATACTGAATTAAATAGTTTAATTTTAGAGACACATGGTTTCAAATTTTTATTTTTACGCTAGAAAATAATCAATATTTGCTTTATTTGAATGTTTATGTATAGTTACTTGAGATAAAAATTTTCATGAAACCAAGGTTATAGGCGAGTTTAAGCAAGATATTATGGAAACATTTGAGTTATATAAATCATTTGCTTGTTTAATGAGATGGATAATCAAGTAAACATGAGTTGCAGGTAAGTTTAAGGTATTAATTTTAGGCACTTATGAATAGTTATTATTTAAAACTTTGTAACTTATTTGCCAGCAAAATTGGCAGTTTCTATTAGATAAGATTTTCACAATAAATCTGATTAAATACATCAAACAGGAAATGCCACTGAAAATGTTGTTGCACTCTCACACATTTAATGTGCATCAGCACCTCTACATAGGTCTTTGGTGGCACTAGGGTTTGAACAAATGACATGCTGGCTACGAGTCCGGGATAATAACCATTAAGCTACTACTGTTGCATCCATTTGATAAAACTTTCTCATTAAAATTGGTACTTAAGACCCACAATGTAATAAGTGATAACCAATCAATCATCAAAGATTAAGCGTAAAGCAATGCATAAAAATAATGCTTGCAGCAGAAGGGGACACATTTTATTGGAGTTGAAAATGAGACTGTTAATATTGATTTAAAAAAGTTAGGAGATGTGATAATTATTGTGCACTATTTGCAAGAAGTTATAGACCCATTTTTATGTAAGAGATCACACTACTTGGAGAGAAAAGATTTCCTTTTGTAGGATTGAAGGCCTGGCAAAGAAATCCACTAGATTTGCAGCAGTTTTTAGAGGAAAGGGCCACAATTTAAAATTTTGGAATCTCATATCTCAATCAGGTTAGTTCTCTAAGAAAAGAAAACGTTGGATGAAACCTGAAACAGAAAAGTTAAGACTTTGTGACCGTTTTATATACTAGTCCTAGAAAGCCGCTCTTAAAATGGCTGCAAACCAAATATAGGTATTAATTCCTTTTTGCTATTTTAAAATAATTTCATCAAATTTAAAAAAAGCTTTTTGTAGACTATAATATATTAAACTTTTCACACTTGTTTAACACCTAAGATAGTCAATGATTCTTATTTTACACTTTGTCCAAATGATAGAAGAGTAAAATCGTAAATTCAGATGAATAATTCACATATGAAGAAAACTAATTATAATTTCTTACTTTGATTTAAAAGCTTGTGTGTGTGATATGAATTCCTTAACTCTTGTTTGAATTATTCTTGCAGCTCGATCCATTCTTTTCAGATTCATTGTTGTATGAACAAAACGAGATCCTTTTAAATTAGGAAACATCTTTTCATATTTCAGTTGCATTTGACTACACACAAATCGAAACAATGGAGTATCTTCTACATTTCCAAACTTTACTTTCATAATTCCCTGGTAATAAGAGTACTTTTGAATCAGAATATAAATAATCGATTTTAATACAATTTCAAGAAAATATTTGTTTTAATTAATTAAACATACATAAAAATGTGTAACAATGCCATAATTTTATTTGCTTATGCCTAAGTGAATGATTTTTTAAAATAATTAAATAAAAAGTACCTATATATGTTTGACATGATTATTAATTATTTTAAAAGTAGCAACAAATCATTTTTTTTTCTTAAGATGAATTTGAAAAGCACATTCAAGTTTATTGCTCTTTTTTAATACAATTCTCAGTGAGTACAAAATAAAACTCAAATTACTCAAAAAATTGAAATTTCATAAAACCGTTGGTTTTTTAAAATTTAACTACAGTAAAATTTGGCATATAACATACACCTATACTTTTAAGCTGCACTTTTTAATTTTTAGATATATTTGCCAAATGGTGCGCACACCCACTTTTTTATAAAGAAACTTGAAATGTATGTATGTTTTGAAGTCATTTATTAGTGGTATTATCCCAGGCTTTTGAAAAAACAGTATACTTCTAGAACTATACAGCTCTTTAAGTTCATTATGTACATCATAGCTTTTAAATAAACAGCATTTCGATCTATGTAGAAGTCTAATTTTTTTTTAATGTTCATCTCTTTTTTTATTTTTAAAGCTATCCTTTATATACCCGGCATATAACACTCATTTGTAAATTCTGATCCTACTTTTTTGTGTTAAAAATGCGCATTATACACCAGATTTCATGGTGTATAAAAGCATTTTTAAATGAAGTTTTAAAACACCAACAAAGAGAAACTGTAATGCTCAGATCTTTAATTTCTTTAAAATTTTAAGTACATTAATAAATAAATGCAATACAATCTTAAAAGTAAAAAGGTAATTTATTTTTATCTTGCTGAACATCATTAATTGTGCAATGTTTCACTTGTCATTTCATGTACATGTTCCAATTGTACTGTTATCTTCAATGCATTTGAAATGCTATACTTAAAAAAAAATCATTTAATATTTATAATGGCTAAACCTCTGTTTTGGATAAGCCGGGGTTTTTTTATAAATCCAATGACTGATAGTTTTATGTATCTTAATACAAGTTAGTAATAGCATGATTATATTGTCTTTGATTTTGATAGTGAAGGATAAAACACAAGAAACCTACTATTGCATAATTTTGTTTTTTTGGAGTTGTTTCCGTCTTTCCAGAATGAATCTAATACAAGCATGAATTGTAATTACCAGGCAATTAATGAGACAAAATTATGCTTCTTAATGCCAATACTTCATAAGTTTTCATATTTTAGCCGTGACTGATGGTCAAAGTAAGTCAGTTAGTGTTGCTCAGAAAAAAATCTTATATAAGCATATGCTATGTGCCAAAATTATTTTACCAAGTGTGTATTAATGATAAGAAAGGGGGAAAAAATTATGTGCGGCCATTAAACTTACAATGTGGTTTTTGAGCAAAGACGAAGAATTCTTTTGACTTCATTGTATTTATGGCCCTCTATTAAAGTGTAAAGTTTGAAAATAAATAATAATAATCTACTGTACATTGCAAACTATCTTTTAAGTACATTTAGTCATTAATAAACTATGTAATTGCTGATAGACTTAAGCCATCTGTAAATGAAAGTTTGAAAGTTATAGACAGTCTTTTTCTATCCTTGTACATATGTTTATAATATCCATGAATACAAAGGATCCAGTCTTAAAAAGGAGTTTACACATACACTTTTTATTTTATTTTAGTGCTTATTAGTTTTATTAATTCCATCACAACTATGCAAAGATAAATATAATGTATATTATTAATGTAAATTATGTAATAAAAGCTATTGTAAAATGCTCATATATTTCATTATGTATGAATGATTTTTTAAAGATGTATACATGAAAAAATTAAAATTATATATAAATTATAAACCAGTAATTTTTTAAATGAAATATAATACCTTTAATACATCCAAACAATGTACTTTGTTTGCAGCAGTTACTGGTAAGTCCATAAATGACAATGCTATTTGATTCGGCGTCGCTATTCGTAATTGAGAGTTTAACTCATTTAAGAATGTGGGCAGATTCTCATAAGGAATAAATTGAGTTGCTTTGGGATCAAATTTTTTCCATTTTTCATAAAAGTTTGTTAAATTGTCTTCTTTAAAAATGAATTTTTCTTCAGCCATAGCTTGTTTATAATTGTCCAAAATGATTGCAATGAATATATTAGTAAGAATATGATTTGTTAGGAAAATGTAACTCAAGATGTAGATAGTTGCCATAGCCTAAATAAAAGATAAAATAGAGTATTGTTTACAAATTAAAAATAATTTTTAGAAATTATCAACAAAACATTTCTATAACATATGTTGGCCAAATAAAAAAAAATTAGTTTTCACAAGGGCTTTTATTATTGTTGATAAATATTCAGGATAACACTACTATTCATAAGTTTTTCAGTTTTCTTAAAAAAAAAATTATTGGATATCCTTTGAACTATAATGCAAATGTGAGAATAAATGTCATAAGAAATAGTCTGCTTTTCCATTCATAATTTTATTTGTAAGTTACCTCATTGGCTTAAAAAAGTACAGATAATAGTATTTTGCGATTCAAAGACATATATTTAATTTAAAATATCAAAATATATGTATCAAAATTAATTCTAAATATTAATAATTATTTTTAGTTTTTCATCAAAATATGATTTTTCAGTTACATGCATGAATTTTTTTGATAATGTTTTTATTATTTACTAGCTGGTATACCCGTTCTTCGCATGGGTGAACTGAAAAATTAAACAACACAGATTGAAGGATAAAGAAGTTTATAATGAGTTAATTTTATGTGAATTGCAAATTAAACAAAAAAAGCTTTTTTTGCGTAGCTCAGCAAAACAAAAAAAAAGAGAGAAATAAAACACCTTTGTTAAATTTTAAGTATGTAGATCTAATAGCTGATAAAAAGGATATTTTTTTTATTTATAACTCCCCTAACACTCTTGAGGGTCGATTTTTGAAAATACCATCCTAAGCTGATCTCTGCTCAGCAAAAGAAACACATTGTTAAAAGTTTTGTGTAATGAATGCTTAAAATAGTGTAAATAATTTTTATCTGAAAGTATAATACATTAACATTACTTTCTGTAGTATTTATTTTATGTGTTAAAATTGTAATATTCGCAAGCAACGCCGTTTATTAAATTATAATGACGATTCAATAAAAAACATAGCGAAATGTTAACGATAGAGTAAAGTTGGCAAATGCCTAGCTACTTTCATAACTCGAGCTTTATTACAGCTTTGTGAGACCCGCCGTGTAGGGGCGCGATGCACGTTAATACTTTATCCAACCGCATTATGATTTGCTGCATTTTTCATAAAATATTTTTTTTTGGATCACTACATCTAAAATTAAGGGATATACATAAACAAAATACTCCACTTTGGAAAATTTAATCAGTTAGAGCTAATAAATTAATTAAAGATATTCCACTGTAAAATTAATTATATATACCGTTCACTTAAAATAAGTAGTCAAATCATTTTCTAAGGTCTTCATTAACATACAAAAGAATAAGACACTTAAATTTTGACAAACTATTTTTTACGCTAAAATACTCATCATGGAACCCGTGCTGCTATATATCTTGGAAGAGTGGATTTCAAAGAATATTCCTTCTAAGTTGGTGTGGTGTGGTAGTTAGGAGAAGAGGGTGCAAGATCAGGTGTCGTCCACGTCACTTGACCATGGTTCAAAATTACGTGGTCCGTTGCCAAAAGCCCTCATGTAGCTGAACAGTGCGACATTAATATTCACTCGTTCCAAAAGATACAGTACAGTAGTTTTAATTATTTTTATACTTAAAAATGCAATATCTGCCTATTCAATTAAAATTATAGTGTTATAATTAACTACTAACCACAAACAAATTTTGAAAATTTGTCCAAATGATGCAGTGTGAAAGAGAAAGTTGATTTACTTTAAGTATCAGAACTGATAAAAGCATTTATTTGGAAAAAAGATCAATTTCTTACTACCAAATGTGCATAATAAAATGTTAAAAAAACATTAAAATAAAGAGAGATTTGTAACAACCTCTCCCTTCAAAACTTAGTTTTATTCTGAAATAAAAAAAAAATTAGGGATTATGCTGTTTACAGGAATTAATTAGAAGCGAGCGCCTTGCGTAGCCAAAACAAAAATGGTTTTTCACAAACAAAAGATAGATATATGCAGACGTTTTTTTTGCAGCACATGCCAGAATTGCTAGCAGATGACAGAATTTTTTCCTACTTACTTGACAAATATCGTTATATTTTGGACACTTCATACAATATCTTTATAAATTATAGTTTATGCTATAAATTAAAGCCTATGTGCTATTCTGATGTATAAGCTATATTACTGTAAAGTTTCATTAAAATCCATTCAGTAGTTTTTGCGTGAAAGACCAACAAAGATTTTCACAAACTTTCGCATTTATAATATATATTAGATGTTTGTGATATTACATGAATATATGGCACTTTTTTATTTTAATTCCATGACAAAAAGATATTTTTAGGGATTATAATTAATTCAGACAAAAATAATAGAATATGTGTTGCATTTTTTATAAGATAGCAAAGTCAAGAAAAAAATAAAATTCATAGAAATTGAGTCTTATGCTTTAACAATATGTGAAGGCTTAAGACTGTCTTTTTGTAATGCTACAAATTTAGATTCTGATCACAAATGGTTTTTAAAAGAAAATTCTTCAATATTTATTTATATTTGGTTATAATGCATATTCCAGTTTATTACATACTGCCTCCTTAAGATTCAATCAGTTTACACTTTTCATCTGTGATAAATTCTTCTAATATGCAGAAGACAAAGTGTGGGACATATTTTATACAATTCAAATGGATTGATTCAGATCAAAATAAGAATAGGATGCTTTTTGATGTAAAATACACAGATTCAAATTAGTAAGCTACAAAAAACATCAAATTCTTTTTTAGAAAATCTAGGCCTACTACTGTCTATGGATTTTTATTATTACTATTGTGCCAACTAATTTTGTTGCATCAATGTTGTAATCTTAGTCCTAATTTTATTAATGAGGTAAAATTTCAGTTTAACAAGTTTCTTATTTAGAACATAAAAGTAATTATTACTTGATTTCCACAGTTATTAAATTTCTCTTCTATAACACAATCAGGTGGTTTTATACTGAGATCTGAATATATGTTTTGCCATTCTTCAGCTGTGGTAAGTCGAAAAAGAAGAAATGCACTGCTAATCAAAGTACGGAAATTTACAAAATCATCAATCAAACCTGTTGGTTTCACATGCCCAAATAAAGACATTCCGATCACAGAATAAATTAAAATTATGATACACAGCAATATACTAATGTGAAGCAGTGACTTGAATGAAGCCCCTATTGTATAAGTAAGGAGACGAAGATTAACAAATATTTCTGTGAACTGCAACAAATGAAAAATCTGCAAGATTCGGAATGCATAAACAAAGGAGAACATGTTGAATGAAGTATTTAGGGCTAGATGAATGGTTTCACCTAAAAAATACAATTTAAAGCATCATACTTTAATTATATAAATTTAAAAAAATAGAGAAAGCAAGTTTCATAGTTTAATAACAAGTAAGTTAGTTGCAAAATAATTGTGAGAAGACAATAAAGAAGCAATATCTTAATAGTTGTTTTTTTTTGCACAGTTCTTAACATTTTTTTTTTTTGTTAATAATCCAAAGCTATTTTTTAAAAGTATAATTTAGCTTTGTGTACTTCAATTACTTTTCTTATTTGTATTAACAGTATGAAATAATAAATTACCGTAAATCTGGCGTATAATGCGCACCTATACTTTCAAGCTGATTTTTTTAGTTTTGAGGTATATTCGCCATATAATGCGCAGCCCTTAATTTGCGAAGGAGCCTGCAATGTACGTTAGCAATGCTATTATATTTCAAAGCCATTTGTTCGAGATATTATCGAAGGATTTTGAAAAAATAGTATATTTCTAGAAAAACAGCCTTTTAAGTTCATAAGGTATGACATTTCTTTTAAATAAACAGTATTCCAATCTTTGTAGAAGTTTAAATTTTTTTATGCACATCTTTTTTTTATTTTAGAAGCTACCATTTTTATACCCAGCATATAACATGCACCCACAAATTTTGATCATATTTTTTTTGTGTTAAAAGTGTGCGTTATATGCTGGATTTTACGGTACTTATAAATACTTTTTCCAAACTTTAAATTAGACATTAGATAGCTTTATTAATTTATTTACATATCATAACCAAATTTTATATTTTAATTAATATTTAACTTATAAGCAAGCAATTTAAGTACTTACCGAATAAGTATAAAAGTAAAATGATAAGATCAAATGTATTCCAATAATTTCTGAAATAAAATTTTCCAAGTCCAAGTATTTTAATAAGAAATTCCATACTGTACAAAACAGTAAGTATTCTTTCACATGTAAAACGAATCTTAACCAACAAAGGATTATCATGAAGTTCTATAGCAGCCACAACAGTATTAGCACATATGATGAACAAAATGAGCACTTTAAACCTAGAAGTAATTTTTAAAAATTTGTTAATATCTAGAAATTTTCAAAGACCAATAACATTTAAAAGAAACTGAATGAAAATTTTTTAAAAATGTTTACTTTAAACATTAATTATAAGGAATACAAAATAAAAAAAGCTTTTAAATAAATAAAGTTAAAAAAAATCACTTTAAGATTAATATTGTCAAATTTATAAATATTAATAGAAACAAATTAATTAACCCTATAAACATGATTTTATACACAAATATGATTCAATGAATATCCAAAATTTGTAAAAATGAATATTGCTGTACACAATGTTTAGTTTAATAATAAAATCAACCACTAATTTTCTACTGAATTAAACGAATTTAAAAAAATAATCTGCAAGGCTAGTTCATATGATGGTATACTTTATTTAATTTACAGTCATTGTGAGGTTGGTGGAGGTCCCTAACCCTCCTTCAGGGTGTTCTCCCTCAAAATTGGGGTGGAACCGAGCTAAATCGGACTGTCACCTGTATGGTGCTCAAGGCTCTGGCCAACAACAGGCATACATCTAGCCCCTTGCCATGATGAATTTCATGGGTTTGAATCAGACACAGTCAATATCAGGTGGCATAAGAAACAATAACTACAGTTTACAGTCATAAAATAGACCTTCAGGAATTAATGGAGAATTAGAATTCAATATACTTAAAGAACTTCTTGATCACATGTTTCTAAAAGCTGGTTATTCCTACCATACTTTCATGCCTTTCTTATTTCAGCCAACATGCTTCTTAATTTTAGATTACAATTGGATGACAAGATCAATAGTTAAGTTTGTGCACTCATGTTATCAGGAAACAACATATTAAACAAGAACAAACTCTTATGCAAAATGCTTTAATTTATAATGCTTTTATTTGTTGCTCATCAGTTATGAATCTAGTACTATATCAACCTTTTTATAAAAAAAATTTTTCAATAAAAATAAATAAAAAATAACATTTACTAATTTTAGTCATCTTCTGAAATATGTGGCACAGAGAAGAAGGAAGTTTTACTTTTATATCAATTTTGAATATATGTTTGGTAATACAACTATTTATCAATTATGATAATTTTTATGCCTTAAATGTTGGATTATACACAACAGAAATTCTCAAAAAAATCATATTCATTATTTTTCTGTGTGTGGTTATAACAATATACACAAATATAATTAATTTATTTTATGAGTGAACTATTTTTAGGGCAAGCAAATTAAGATTAATGTTTTTAGTACAAACATAAGGCATCTGCTTTTTTCTTCAATGGTCCTTCAGATAAGTAATTGAATTGGAAGCAGATACAAGTCGTGTATGTTTTAGATTTTGTAAAGGGTTTTTCATGAACTGGAGCATTTTGTGCACTGCCTATCTATGTAAGGGTTAAATATACCAAAGAGAAGTCATGAGACACCTTCTAATAACATTTGGAACCTTTTCTTTTCGTCAAGCAAAGTGCAAAAATTTGATTTGGTATTGACTCCATAATGGAAGTCTTCTAAAAATATTCAACCCTGTTGCCTCTACAGCAGTCCATTATAGTGAAAGTGTAAAAAGTGCAAGATTTTATGCTCAAACTGACCTTTCGATCATGTTCCATGCATGTTTAACGGAAATTATGTCTGATTCAGGTTCAGTGACATGGCACATTGTTGTCACTATGGAAAAATCCACTGTGGGGTTTAGATACATGCAGCCTATAAATGGCAGCAAATGGTCTCCAAGTAGCTGAACATATACCACTTGAAATCAATTTGACCAGAGGACCTCAATTTATACCATGTAAAAACAGCCCACACTATTTAAGTCATTACCAGTTTTGCATATTGCCTTGTGGAGATCTTGGGTCTATGGTAGGGGTGGCGAACCTTTTTGGATCAATGTGCCATTTTTTCTAAAGAAGTGCTTAATGAGGCATAGACGTGCCGTCAAATAATTTCGACTTGCGATAAGTCGTCAAACTTCGTTATTTACTACGAAAAAATACCTTTTGCACTGTATAGGTGTAAATGTTTTATTTATACATGTAATTCAAATTAAAGTAACAGTGTGACTTCTGTTGTTGCAGATTAGATGATAAATAATTTGTATTAAGTTTGTAAGATGTGATGCCTGCTTTTAGTAGAATGTATGTTGAATTGGAGTCATCTACCAAATGGTTTCTAAACAATCAGTGGCGTAACGTACACCCCCGCATCGCGGGGGGAGGCAGGGTTCTAAGGGGCCCAAAACATGACTTTGCAGGGGGGCCCAAATGTTCTCCGTTACGCCACTGTAAACAATTATTTTTGCTGTAGTTCACTTTTTTTGAGTAGAGGATTTGTGATTTGCTTCAAAATGCCGTTTTACAGATGATGTTCTGCATACCACTGTTCCAGAACATAAAACACACACACCGCTTTGTCGCCAATGCCAAGTTTCTAGATTCGCCAACTTTGAAATTCTTTGTTACACTTACTATCTAGCATTTTTTGTACTTTTGCTAAATTAGCCATTTACAAAACAGTTAAAAATCGCAAAAAAAGCACAAATAAACTTTTACAGTAGTTTCAACGAAAGTGTCTATGTCAGGGGTGTCCAACAAGCGGCCCGCCGACTCTTTTTAAAAAAAATTTAAATATCAGGTTTTTAATGCTTTTTCATTTTGAAATTTATTTAAGGATCTACAATGTATTTACCCGCTCACTGTTCTTGTTTTAAAATAAATTCTTTTTGATAATAGAAACGTCTTTTAGATTAAAATAGATTTATATTTTATCAAACAGTTACATTTGATTTTACTATAATAAATTACTTTTTTTAACAAATTCCGAATTGAACTATGCATATCATTTACTATGGATGGTACATGATTCTCTATGTGTGCGACTTTCATTTCTCCTCCTCCTTTTCTGTTTGAAGTGCTTAAAAAGCAAGAGGCAGTCAAGTTTAAAAAAAATATTCAGAACGGTTAAGGTAAAAGGCAATGTATACTTAATTGTTTGAGAATGACAGCAGAATTAAATTTCAACAATGAGTAACAAAAGATCAATTCAAAAGGAACACCATAATTTTCAAGAAAATGGCAACTGTAATATTTTAAACATTATTTGTGATAATTGCATTATTATATTAAATAAACATCATTATATTACATATGTCTGTATACATGAAAAATTATGAAAACAATAATAATAATTCATTTTGTTTTAAATTTTCCTTCCAATAAATGTTATTTTTTTTCCAAATCCGATATACGAGTAAATGTACATATTTTTATGTGCGGCCCGCGAGATAATAATGTTTTTCCGAAGTGGCCAGCACGGTCATTTGGGTTGGACACCCCTGATCTATGTTATACGTAGATAAATTTTACATCATAAGCAACTGTAGTCCACGATGTAACTAAGGCAGGACAATAACAAACGAGCGTGCTCCCGGCCACATTTGTTTGTAACACTTAATAGTGAACCTTGTTATTTTAAATAAAATTCAAACCATTTTGATTGCTCGTTTGCCCAAATTATTGTGTTGCGTGCCATTGATGGCACGCATGCCACTGGTTCGCCATCCCTGGTCTATGGTCTTATGGGTCTGTCATTAATATGAGTCTAGTTCCAAACCAGCATCCAGCATTCAGTCAGTTAATTCTTGTTGTATAGCCTTAATTTCATCAGAAAACTTTCCTTATGAATCATTGGAGCACAAACAAAAGCTCTGTTAATGCACTATTCATTTATAGATTTCCTATGTGATGCTACTGCTATCTGGATATTTATGTATTACTATCACATGACAAGAAAAGCTGGAGAGGAGGAGTCTTGGGTCTAGAAATCCAAGGGAGATGGAGAGTATTTGATAAGTAAATTGGATAATATTGAATTTCTCACGGAACTAAAATTACACTAATTACTTTTGACACTTCACTGTAGTAATATATAAAAATTACAAAAACAAAAAAAATGAAATAAGAAAAGAGTTTATATAAGGTTTTTTATTCATAAAAAACTATAATAGTAATTTATTTGTTGAAGCATTTATGATTAAACAGAGAGAACTCAAGTTTGATTTAATAGCTTTAAAATGGTGTATATATATCAGGGATGGCGAACCATTGGTGGCACGTGGCACAATATTTTGGGCATGGCACCGATCAAAATAATTTGCATTTTATTTCAGAAACTATATTATTGCAAGTAACCCCAAACTTGAAAAACAATTTCAAAGATAAAAATGTCCATGAGAGACCAGACAAAGATATAGTTATTGAATTATTTATCTCCATAATTGATTCTTCAATCAAAAAGTTTTCAGTGAGATTTTCTCAGTTCAAAGAATTGTAAGAAACGCTCAAGTTTATTATGTACCCTGATGTGACATTATTTGGTAAAATGAACTTGCTCCAATTCGATTAGTTGGAAATTGAAAAATTTGAAATGCAACTTATTGATTTCTAGTCTAGTTCAATATGGATTCCAAAATTTATTGAAACATGGAAAAAGTCGGAATTGATTGAAAAAGAAAGATTAACAAGCAATATAAGTAAAAATGCCATTAGCAAAATTTTGGAAACATGGAATTCGATTCCAGACACATTTAACTGTTTTAAGAAGCTAGCTTGTGCTATTTTAACCATATTTTCTATACTATGCTTGAGAGTGATTATTTTCAGAGATGAATAACATTAAAGACTCACTAGAAACCGTTTGGCAGATGACTTCAATTCAACATGCATTCTGCCAAAAGTAACATTTTACAATCCTAATATAAGTTATTTGTTATCTATACATATAATCTGCAACGACAGAAGTCACACTAATGTTACTTAAATTTAATTACACGCATAACTGAAACATTTACTACTATACAGTGCAAAATGAATATTTTTGCAGTAAATAAAAAATTTTGTGATGTGGGTATTTAGTTTTATTATTTTTAAAATTACATTAAAATCAAAATTAAGTCAAAATTATTTGGCGACACGTCTTTATCTCATTAAACGTATCTTAAAGAAAAAATGGCACATTGATCCAAAAAGGTTCGCCATCCCTGATATATATCATTTTTAGATTTAACTATTTCTATTTCTTAAAAATCTAATCTTACAGTTTTTAAAAATTGCTTTTCAAAATAGAACAATATTTTTACTTTATATGTTAAATATTTTAGTACAAACGACCATATTTTAAAAATATAGACAAAAACTTACCACCAGCTGTGACAGATTACATAAAAAAAATTACGAAATTTATTCGAAGGAGCTATAATGAGAACAGTAGGCTTTCTTCTACTAAACTTAAGCATGGCATGGTAGTAATTTCTTTGAGTTTCAGTAAGTTTTGATTCAAAATCACCACCACCTACCTAAAAAAATATTGTAGGACAAATTTTCACTAAAATAAAATAAAAATCACACACATACATGATCTAAAAATATCTTCCTTCTACAGTAATTAGGAATCTTTAAATGAGAGCAAAAATAATTAATCAGGTTCCTTCTTTTCTATTTAAACATTACTATATACATACATTTTATTAAACACGATTATTAGAATTTGGAAATAGCATTTATTATTCAAAATATATGAGGGAATATTACTATCAATGTAAAAAAAAAATGTGATAAATTTTTAGTTAAAATTTCAGATATATTCATAAAAATAACTCGGCACCAACAAATTATGTGGACAATTTTCCCAAAACGTTTTTGTAGCTAGACGAATTTGGTATCATTCTTATTGACTTGAACAAAATTATGAAGTGAATATGTATTAATAAATTATCTTCTAAACAAAATTTGTTTCCTTTTTTCAGATTTCTTACATATATATATAATAAAATAAGTCTAAATTTTAACTTATGTAAAATTCTACTGAAAAGTTTCTGAATTATGGGGGTTTAAAAAATAGATTCTCAAATGTTAAATTAGTGACTCGAATATTTGACAAAAAATTTTCTGCGTCACACCTTCTTTCAGAACTTTTTAAATTTATTAAGATATAATTATTTTTAAATTCTAAAAATGCAAAAACATAATTAAAAATACAAATGAAACATTAATGGAAAAAATTATACATATTCTTTTTTTAAGGGAAAAAATCAAATTATCTCACAATTTCACAAGCAAATTCTTTTATACCAAGTATGCAAATGACATGGGAGTAGCTACTGCTGTATCAATGATACAGGGCCCCAAAATGTGTAAGCAAAAATCATAGAATGTTAAGAGGTTACCAAAAAGACCCCCCCCCAAAGGAATTTTGATACAGCGTCCACATAGGATTAGCTATGCCATTACAAATGATTAAAGTTTCAGAACCAATGCATGTTAACTTCAATAACAGCATGTATTCCCTACTGTGGAACTAGCATTGAGTAAAAAAAAGAAACACTTGTGGACACTTTTACATTTTCTCATATTTGGTGTTACAGTTCCTGTGAGTTTTAACCAATTGTCAAAGACCTCATAGCTAATTGGATGACTTTAAACAGAACAGCATAGTAAGAATGTACGAAGCTGACCACTCATACCAAGAAATAGGTTTTAGCTAGCGCCATATAGATACATTTATGTAAAGATGCTAGCAACAGTAGTTGCTGCAAGAAACTCATTGACTCTGAAAGACAAAGGTGGCACAAATGCAAGGCAAAATCATATGATGGTTACAGGTCTATACTGCTCAATGACATCACGGTCTACAATCTAATGTTCTACACCATCTTCCATACCATTCAAGGTACCTTTTCTGATCGTACGGCAATTGATTATAACAGAATTATGTTTTCAGCATCATTTAAGATGACTGCCTTTAACCTAACAACACTTTCAGAATAATTTAGCGTGGTTTCATAGCCAATCATTATGGTAGCTAGCAGAATGGAATTGCATAATGTTCAGCAGTGAATCTTGCTTCAGTCTCGAAACTGATGACAACTGGATATGTATGTGGAGGGGCCAGAGCCAGCTCTCTCAATTAACTTTTGTTTTTCAGAGATGCACAGCCTTAGGTATTAACCTTGGTGTAATTGTGTGAAATGTTATCTTTTATAACAACAGGACACCCTTAATCCTCCAACGTGTAGTTTTAACAAATTATATGAAAGGAAAGTGTTTAAGCCTTCAGTAGAACCAATTATTGTATAACTATTAAATATACTTTTTGCAATTTTGAAAATTAAACATTTGAGACATTACACAGAGATCTGCATCAACAAGAAACAATTCCAAATGTAACCATAGTACTATTATTTAAAGCAAGAATTCAATTAACTATTAAGAGATGAGACAATAATTATTACTAGCTAAGATACACAGAACATAAGAATTCAAAGTGTAGATTTTATACATAAAAATGATAAAGTAACATTCTTACTGTGCTATTGTGTAATATATACAAATTTATTTCAACTTAAATTAAAATTGAATAAATAAGAAAATTATCAAACTCAGCAAAATAGGCTAAAAAATTCAGGATAGTATTTTATGAACGCAATTATAAATTTAAAAATACCTTATATTTAAATTAAAGATTATGATTACATCACATTTGAACAGAAATATTGAAATTAAAAATACTTTTTGACTATTCTGTATTTATAAAATTCATTTTATATATTACCATTTAACTTTATGCAGCTGAAAATATTTTGCTGAACTCCTTAATTACCAACATCATGATTTTGTTTGTATAAAGGTAAACTATTTTTATATGTAAAGGGTGTTTTTTTTAGAGGTATAGAACTTTAAATTGCAGTAAAACAACGATGTATTATTTGATTGACATGAATTTTTTTTATTCGAAAGATAATCTTGTGGCATTACATTTTAAATATGATTTCTAGCATATGATTGCCACGGCTGGCTCGGATGTAGTCCAATCTGGACGTCCAATTTTCGATGACTTTTCCCAACATTTGTGGCCGTATATCGGCAATAACACGGCGAATGTTGTCTTCCAAATGGTCAAGCGTTTGTGGCTTATCCGCATAGACCAATGACTTTACATAGCCCCACAGAAAAGTCTAGCGGTGTTAAATCACAAGATCTTGGAGGCCAATTCACAGGCCCAAAACGTGAAATTAGGCGGTCACCAAACGTGTCTTTCAATAAATCGATTGTGGCACGAGCTGTGTGACATGTTGCGCCGTCTTGTTGGAACCACAGCTCCTGGACATCATGATTGTTCAATTCAGGAATGAAAAAGTTAGTAATCATGGCTCTATACCGATCACCATTGACTGTAACGTTGTGGCCTTCATCGTTTTTGAAGGATTCCACCAGCCCATAAAGCGCACCAAACAGTCAGTTTTTCTGGATGTAACGGTGTTTCGACATACACTTGTAGATTAGCTTCACTCCAAACGCGGCAGTTTTGTTTGTTGATGTAGCCATTCAACCAGAAGTGCGCTTCATCGCTAAACAAAATTCGCTTATGAAAATCGGGAACAACGGCAATCTCGTTTTGGGCCCATTCGACGAATCTACGCCTTGCTTGATCATATTTAAAATGTAATGCCACAAGATTATCTTTCGAATAAAAAAAATTCATGTCAATCGAATAATACATCGTTGTTTTATTGCAATTTAAAGTTCTATACCTCTAAAAAAACACCCTATAGAAGTCAGCATATTTCTTTCTTCACATGGATAATTAAACTATGTAAGTTATGAAAGTAAATATATATCAACTTTGTAAATATAGTTTTTATAACTAAAAAACATATAAACTTATTGCATTAATATCTGCTGTTTAATATACTTATTGTTGCTGTTCTAATTCTTGACTTATCATTTCTCACTGAAGCAGATTTATTATAAACAGAGACAAAGGATTCAAAAGCCAAATATTAATGAAAATTAATCAATGATTTATTTGGACTATACAGAATGCTTTTATGGAATATATAACATTTTTAAAAAATTTTCAAAATCCCTTGATATTTAATGAGCAGTTATTTCTTAATAATCAAAACTTATAGTAATAAGTAGCATATTATTTGCTTGTGAATCAAAATTACAGTTAAAAAAAAAAGCTTATACTTAAAAATATAGCTCAGGAAAATATGAGTTGATGTTAAACAAAATAATACTCACTTCTTTACGCATATGCTTAAAGGTATCCATTATAATACCAACAAAGAGATTAAGGGAAAAAAATCCTCCTACAACAATAAAAATGATAACAAAGTAATAATAGTCTTCATAATAATCCTTTTCAGGATGCATATCTGGACCTCTATAATCAACTATTTTTTCTACCACTGCATCCCAACCTGCCATCATTGCCTGGGAAGAAAAAGATTATAATATTTCCTAAGAACTTATTTGAAAACCAAAGTGAAGCATATCAATAGAAAATAATCAAGACATTTATTTCTAAGTATTTGATTTCTTGTTAAACATTTGATAAAATGTAACAACTACTGTAAAATCCTGCGTACAGCATTCACCTATACTTCTAAGTTGCATTTTTGAATTTTTAGGTATACCCGCTGTATAATGCACCCCCCTTTTTTATGAAGAAACCTGAAATGTATGTGCACAATGCTCTTACGTTTTTAAGTCATTTTATTCCAGGTATTATTCTAAGCGTTTGAAAAATAGCATACTTCTAAGCTTACAACCTTTAAATTTGTATGGAATGACATTTTTTTAAAAGAAACAGTATTTTGGTATACAAAGAAGTCTAATTTTTTTCTATGCTCATCTTTTTCTTATTTTTAAAGCTCTCATTTTATACCTGGCACATAACATGCACCCATATATTTATCTTATTATTTGTGTTAAAAGTGCATGTTATGCATCAGATTTTACGGGAAGTTTTTATTCATTTTCTGAAAAAGTATTAAAAAATCATTTGCGAATAAAAAACAAATTTGGCAATATATATATAACATTCAGATAAACTGCCTGAGATTTATTTTTTGAGACAACTTTTCTTGTTTATAGCATTTAAGGCAACTGAAAAACATCGACCTTTATTACCTTTTGTTAAACATTGTTAATGCTTGGTTTAGTTTAGCAAATCCTATTTCATGCAGTTTTCTTCACACACATCCCAATATACTTACTTTAGATTTTGTTTAGCTCTCAAAGCTGCTTTGACTAAAGATTTATTGGAGAATTACTCTGATTCCAAGCTGTTTTATGCACAAACGGAGTAGTTAGATAAGAATTCTCCAGCATAAAAAGCAGATCTAACAAAGATTTTAAAATCAAGTTAGGTAATCTAAAGTTCAGAAAGTTAGAAAATTCTATAATTTCTTATATTAATGAGTTTTAGAGATTAGTGACATCCAAGATGCCCGGATCTGTAGGTTTCCTAGTTTAACATTTAAATAAATGCAAAGATAACATCAAATTTTGTGGATTAATCTATGACTATTCTTTTGAATAGTAATATTAGAAAAATGAGTTCAATGATAGAGTAATAATATCTTTAACTGTCTCCCTTGTTAATGAATTATTTTATAAAAACACAACTAATACTTTCCTTAAACTGAGAACCAGAGACATACAAACACAAGGCATGCCAATTAAATTACAGAGCTGGAGATAGTATGAAATTCAAATTAACAATGCAAAGAACTTCAAAATAATAACCTACAGCAGCTATATACTTTTGTGCATGGCTGTATAAGATCTTGAAACGTGCTATGGTTCTGTGCCCTACAAAAATCAAATCCAGAAAAAAGGAGATCCATGAATTGTATCAGTTGAGATTTCTCACAAGCATCTATTCTACATTGCTTTTATATGGCCATCAAAGAATGTGAGACAAAATTCATAATTTCTCATGGGTTTTTTTTTTTGATGCAAGTTCCCTGCCAAAATTTTCTGAGCTGTATCTCTGCTACACTGAATTCCTCTAGAAACATCTAAAGGCCATTCAATGGTCTAAGGTCAGCAAAATACAAACATTTTCATCTACATTAGGTAGTCTGATGGTAGTCAGTTTTTCAGTACATTAAATGTGTTTGGCATTTTTCCTGCATTGCAAAATTCAAAATAGCTGTCAAGTTTGGGATATAAATAGATCATAGTATCATTATACTGTAAGATAATAAATTTCATTATTACAGGTAACAGTACATAGAATTAACATAACATCAATACTAAAACTTTATTAAAAGTAAATAAATGTGAAAAAATACATAAATTATTTAATTATTTGCAAGAAAAGAGCATTATCATATGAATAACTGAATATCTAATCTAGCATGATGAATTGCAGAGGTATATCTTATCTATCCAAATTACTACATATATTAGACAAATCAAACACATGAATAGTAATTAAATAATAGAAAATTGAAATAAGATCTTTCCCACTGAAAATTCAGTATAGTTAAGCATGGTAATACTTTTAATTAATCTTGCAAATCAATGGGATAGTATTTCCTCCTTTCTTTAAACTCTACTTCTGTTATTTAGGTTCTTAAAATAATCCTACTTATGTTTGAGTAGAGCAGTTATTGCTGACTAGTTAGTAATAATGATCAATGGTATCAATGCTATACAATGAAAAATGCAGAGGACTTTTATACTCTTTCATTATTATAATAAGTAAGTAAAATATTATATTTACCAATTCTTACCAAATTAAATAATGATAAGTAACTATTTCCAATATGATCGAAATTGTAAAATGAATTTCGCCACGTAAAATTCTGTTGAAGGCAATCTGTCTTGTTTAAACGTATTGTATTGCCATTATCGTTGTTAGGGTCTATACAACTATAAAATCTTCCAGCAAAAAAATTGATACCCATAATGCCAAATGGTAACCATATGACCATGATTATCAATGCAGAATATAATATTCCAGGCATGGATAGAATGAGAGCACTTACAATTATCTGTAAAAGAAGTATATTAGTTATTTAAATTATAATTAATAATTTTAATACAGTTAATATATACTATAAAACAGGATAGTATATTACTGAAAAGTGATCTATCTGTATATGAATAAAATCATTTCAATATAAATAAGGAATAATTTATTTTCTTTTAAACTAATTAATAAAAACACAAGTACTTTCAATATCAATTAAACATTTTTACTTAATCTTAAGTAATTTGTTATTATAGAGTACCATTTATGTGCATAAATAGTTTGTCATTGGTTTTATAAGTTTTTGAAATGTTTTCATATAATAAAATCTATTAACAACATTGAGATTCAATAATTAAAAAGAATCAAACACATTATTTTCTGAAGTTTCAAAAATATAAACTGAGCATTTTGTACTGTGTGTGAACATAATATTCACATAAATTCTTAACAAAATACTGCAGTGAATTTCACAGAAAAATAAGAGAGGAGGGAGAGGGATGCTCGAAAGTTTATTTAATTAAAATTTTGTATACAATAAAAAATGCATAATTTAAGTATTTACACATGCTGTTAACATATAACATAAAGTACCTTCATTTCTTGCCATTTAGATAGCAATCTTACAGCTCTCAATGCTCTCAAAACATCTAAACCAGTCATGGTATGAGCTATATCTTGAAAATATAATACATCTTCTGTTACTGATATCTGCAATTATAAAAACAATATAAATAATTTTTTTCATGTTAATATTATGCTATTTTTTATTAAGTACAAATAATATTAACGAAAAGAATTTTTCACTAAAAAAAATTAAGTGTTTAGTTTTTGTGAATATAAATAATTTAATGAAATATTTATTTAAATGAATAGAAATTTTATTGAACAGAAACAAACGAAAATTGTGTACTCTTTTATACATAAAATATTTAATTATAAACAGAACACAGCAAACGGAATGGAAGGGCAAACAAAAAATAATTTGTGATCTTTATTACTGAGATATAAAAACAGAATGTGTGTAATTTAATTTATACCATACTGTTCTGTTTAAGTACAGAAAATTTTATCTTTTCCCACTTTGAATTTTTACTTCAATCATAAAAACTTGGATCTTTTTTACTTGTATTTAATTTTATTTATATACCTGTTTTGTATAATTTTTATACACTTATTGAACCCCCCAGAATAATTGTGTTTCATGAAGCACCTTTTCCAAAGAAATTGGAAACACATTTACAAGATTTTATTGCATTAATTAATTAAAAAAAAACTTAGAAAGAATGATTTTATATGCACTGAGCTATATCAGTTTAGAGACAGCTTGCTTGCAATGAATTTCATCCATGCCTAATTAAAATGGAATATATTGTATTCAGAATGAGTCAAGGAACAAAATCTCATGATTAATGCTTTTTAGCAAGGGATACATGTAGTTTTCTCATGAAATGTAATCACAATTTACAGGGGAAAAATGAATTAGTGCATCAATGTTTTAGCCGGAGAGCCCAGCTGCTACTATTTCTACCTTCAATATTGGGCTGCATCAGCCTATACTGTAACTTGAAATTATCTGTCAAATTAGATGATAGAATTTATGTAAGTCAAATAGAAACATGCAGTTTGATTAATTTGTAGAGAAATCTTTGAATTAAAATTCTATGGAGATAAGTTTAGTTATTCTTATTAATTGCTGTGGTTGTGAAACTTTTGTTAAAACCAAACCGTTTTAGGGTAATAAGATAAGTATCCCTAGGGGGAGCCTGTAACATCTACAGGGCGCGTCCCCAGGTGGCGGATCGGGGAATGCCTCTACTGGTTTTCCAATAGGTGGTAGAAGGGAAATAAAATACCTTCCGCGGACCAACAGGCATGAGGTTTAGTCAGTCTTCCGCCCAAGTGGTTCCTTGCCTAAAGGGAAGCTGCATAATACCCTTCGTCATGGACCAACCCCATTTATTTGATTCTCACACTGCATTGTCCGTCGTGCAGGTAAATCAGGGACGCGCACAGGACTTAGGTAGAGGGCCTTGTGTGATAAATATGTTACAGTCTCCACAAAGTAAAAGATCTTACAAATATCTTCGTTTGCTGCAATGCAATATTAATGGATTAAGTACTGTAGCTACAAGAATTAAGTTAGACCAGATTCTGGAATTAGCTGATAGACTACATGTGGAAATTATAGCTCTTCAGGAAACTAAATTGTGCGAGCAGAGACTTCTGAATGCTAAAGAATATAATCTTGTCCGAAGGGACAGAGCTTCAAGTGGAGGCAGACTCATGTTTCTTATTTGTGATGTCCATTTTCATAGACTACCAGACATTGGCAATGACAAATCTGATCTCGAATATCTATATAATATCTATAACTGTTCACTCTAAGGATCGCACTATTACCATCAAGAACCACTATCATCCACCAAATAGTCAACATCTTGATACAAACAAGATGGAAGGTCTGTTTGATGACAACACTATAATACTAGGAGACTTCAATGCCAAGAATACTACCTGGGGTAGCACTATTACAAATGCAAGAGGTTTGGTGCTTAGTAACTTGGTCAACGACAAGGCTTTCTTGTGTCTAAATGATGGCACTCACACTTTCCGATCTAACAGTTACGGCTCTACTGATGTCTTGGATTTGGCATTTATAAGTCCTGGTTTATTTCCTTAAAGTTCCAGGAGAGTACTGGACAATATTGGCAGTGATCACCTTCCTATTTTAGTCGAAATAGATCCCAAAGTCAATTGTAATGGTGTGAAGAACCTCCACTGGAATTTTAAGAAAGCCGACTGGAGTCTGTTTGAAAATATCTCTAACAATCTTATATCGCAAGAACCTATTTCGGACAACTTGGAAAAGGAATGGTCCCATTTCAAGCACTCCATTTTTACAGCTGCTAAGTCTTCAATCCCTAGGGGGAAGTAAACAGACCCATACTTTCTTTGTCCACAATTCAGACCTTATTAAAACATTGATTGCTCAAAGGACGGAACTCTTAAAAGTAATTTCCCAAAATGGCGGCTTGGACAAAAAAATTGAATTGAATAAGCTGAACGCTGAAATTAAGAAAATTTATGCACAAGTCAAACGATCAAACTGACAGAATCTATGTGAAAAGTTAGACTATAGAACTTCAAATACTAAATTATGGAAACTGGCTAAGCAAATTGATAACTTAAAGCCTGGTAACGAAGAAACTAACGCTATCATTAGTGACAATGGCCATGTCTCGGTGGATGCTCAGGAAGCAGCAGAGGCCCTGGCTCAGCATTACGCAAATGAAAGTTGGCTTGCTTTTAGTAGTTATGACAAGCACTTCGCCAGAGTTACCAGAAATCAAGTAAAATCTAGTAGGGGCCGGCTGGCAGATAACCTATTTTTCAATGTTGATTTCACCTTACTTGAACTATCTTATGCCCTTCAAAATCTGGACACCATCAAATCACCTGATCCAGATAGCATCCCTGGACATTTCTTGTACCACCTTGGAATTTTGGGTAGGAAAAGACTGTTATACATATGTAACTTGTCATGGAAAACTACCAAGACAGTGGAAATCAGCCATCGTTATTCCCATTCATAAACCCAACAAGAATGCCGATCTTAGGACAAGCTATCATCCTATTTCTCTTACCTGCATCACTTGCAAATTAATGGAATGCATGGTGCTGCGGAGATTGACTCGCCATTTACACACTAATAACTTAATGCTCTAGGAGCAATTTGCTTTTCGTAAGGGTCACTCCACTGTTGATCAAATTTTATATTTCACCCAATGCGTTAGAGATTCTCAGAATCACAAACCAACGAGACACACCATGGCGGCATTTTTAGATGCGTCAAAGGCCTTTGATAGGGTATGGAAATATAAGCTGTTAAGCAAGTGCTTTGGTGTTTTTAGCATTAAAGGTAAAGCTCTGCCCTGGATCTCAAACTTTCTAAATCACCGAAATTTTTGTGTCAACTTTCATGCTACTTTCTCGGATTCTTACAAAACCTATCAAGGAATTCCCCAGGGCTGCGTTTTGAGTCCAACTCTTTTCTCATTATTTATTTCCGGGGTTGAAAAATATGTTAATCCTGCTCAAATTGGACTTTTCGCCGATGATGTCGTTTTGTGGTGCAGTGATGTAAATATTAGCAAAATGGAATCCCAGCTGAATAGGTCCTTAGTAAATATTCAGGAATTTGCAGACAACCACAAAAAATTACTTTCAATACTTCAAAGTCTACTGTCAGCCTTTTCATGACTAATAGGCCTCTTTACAACTACTCTCCTGAAATTTTTCTAATGAGTGAGCACGTGAATTACAGTAAATACCCTACCTATCTTGGTTTCACTTTAGACTCGGAAGTGAACTGTGGTAAAAATATTGAAAAAATAGCCGATAAAGCAAGAAAAAGACTTAAAATAACTTTCTGGCAGAGACTGGGGTTCAGATGCCTCCACACTTAGAATAACTTATACAACCTTGGTTCGCCCAGTCCTTGAATATGGATACCAAATCTTTCAAGTAGCATCTCCTACAAACTTGAAAAAACTAGAAAGAGTGCAACTCAGTGCTGCGAGGATTATCACTGGCCCTAGATATAGTTGCCCTACTGACATAGTTCTGTACGAGGCAGACATCCAACCTCTTACTATGAGATTCGAAGTCAACTCAATATAGGTATTTTAACAAAATTAAAAGCTTTGGATCCTTCAATAGAACCTCTTCTTTCATTATAAATTGGACAAGTAACCAACGTTTAAAGCGAGACAGCCCACTTAATTACATGCGTAAACATGGTTTTATTGATTTCAATGTTGACACATCTACACCTTTTAGCTGCATCACACCTATTGATTTTTTTAATCATGTTGAATTCCGGGAGGAATTATTGACCAGTACTCCCAAGCATAGCAGCCATCCGGAATTACTCGGACAACTGGCACTTGAAGTAATAAATGACATACCCGATCAAGCCTTGATTGTTTACACAGATGGTAGTCGTTCGGATACGGGTAGAGCAGGGAGTGGTATTTTTAGTAACACTCCAGGGAACGATGTTAAAATCAGCATTAGGAATTCTGACCACTGTTCCGTCTTTAGATCGGAACTCATTGTTATTAGTGGTGTTCTCGATCATGCTCTCAACTCTTATAAGGACAGTATCTGGATCCTGACAGACAGCAGAAGCTTCATCCAATATTTGAAAAATTGGCCAAAAATTATGGACAGTACTGGTCTAGATATTTTATCTAAATTAGTTAGGCTTGGTCAGAGGAAACAAATATGTCTCCAGTGGATTCCATCACATGTGGGTGTGCTTGGGAACGAAGCTGCAAATGAGCTGGCTGGTAGGGGATGTGATCTCCCTAACCCCAGTTCCACTGTTTTAACCCATACGGAAATTCATTCGTTCCAAAGAAATAAAATGAATTTGACTTGGCGAAACCCTCCTGCTCACCACTGGTACACAGCTAAGAGTCCTGGCCTATCTATACAGTGCAGGAGTTCCAGGGCTCATCAGACGGCCTTGGCGCGCCTTAGAAGCGGTCACCTGCGTTGTATGACTTTTGTGCAGGGGGTAAAGTCTTTCTTTACCTGTCCCTGCTCTCTCCTTGCTTCACCTGCTCATCTTCTGGACTGCTGGGGCATTTCCCTATGACAGTTGTATGAAGAGCAAGACCTGGTGTGTGAGACTCTTACGCGGAAAGGTCAAATGGACTTGGTGTAGGCTTTCCTGCTCCAAGGGGATTGGAAACAACAACAGATAAGTATTTGAGCCCTTTGATTATAATGAATTAAAGTAATTTTAATTCATTTAGATAAAAAGGAAATTTGCTGTTGCTATTAGTTAAAGTAGCATTTTTGTTTAGTTAAAGTATGGGAAAAATTACAGTTTTTCATTATGAAATAAAATATTTCAAATTCAGAATATTATTTTTTAAAGTTATAAAGATGAAGCTAAGAGGTATATTAATAATTTATTCTTAATAATTTAATTGTTGATGCCATGCATACAAGGGATCTCTGTGATTTGAATATTTTTTTTTATATATATATATTGAGATATTAGAAGGTCAGTCTGAGATAGATTCTAGTGAGTGAGGGAATGTTGGGTTAGTTTCATGGTGCAACAGCCAATTTTAGCTAAACTGCCCTGAATATTTTTTCAAATATTTAAAGTATAAAATCTCTAAATAGTTTTATAAAAACAGTTTTAATAATAAAATGTAAAATATCAAATTATGTATAAAAAGTCAGTTTTAAAAACAAAAGTAAATAGATTTTGGTTGGGATTTCTCCCACCAAGTCCGATAAGTAAGATTGAGAAAAGTCATTTCCGGTTTCTGGCCGATGTTAAAAAGAGATAGTCCACTTCTTCCTCTTCAATGCCATATACAAGCATGTCCTCTTCCTCTAATTTGTCCTGTACAAGTGTACTATTCTTGGGTCTGTGAAAAGCCATCTTTATTTCTATTTTTGGTTTAGTTGGTATTGAGTTAGATATGGTTTTAGGAGGATGCTTATTTTGACGAGAATTTAAAGATTGTTTTAAATTTTGGGAGGCAGAGGATGGAATTTTAGAAGGTATGTTATTGGATGTGATAGGTTTAAGAACAGCTGGACTTGTTTCAGCTGACAAGGTAATATATTTAGTTGGAAAATGCTTCCTAGATTTCTTAACGATTGCTTAATCTTTTGAGGATGAATAAACAGGGGTATTAAATATAGGAATGCCAACATTGTAGGTGTTATTGAAGAAGTGGATGGTAAGAGGTGTGCTTGAGTGGAAGACTACGATGTGGAAACTGAAAGAATAGAGGAAATGAAGTTGGTTGAAGTAATTTTAAAAGTGGACATACTATTGTAATATTTTCATTTGTTTTTGTGAAATTGTTTACAGCTGAAGATTTGGCAGCATCCACATAGGTTTGGGCTAACCGTGAGACTATTAATTTTCGTGCTTCTAAATAACAGACATTTTTATTAATTTTGATTTCCTGAATTTTCCATTTAGGGCACAGTTTCAAATCAAATGGATGGGTTTGTGAACAGTTAATACATTCTGGCTCCAGACTGAAATACGTGGAAGAATGTCCAACAGAAGCACATCTGGAGCATGTGAAATTTCTGCGAATGGCAGTTTGTGAATGTCCGAACCTCCGAGACTTGAAACAGCACTTATGATTTGGGTTATACGGATGTATTTTGCAATTAAGATAGACAGCTTTAATGGTTGGCAATAATTTATGGGTATTGAAGGTTAAAATTAAATGTTTTGTAGGAAAAAGGGCCAATTTTTTTTTATTGTAACCTGGATAACACCCTGGTCAGAAAGCCCTTCGAGAATTTCTGCTTTTGAAGCCCACAATAGGTCTGCTTCAGAAATAACCCCACGATAGAATTCAATGACTTGTGAGGAGTAATTATTAAAGAGGAATCCAAAACTATTTTTGCCAACAAGAAAGATTTTGATTGTACATCAGATGCAATTTCAATCAGTAAATTACCAGAAAGTAATTTTCTAACTGATTTTGGATCTCCACCTATGCTTCTAAGTGCTTTTTGATGGCAAACAGAGATTTTCGCCACATTTCGTTGTTGGGTAATGACAAAATAAGAAACCCTGAATGTGAAGCAAAATTGTCGATTGTGAAATTGAGTAAAACAAGACCTTTACCAGTGCACAGCTGAAATAGATCCATAAACGTGCTGAAAATTTCATCCTGGTGTGCCTCTACCCAACAAGGGAGGCAGTGTGCTGGTCATCTGACAGTAGTCAGGCTTAGTACTTACCTGGAGTACATCCAGGATATAGCACTTCAGCATCAAGGTGAGGATACAACAGGTAAACCCGACACCCCTTATCTACACCACTAGTCCTACAGCAATGTCTTCAAAGATTGATCACCAGCTGATTGACAGGAGCGGGCTCACTCCTGCCTCCCATCTACAGTGAAGCGAGGGCCAAAGGGAATGCAAACGGTATCCACAGGACAATATTTTCCTCCTTACAGGAAGCCACACATGTGGGTCGGTAAACCAACAGTATTAGTCAAAAACAAAATACTCAACATGAACATAGAAAACAATTAACAAATAAAACCAACTTAACAAAATACAAAATGAGAACCAAACTCTATTGTTATTACATTATAAATAATCCAACAAATTAATCAAACAATTAAATAACAAAGTAATTTATAAGTGTATTCATGTTTATTTAAAAATGTATTCTAGACTGGAAAATGAAAGAAAGGAAAACTGATGACAAGAAAGAGGGTCAAAAATAGAGAAGGATCACTAAGGTACTCTGGGAGCATGACACCCGTGCTTACCAAAGACAGTAAACCCCTTAGAAAAAGAAAAGATCACTAGGGCACCTCGGGATTGTGATATCCATACTCATCTAAAGAAGATGAGCCCCTGAGGGCTTAGTCTGATTCTAGAGATAGATTAATGCAATTTGCATACAACTTCATTTCCCTATGGATGTTATCATCCAGTGATTGTAAGGGTTTTTTTTGGCCCAATTAATCAGGAAAAATTCACCAATATTTATCCAAATAATTGTATAAGAGACATAACTCAAACTTTAAAAATATTTGTAAATAAAAATAAGATTTTAGAAGAATTAAAAAAATAAGCAAAGTTAAAATAAATAAATAAATAATAAGTATTTTTTTTATCTGAAGAAAAGTTTGATTTATTTTATTGTATATAAAACAATGTATTACATAATTATCCATTTTCAAATTAACTGATACAATATGTTGTTTTAAAGATAAATAGAAAAAAACACCACATTTAAAAAATAATAGATAAGTATATTACATTATTGCAATTAAATTAAAAAAAATAAAAATAAAGTATAATTAAAAATAAATTAAATGTTTTGATGTCATACAAAAATTGTCTTACCACAATCATAACAAAATCAAAAAGTGTCCAAATATTTGTAAAGTAATTTATAAAACCAGTTGCAAACCATCTGAAAAGCATTTCAAGTATGAAAATAATAGTGAATATATAAGTAGATATAGTAAAATATTCATGTAGTTGAGGACTTTCGTCAATGTTAGCATCATGTAAAGCCTATAAAAGAAAAAAAAAGTTTATTAAAATTCTTGGAAAGGAAGAATTGGATTTAGCTTTTATCAGCATCAGTTACAGAATATGTCAAATGTTACTAGAACAGCCTTTTGATTTTTTTTGCCCATTTTTAAAGTTAATATGAATTAAATACATTTATTTAACAACAACACAAAAGGAAATAGGAATTTATATAAAGATGTTTTTTTTTATCAGCAAATAGTTTTCTTTTAAACATTTTTATGTATAATTCTGAAAATAATTCAATTTTCTAAAATTTTTTTGATTTAATTTTTTTTCAGATTAAAAAAATTGCATTATTCACACTTAAAAATTCATACACATAAAAGTAAATCACAAGATGCTGAAATATAACTAAAACAAGTCAGGTGTAAAAACAAATATGAAGATATATGATTATTTGGTTTTGTTGATCATGTATAATGAATGCACATGGAAATATTTCCCAGAAATGTTTTCTTTCTACATTTTTTCCTCTAAAAAAGTATATATTGAATCAGTTTGAAATAATTTAAACAAAGGAATTCTAAGCAAACATTTCTTTATTTAAATTTTACAGATTATAAAGAATTAACAGGGGATTGTAATTTTTTCTACTTATATGTTATCTCTCTCATCAACACATCCTGCTATAACTTTAAAAATACCTTTAAATCAATATTTTCCTCCAGTTCCTTCGCAAAAGAATGCTTGCTTTAGTTGCCTAAAGTTTTTTATATGTTTCAGAATTTGTTTTAAAAAATAAATTCAATTTTAATAAATTTTTCCTCATTTAAGAGAGAGTACTGTTATATTACATATATTTTTACAATAAAAAATGAAATAAATTCTGTTTACACCACTGATCATAGCAAAAGTTATGAAATAAAACTAAAATACATTACTGAAAATTAAAAGAAAAAGAACAAGAATGTAGACAATAATATTCTAATTATACTTTTTGTTAATATCAGCAAACATTTTTTGCCTGACTCAGTAATTCAGTTTCTTTCCTCTATAAACATGACTGTTATATAAAAAATATTTGTTAAATTTTTTTATTGATGTTAAAGAATCTCCTGAACTATATATTGTTGTTGTCATGTATGACAAAGTGCAGAGGTTGTAATAATAAAACATAAGGATATAGTCAAATATTGCCAAAGGTGAGAATCACTGCCATGGTACGATCTGAGTATAGAATGTCCATGCTGCAATCATTGTCTATTTAAAAAAGGCACTAATAAAGGAAGGACAGCTAAAAAGGTGTTTGGAATCCAGTTGCGTGCCTTGGCAATGCCTGCATTCCACATATGATCTGGAACCATTGGGCAGAATCTTCATGCCCTTAATTTGTCCTTAAGTCTAGTTATTGTTGTCGTAATTTCTTGGCTATAATTTAATTCTGGCAGTGATAATTTGTTTCTTAGATTTGAGCAAAGCTTTTGGTTTGCTACTGCGTTGGCATCAAAGACCATAGCAGATGAAGTTACAGGCTTCATTGGCAAGGGAATCGGCAATCTCGTTCCCTTCTATTTCAACATGGGCAGAGATCCACTGGAGAGTACATGTATTACATCAAAGAATTGATTATATATGATTTTTAATTAAATAATAATAAAATAATTCAGTTAAAATAATATTAAATGATGTCAATTAAATCAATTAAAAATGTTATTCTTAAGTTCATTTTTTGACAGATGCTCCAAACAAGCCTACATAAAGCTGTGATGTAAAGGAAAGGAAAGTAGTGTAACAGTACATATTATAGCATGTAGAAAAATTGGTTGGTAAAAATTTAAAATAAGTGCAACAACTTCATTCAGTAAATCAATCTGAATGTGGAAGAATAAAAGACAGCATTTGAATAATTCACACTTTCAAATTCTTGTTAAAATTGTAAACAATAAAAAATCATGAGAATTTTTTATTTGCTTTTCCCTCCCTTACTCCTCGTTTCGACACTTATATGCAAAATACATAGAAATGCGTGCACGTGACTTCCTGGCAAAAAAGCTCTAGCAAATTTAGGAGAAAATAAACATCTAAGGAGCATTTTTTTGATGCAGTCAATAAAAATTTCCTTACCGAAATAATGATGCTACCAACTATCACTACATTCATGATAATTTCAAAATTGTTGCTTCGGATAAATTTTTTAATATACAATACAGTACTCCTGGAAAAATAAATTTAACAATCTTTATATCATTTTGAAAGGGAATATATAGGACATTTTTATAAATGATAAAAATTGAACAAGAAGCCATTAAGGGAATAAAAATATTAGCTTTTAAATAAATGTTTATTTTGATTATCAATTCGAGTGAGTTTGATTATGGTGAAAAACAAACAAACAATGGAATACATATAGCTCCATTTCCTTTTTTTACAATACTAAAATATATTTATTGTATAGTTTTTGAACTGAATTTTTATTCCAGAGCTAGCCTTTTTTTTAAATCAACACATCAGTATATATACTTTTTACATTTAAATCTTTCTAAAGAAATCTACAGCAAATATAAATGAATGAGATCAACATTTATAATATTATACCTTATACTCATGCATTCTTTAAAATGAAGAATTTGGAACAGTTTAATAAATTCAAGTATTTTTTCTATCTTAGTAAATAAAAACAATGATATATGTATAACATTTTTAGTTATAATATTATGTACCAAAGTTAGAGAAATATTGTTTATGAAAGCTAAGTAATGTTTTTATCTTTTGGATAGCTGAAAATAAAAATTACAACTGGAAAATAAAAGTTTATTTTTCCCCAAAGTTAACTTTACTGTTGCAAACGGATTAAAAAAAGCTATAATTTAGGGGCAAAAGAAAGTGTTTTCACACATGATCTAAATCTTCCTAAATAAGGAAGGAGGGGGAATTTATACATTCATATTTTTTACTTATAACTTAATTAAAAAGAAATGTATTCAATAATACTCTGAATATGTGTAAATATACAGTACTCTGAATATACAGTACTTATACCATCGTCCAATTTCATAAATTCAAAAAATGTTGTCAAATGCTGCAACATGAAGGCAATAGAGGTAAATTGTTCCCATGCATATTCAAACACAGTAATATTAATGATGACAGCATTCAGTGACATTTTTTGATTTGGCAAAATAGGTCAATGGTATAATATATAAGTATCTAAAAAATTAACTTTCTTGTGTTATTAAAATTACCAAAATATATTTTTAAAAATTGTTCTTTGGTATCAATATAAGAGAAGTCTTTATATAAATGCACAATTTTTTCCTCATTCTAACACAAAGAAAGTAAAATTCTTACTTCTGATTATTCTCAAAATTAGACTCAGATGTTGCCTTTTTTGTCATTTGACCATTATCATTAATTTTATCTTTTGAATTCTTCTGAAAACATATTCTTTCTTATAAATAAAGAAATATTTGTAAATATCACAAAAACACTTAACTTAAAAAAAATTAAATATATATTTTATTAAGAAAAAAGAGCATTCCACTAAATGACAATAAACAATAAATAGAAAAGCTCAAATTTTAAAACACTTTTCCCGTTTTTTGAAGTTTCTCTAATTTTTCATTAATAGTAATTAAAAATGTATAATAAAAATAAATAAAATTTAATCTAATTCTATATATTTTGAAAAAAAAAATTCAAATCATTATCTTGGAAAAGAAAGGCATTTGTGTCTTAAATTGCAAGACATGTATAAAAAAAATGAAATGTTATAAAAAATAATTTTCAAATAATTATCCTAAAATTGTAAAGAAAATCACTATTTTTTTACTACATGTGTACATATTTAATTTTATAACTTCCCTGTGCAGTATAGTATAAGTACCTTTTTTAAATAGCAATTTTTTTCCTCTTGAGGTTTAATTAATGGCCCAAATACATAGGAAATTTAAATATTTTTACAGTTTACAGTTCTTTCATACATTATATATTTACCCATGAATTGATGTATTGTAACTTATGTTAGTTTTGATAGTTACTTCAGAGCTTTAACACTTTAACGTGCGGTGGTATCTCTCCGAAACCACTTTTTTCTAAAAAATACCTCTAAACGTGCAGTGGTATTTGAATGAAACCAATGGTTCTACAGATATCTTTTATCTTTCATAAAAGACACTAGATGTCAGCACTATACAAGAAAAATCTTCTTTCTGTGAGAAAAATGCATTGTTTGCCTTTTTTGAACACTTTCAAAAAAAGTTTTTTTAGTAAATAAAAACAGATAAATATTGAAAGTAAGTTATGTATATTTTTGTTGCATATGCTGTTCATAGCATAACTAATTTTTAGAATGATAAATTATAAAAAGAACTGCCTCATAATAAGTCCTCTAAGTGGTGGTTTCACATAGATACCACTACACGTTTATAACATGAAAACTGTCCGACTTCTAGCACACACGCGTAAGAGATATTCCTTCTTGTTTTTCTTTTTTCTGACTCAGACAGAGAAGTAACTAATAATTTATGGGGTTTTTGCCATTGCTTTGGGGTAGGGGATTTTGTTTATATTGAAATGGTGATGTTTTTCTCGAATGGAAATTTTTTCTCCTTTCATTTACGTTCTTTTTATACTGAAGAGAGGTCAAATTTTTTGGATGATGAATATATGTTCCAATATAGCTGATACTATTTCTTTTAATATTATTTTTGTTTACCTCTTTCAATTAAATTTGCTAATATTTAATCTTTTGTAGCTAATTCTTATCAGTATTATTGCATGTTTTAATAATTTAATAATAAAAAACAATGAAAAATCTGGCCATTGAAGATGATTTCAATCTCTTATAGTTATATTTTGTAATATTTAACATTTAAAATGTAATTCTAATACTTAATATTGCATGTTTCAGTAAATTTATTACAAAATATATAAAGAATAATCTTACAAATCTAATCCAAATCATATATTGTTCATCCAAGAATTAATGTCCTAAGTGTGCGGTGGTACTCCTGTGAAACCACTTCCCCCCTCGGGGGGGGGAATGTACTGTAACTTTTTTAAAGGTATTTTCTCTGTTCTTAGGTTCTATACATTGCATTTATTAATTTTATTTTGAAAAATTCAGCGAATTTATTTTTCCGCGCGTCAAAGGGTTATACGATTGTAACTGGAGTTAATTATGCTGCATTTGTACAGAAAGTTAACATATGCATTTCAAGTTACACTTTTTCATAAAAATTTACCTGAAACAGGTATCAATATTTAAATAAGGAAATTCCTTTTTAATTAGCATCACAGAATTAGACTAATTAGAATTCCTTCTTAATTAGCATCACACTTTCTAACTCATGAGAAAATGAAGACAAATTTTTGACTTTGGATAGGCAGGTAAAACATAAATTTGGACTTCTAAGTGTTTTAGACTTTTATTTGTTGAGACAGTGAAATAAAATGAAACATATGCATCTCTTTCCCTCTGCTAATATAGCAATCTGGTAATAGTAAATAAATTTCCCCATTTTTCTAATGCATAATTAATTTTCCAATTAAAGTTATTCCCTTAGCAATGCTAGATTCTGAATAGAGAATTTTGATATTACTTTTTAATCTGACACGTATCTAATTAACAATTATGTAGTGAACATCCATAACAAAAAAAGAAAAGAAAAAAAGTGGAACCTAATTTGGAAATAATTTACGCATCTAAAAACCCATCCGAGTATTTAAGATATTATTTTTGGAGATATTTTAGCCATTTTTAAGGTGTTCTTAGGCCTCTTTAAAATAATTTTCAGTCAATAATATATTCTATTCATTTTACCTTTTTCCAAAGACAGAATTGTGCAAAATGCTTTTTTATAAATGAGGAACATTTCTTTATGAAGACAGGTTTCTATAAAAAAATGTAAGAATATAAACATCAATGCATAGTTTAGTTAAAAAAAAATGCTTCAATTAATGGGAATACTCAATACTCTAAAGTTAAAGAATACACATTTTATTGTTTATATATACATATATTTAAATAAACATATTATAATAAAGTTTACAGTAATATGAAAAATTATATAATATGCACATAAGTAAGAATCTTCAAAATTTAAATATGTTTGTATAGTAATTGGCTAATTCATTTTAAGTTATATGGATAAATATAAATGGACTTTTAACAAAAAAATCCAAATTAATCACATTGCCAATGTCTAAAGCAATACATTTTTATTTTTATCATCCAACATAATTTCTTTTGTTCAAAGAAAATAAACACACAACCATAGTTTAATATACACAATTTTCTTCGACTTTGTTAAAAATTTGATGATTTTATATATTTTATCTCAATAATTTTACCAATAAGAGCTCATGTCAATTTCTTTTTTTTTCTTTAATTACATTAACAAAATACATCCGAATTTTTTTTACAAATGAAAGTGATGCCCCCATTCTTTCATTATAATCTTGATAGCAGACTCTTGAACTTCCAAAAACTACACATATGCATATATGATATATTAAAATATTTTAAAGGGAAAAAAATAAAAGAAATTTATAAATAGGAAATATTTTATCAAAATGCCGATTTAAAAACTCAATGTTTAGAAAATGAGTAAATAAGGAAAATCTTTAGTCAGGAAATGTTATAATGAAATATGTTCAATAAAAATTGTCTTATATAAAGACATTATTTACAAATATGTTATTAAAAGGTAGTTATGATTAAATTTTCATAGGTTATAACCAATAATTATATACCTTAACAATACACATAACATAAGAACTCTTAATGAACTATAATGGGATTTTTAAATTTGTAAGCTATTCAATAATAATGTTATTTTCTGAGTGATAGTTTAGAAAGAACTTTCAAAACATTGCTATTTTGTAATTTAGCATGTTTGATTTAAATTAAGCTTGATGAAGAATGAAAGGAAACTACAATAATTAATTTTTTTTTTTTACAAAGTGTGATTAGTAAAGAAAATTTATAACTAATACTAACGGACCAGACAGACCTTCTGTACACACGTCTTAAATTCAAAAATCCCAAATTTTTATGAATAAGCCTTCACAATCTGGACTGTTTTAATGAAAATTTGTATTAAAAAGTTATTACAATATCTAACATCATTACATATACGGTTATCACAATTCGATCAATCGATAGTGTGTGAGTAAGTGTATACTATGAGCGAAGTAAAATGTAGAGGCTGTGTGAATAAAAACTTAAACTTATTTTAATTAAAGGTGAAAAAGTTGGGACTCAAACTATTTTATAACAGGCATATTTATTAAACTGTACAAAAACTTAATTTATTGTAATGCCATTGGATGTACAATAATTTTGGTTAATCCTTGAGGGGTATAAACAAATAAATTTGATGGTTTTCCAACTCTGGAACACACAACATATAATTGGCCAAGAGAAAAGCACAGATTTTCTAAATTTAAGCCATAAATCCTCATTGTCTGACCTTGTGACTTATTAATAGTCATTTCAAATGCCAAGCAAATTGGAAGTTGTAAACATTTAAATGGTATAGGTGAATCTGAAGGAATCATTGGGATCCAAGGTAGAAGTACAACTTCGCCTTGAAATTTTCTCCACACACACACACAAATGCAAAAATCGCTTAAAAATTTAATCTTAAAAAAATCTAAAGCGAATTTTAAAAAAACCTCTTCATAGTGCACATCATTAGGACCTATATTAATTATGTGCCAAGTTTTGTACTTCTGGGTTGCTTAGAAGTGAAACACACACAAACTCTCTCTTTTATTAGTATAGATTTCCGATAAGAAATAATTTTAAATAAAAAAAAAGTCCAGCCGTTTAGGAGGAGTTTAGTCACATACACATACACAGAAGATTTATATATATAAAGATATACCGTATTGTGGCTTTTCTTGCCATGCATTAGCAGAATAAATAGCACACACAGGGGTAAAACAATTATGTATTTTAAGGTTTTTAATTAATATTTTTGAACTAATTGCGATATCGAACCGAATTGTGAATCTAAACCATTTTCGAGTCCACCCGAACCAACACAAAAAATTTCATCAAAATCGGTCCAGCCGTTTAGGAGGATTTTAGCCACATACACACGCAGAGGAGATTTATATATATAAAAATATGGGGAAAAAAATAAAAGGCATATTAGTTGGAAATAGAAATAGTTATTACATGATGTATAAGGAAAGGAATGGATATTCCTATTACAAGTAACAGGATTATCATGGTCTAGAAGTCTCTCTATCAGATAGGTACAATACATGTATTTAATTAGTGGGATTTTCAAGTATTTGCAAAAAGTTGTTCTGCTTTTAATATAACCACAGTGAATTGGCAATTATTTTGAATTTATTTCTTAGTATTTGAATTTTGTTTCTATAAGATGAAGTAGCATAAAGTATTAGTAGCTTGATAATTTGCTAGTTAAGTTGTTGGATAGAAAGAGTAGTTGGCAAAAAAAAAAAAAAAACCCGTGTAGTATTTGTTAGTAACACAGGGGCATAGCTACTGCCATATTAATGATACCCAAGCTGCAGGGGCCCCAGCATGTGTAATTACAGTCCGACTAACCGGGCACTCATTTTTTAAAAGGGCCCCCAAAGAAATCTTGAAATAGGGCCCATTCAGAACTAGCTACACCAGTGGTCAGTAACATATTTTATGCATTTTAATACTATGAGTTTGGTCCTGAAGTACTTGATTTCACAGATACAAGGGATTATATAATTACATAATTTGACAAGAAAGAACAGGTGGTGGACCTTTTTCTGAAAATGATTATTTAGATATATCTCTTGTTTTGTCTCACATACAAGTTGTAAATAATTATTAAAAATACATAATCTTTTGGAGAAGTTTAATTAGGGTTAGATAGGATATTCTAGTGTAATATTGCATTTCCTTATTTTCTAGTACAATTGACAATGTAAATGTATTATTTGAAACTGTAATAGATTTAAAGTAATTAATAGCATTCGTTACACATGTCTGAAGACAACAGAGTTTTTGATTGTAATATTTTGGAATTGAAAGTATTCCAACTTTCCCTCAGAAGATTAATAATTATTTAAATAAAATGTGCAGAAAAAGACTCCAGCTACAGAATGTATATTACAAGACAAATAGCAACAGCAAGAACCAAAGAAACAAAAATATTACTATAAATGCAACTGGAGAATTATAAACAATATGTAAAAAAACACCATCTAAGAAGCAGACACATAAAAAAACAAAACAATGGAAGATCATTAAAAAATATTGAGAACAAAAAAATAATACACACTAACAATTTAAAAGCTGAAAACTTGTTAAAATTTTTATGACTTGTATACTGAAAAATTACACATATAATTACATTGGATAAATTTATTCTCAAATAAGCAATTGTTTTTTAAATTTCTCACTGGTACAATAAAATGTTAATGAAGTCAATTTTGTTATTATAATGACTTTATAAAAAAACAGAACAATAAAGATTTTACTGTGATTTCAAACTTAAAATACCAAAAACATTGCGTAGACAGGATAACAAATCCTGCAAATAAAAATGAGATTTTTAGTGTAAAACAAATATCTATTAAGCCTAGTTTGCACCTTCTCAAGAATTTTTTTTTATGATAGGGTTTCAAATAAAACTGCAATATTAAAAATTCAAGCAGAAAACACTGAAACATAAAACCCCTTCAAGGTAAGTTCATTTGAAAATCCTCTAGTTATGCGTTTCAGAAAACCATGTTTTTTAATATGCTTTGGCAACCAAGTCATCAAAAGGTTAAGTGAACTTAAGCCTTTTTTTGGTCAAAATTACACACACACAAATTAACCTTATATTTATTTTCAATAAAGTTCCCTGAAAATATTCCTTAACTATAGTCTCTGAATAATATAAATTGTCATTTGTAATTAAAAATATCTCACTAACAAACCCATAACAATTTATTATGATAAGTGCACAATTTGCTTGCCATTATACTAGCCTCGATAAATTATTTCATGTTATATGTATATAACTTATCTTTTTAAAGTAGCAAATAAGATTATTTTATATATATACATAATCATTTTGAATGATTATAAATTGTTCTTGAGAAAAGTGATAAATACAAATCTATTCTTTGCAAGAATACTTACCTTTTGAACAGATAAATGCAAGTCACAATCATCAAATGATCTTAAGAGAAGGGCAACAAACAGGTTGATAATGACAAGATTGCCAATAAAAGAGTAGCTAATGAAAATTACAGGGCACAAAATAGACGAATCAGTCTCATCCAAACAGGAAAGAAGACTGTAGATCCATTCACCAGAAAATATCCACAGAACCATGAAGAGAGAATCATAAAATGTGTAAAATGACCACCTATAAAAATAATTACATTAAATATATAAAGCATTAATTGATTTGAATAACAAATGTAAACTAGTCACTAAATATCCAATTACTTCAAATATTTTACGCTTTTCATATTGGATATCAAGTATCTCCTATTATATTCCATTACATTACAAATGCAAGAAAATTAGGGGATAAAGTTTTAGATTGGTAGGTATAGATAAAATGACTGTTTGCAATTTAAAGATTACTCAATTTTTACATACATAATTTGCACTTTAAATTTAGTGAAGTCAGTAGAGAATAATTAGAGATACAAAATGCTATAATAGCACTCTTATTGACTCATTTTTTAAAAATCTTGTCTTTGTGAAGCTAATGAAATGTTGTAAAAAATATTTTATTATCTTTTATTTCAAATCTTTGTTTTGCACGAAAAAGATTCAAGTAAGCAGTAGAAACTTGCTTTCATTAAAAAGAAGCACTGACTTTGCTTAAAACTAAAACAAGATCTTAAAGATTTTAGAAAAAGTATATTAAAATATGACCCTTTTGATGTAATCATCGTTTTATGGCCATACTGCTTTTGATTTAGTGAATTGACATCTCTGAGTAACTTACTAAGTTGCTTTTTGTTTGCACAAAAACTACATTTGTCCCAAACATCTCAAAAACTCATTAATTATGCATATAGAAAAGTATTTATTTTATGTAATGGTACAGTAAAATTTCATGTGAATAAACAAATTTTGTAAATATTGTAGGCAAAGATAATATTTTTTTAAAATTTAAGAATCAAAACTACATTTTTAAAAACTTAGTATAATTATAAAAAAATTTACACTAAATGAAAAATTATATTAATTCATTCAAAACAAGTGACAAGAAATTAATATTCAAGTCTTTTTTTCTTACAGTTTTCAATAAAAATAAAATCTTTTAGATTCTTTTAAAAAATAATACTGAAGAATTTCAGAGGTAGTAATCAGAAATAAAATACACATTATAAGAATCTGTGTTCAGTATTTTTACAACTCATTATATAACCTTTTTTATAATAATAATGAAATTTTATTATAAAAGAAATATTTAAAAAAACAAATCCCCAAATTAACATAAATAGACTATTTTGTTTATGTGAACCAATTTGTTTATGAAACTGAAACTAGACTTATTTGGAAATACATAAGTGCATTTAAGTTTTATTACAATTACATTTAATATTCGTAAAGGCAGAAGTTAAAAATAAAATTGAATTTTTAAAGATATATTTTTATTAGATTAAATTTATAATTTCATCATTTTTACAATATTTATATTGAAATATATTGCTTTCGTAATTTCTCCCTAAGTATTTGGCAAAGAAAAATGTTTTGAAATAAAGAGTAAAAATTGGATCATTATCGGATACTGTTAGGGACAAATGTTTGAACGTAAATATCTCACATTATATCTTTATAAAGAAAAATAGTTCTGCTTCTGTCAACTGCCTGCATTAGGTTATTAAGAGAAAAGTAAGGAATTGACTTTTAATTTCAATTAATTGTTTAATATATAATTTCTTTAAATAAATTCAATGGGTTTTTTTTCCACATTTTGAATTAAGAGTTTTGTTTTGCATAAAATTTCATAAAACAGAACATAATAGAAAAATTGAAACATTTGTTGGGAGAACATTAATATTATTCTTAATAAAATGTTCCCTTTCCCAAAAAGGTATATATACATATTGCTACAAATTTTGGGTAATTAGTGCTTAATCTTTATCTTAAAATAGTGTTAATAATAATAGTCTTACATAGTTTAAATCTGCATGTTTAATAGCTTAATATTACTTTTTGTTGCACTTATTTATGATGAACCAATATTTGAAAGCAGCACAATCCCTTACATTATAATGGCATTTCAATAAGAATCTGTCAAATTATTGAAGATACAGTCTCATTGACATCATTTTTGGCTACTTGGCAACCATATAGATGCATCTTGAAATTGCAGGAGGTCAATGACAACATGACCCATAACATAAGCGGATTGTTCGAGAAAGTCGAGGAAGGTACTGCACAGACTATAAATATCGGTCACTTCCTGAAATTGAGTTAGATATACACTTCAGTCATTGAAGTGTTCTTCAAGCTCTAATTATTCATATAAGGAAACCAAGAGCTCCAGAGAACTACAGGCGCATTGTTCTAACTGACTTTTATTGCAAGCTTATGGAAAAAAATTTTTAGAGAGACATTTCATCTCAATTCTAATGACTTGTTCCCAACCGAGCAATATGGATTTAAAAAGACACACTACTGTGGATCAAATTTTATATTTTGAACAATGAACCTTTTGCTCCTAGAATTTTAAGCCATCACTTAGTAATGCTGTTTTTCTTGACCTGACAAAGGCTTTTGATAGATTTTGGAGAACAAAGTTAATCATTACGCTAAACAACAATTTTGGCATAAAAGACAGAGCCCTCTCTAGAAAAGATAATTAAATCAGAGTGAGAATTGGGGACTCTTTGTATAAAACATTTAAGCTCACCCAGGATGTCTTGCAAGGCTCAGTTTTGAGTTCCTTTCTCTTTTCTTTATTAACTGCAGGCATTGAGAATGTTATTTCTAGAAGGTGTGAGGATAGTTTTTTTTTGCAGACTGTTGTCCTCTGGAACTCAAACTCTGATATTGGTCACATTGAATCTACAATAAATACTACTCTCACTGAGGTTTCGAGTTTTGCTGGAAGCATAAATTAAGTTTTAACGTTTCAAAGTCCGTTTCTGGGTTTTTTTTTACAACTAATCAGCATATAATTATGTCCAAAATACCAATGGAAGGCAAATCTTTGTCTTATGAAAATATGAAAAGCATTCAAAATATTTGGCTACACTTTGGATTCAGAGATCCTGAGAAACAAACATATCAATTATCTGGTAAACAAAGGAATGAAAAGACTGGACTAATTGAATTATAGTGAAAGTAGGGATTGGGGAGCAGAGAGAGAGAGAGAGAGATGCTAGCACATTCAGGTTAATATACATTTCTTTGATCAGACCTGTTATAGAGCATGGTTCTCAAATTTATTTCAATGCATCTTAACTAATTTAGCAAAAGTAGAGAGTGTTCAGTCCAGCACTGCTTGAATCATCACTGGCATGAGACAGCTGCCCCACAGAACTAGTTTAAGATGAAAGTCATATCCAGCCCTTTAAACTGAGAAGAAGCATGATGCTTGTAAAGTACTTTAACAAGCTTTAAAATAATGGGGATTTTTAATTGCACCTCAGCCTATCTTAGAAATTGGACAAATAAACAGATATTAAAAAGAGATACTCTCTTCTCTTGAATCCACTTAATAAACCTGTTGCATCAGGATGCTGAGTAGCACTCCTTGTGGGAAATCTTTAACCCTTTTGAGAGCTTGCCCGATGTCAATTTTAAATCTGAACTTGGGACTCATACAAACAAAGTCTTTACCAGCATCAACTTGCTCTGGAAGTCATCAATCAAATTCAAGAGCTGGTCTTGAATGGGCCCTGTATCAAAATTCCTTGGGAGACCTTTTTCCAACAATAAAACTTATTTGCAATTTTACAATTGGGGCTCCATATCATTGATATGGCGGTAGCTATGCCCCTGTACTGATGGCAACAAAAATGAACATAACTTTTGAGGTAGTGGCATTCTAGTAAAGGCCCCAAATATCTCACAAAAAATTAGGGTTAGGAATCCAGATTTCTGCTCTGTTTTTACATCTGAGCTAATAGCCATATGGCCATTCAACATGTAACCGGACTAAAGTTGGCAATAAAAGTGCTGTTTTGATACTCAATACTCTTAAAGAGCTTTCACAGCAGTATAAGATCTACTTCCAATGGATCCCATATCACATTGGACTCTATAGTAATGAAATGGCTGATCTTTGGCCAAGGAAGGCACCACTAAGATTCCAGGGTCAAGTAGTATCCTGACATTCTGTGAAATCCCAATCAATCTCAAACTGGCAGATATAAAAAATCCCTTCCACTTATCTCTCCCTGCTATAATAGACAGGCCCCATGCGGAGCCCTTACTGTCAAAATAGAAATGATATAAAGCAAATAAATTCCATGTAACTGAATTCAATCTACACATTTAAAATTCGCAGGTAAACGTATCTATGCGACTATACGACTAGGTGTATCTTCTCACGAACCGCATGGCGTAGAAACTCGCCGAAGGTACCAAAAGTTCGGGAATGATCCGAGGAATCCGTTTTGACCATTTATAATTCGATATTGCAATTAGTTAAAAAGATATTAATTAAAAAACTTTGTTTTACTCCTGCATGTTGTTTCTACCGCCAAAAAGAATAAAAAACTGGGAGTTTTTTTATCCCCGACATTTTTAAAACACGATCTAATTTTTTTAAATGAGACTCAGACAAAAAATAATTACAGAATCGGAAAGATCATTTACTTCGCCACGATACGGTATAATTTATTTTACAAAATAATGATATTTTCTATTTTTTACGACTTTTTCTAAAATGAGTCAAAATCTATACGTTTTCATGAAAATGATTTCTAAATTGTTCCATTTACATTTTCTTTCGCGTTAATGAAATGATATTCTACACTAAAAAAAGTTCATGCTTTTCTCTCTTAGAATCAGTCATTTTAAAAAATAAAATGCCAAAAGCTTTCTTTTTTATGATTTTTCAAAAAATACTCAAATTTTTATTTAAATATTTAATAATTTCTTTATTTATAAAAATAATATAACAAAACTTTTTTTTCCGTGTGTAGAACAATATTATCCGTAATCTGTACACAGATTGAAAAAAAATTGCTTAAAAACTATGGGTTTTTTTTAAAAAAATTTTGTGTTTTTCGTTTCCCCCCCTTTTTGCGAGAAATATTTAAGCAATATTTTTGTTACATTTTTTGTTTAAAAATTATCATTGTTTGCAATTGATGCATTAAGTTCAAAAGCATTAACTTAAAATCATGCTCTTAAAATTTTTTTAAAAAGTATTTCATGAAAAGCTCTGTTTTGTGTCAAGTTTATTCGCATCAACTCTGATGATACGGGTGAAAGTTTTGCGCATGCGCGATGAAGAAGGTCACTCTTTTCACGGTTTTTGAAAGGGAAATTTCGCTGCTGTCATCATTTACGTTATTTGATATTTATAGCAGTATTCAATTCATTACACATTACAGATAAATGTTTTAATAAGTGCAAGACAACTGATAGTTTGCTTCATTCTTAAAGAATGATTTATTGAAGAACAGTGGAATAAAAAAACCTTAAAAATTCTGAAATATATTTTTATCACACAGTATATTTGCTTTTTTAATGATTTTATACAGTGAATGTAAATAAATCTCCAGCCTTTTTACCTTTTTATTCTTACATATTTTTAATTCACCACAATTCTGTATGATGTTGTTTATTTCCTTTTTTTACAAAACAACAAAACTTTGCATATAAATAAATTTATTTAAAAAAGGTTTATTGATTATTAAATCATATTTTAAAAAATTACTTTGCATTTTAAAAATAAATTAATTAGTGTAATTATATAAATATTTATATTTTACTTCATAAATATATTAATATATAATACTTTTTGTAAAAATATGTTATAATAAACATTAAATGATATTTTATATAAAAATTAGTTACAAAAAGTTTTATAATATGATATACAACATATTATAAATAAGATATTATAAAATATTATAATAATGCATAAAATTATTGTTAAAACAATGAATATGTTAGTTTTGTATAACATACTTTTTTTTGTCACATACGTATTTAAATAATTTACTAAACACAGTGGAATGAAAAATATTAAAATTAAAATAAAATATCAAAAATGTTTTTACCAGATTGTTTTTTTTTCTTTTTGAATGTTTTTTTCAGTACATGTATATATCAAGGCTTTCCCCATACTGTTTTTTTAAATAGCTTATACATATTTCTATGTTTAATCAAACGTTCAGAATCATTTACAGAAGCAATCATTTTAATAGCTATCTGTAAATTTTTCTTTTATTTATTACTTATAGAAATTTGATTTCAATAAATATATATATATATGTTTTTTTAAAAGGACTATTTCTATTATTTCATTACTAAATTAATTCTTTGTTAATTAAAAAGTATACCGTCTATTATTTTGGATCAAAATTGTTTTTTATAAATCATACATCAAAATTTGAAGCTATATCTTATAATAAGTGGAATGGAATAAATTTCGAAAAAAGGAAATTTAATGACATAATTTTAGAAATCACTCACATTGTGTGTGTACAAACACACACACACACAGAAATGCTGGTGTCATGAGGGAAAGAGAAAGCCTGTGCAATGCCGGGTCATGCAGCTAGTTAATAAGTAAATTTTGAATGTTCATCGTACAGCAATTGATCACATTTTGTATCACATTTCTGGTATTTATTTTCAATCACAATTTTGCAAGAAATAAAAATGTCTGAAAAGTATTAATATAACTGTTTTCTTCAACTTGAATGTGTCACAGGGTATTATGAAAAGAAACATAGATCAATGTAAGAAAGGAGGTGAACCTGAAAGTAATATTTTTAGAAGCATTTCTAAAAAAAAAGTCAGGTTAATGTCCTATTTTTATGCAGTTGTCATCCAGATCAGTAGAGCACTGAATATTAATTACCTAGTCTCAGACATTTTTTCACTTTTAGCTTTATTTTCATAGTTAAAATCTTTCTCCATCCCCTTGATTAATCAAAATCTATCTAATTAAATATTATCCTTTATCAAATTACTTATAATAAATGTATAGATAAATGTTAACATTTCATTTTCTCTATAACTTAATTGAAATTTCATTATTTACAATTCACTTACATTTTATGCTAATTTAGAAAGTTTGAATAATGTTACAAGATTTCACATTCTTAATATCTATGTTTTAAATGAAATATGAAAACAACAATGCTCCCAAATATTTGTTTTCTTCATAAAAAGTATTTAATCAGTATAAAATTACCTGTTATGCTTAAGTTTAGATTTAATATACAATGGTCCAAGCAATCGGTTTCCAATCACAGCAAACACAAACATTAACAAAAGAATTACAGCAATCAAACGCAAAATATTTCCAAATGAATTAATAACTACAGTTGAAATCTTATTGAGAGCAGACCATTCCCTCTGAATTTTCAACAAATATACCTAGAATATAAATAATATTAAAACTGAGAAGTGTAAGATTTTGAAAAAATAATTTGAACTTAACAATACATCATTTACATATTATCTACACTATTAGAATTCGAAGGTAAACTAACGTATCTATGCATGCGACTAGGTGTATCTATCTTCTCACGAACTGCACAACGGAGAAACTCGCCGAAGGTACCAAAAGCTCGGGAATTATCCAAGGAATCTGTTTTGACCATTTATATTCCGATAAAGCAATTAATTAAAATGATATTAATTAAAAACCTTAAAGCGCATAATTATTTTAAAATTTGGGCATTTTTTAAAGTTTCAATTTTTCGACGTTTTTTTCTTATCCCCGCCGTTTTTAAAACACAATCTAATTTTTTTAATGAGACTCAGACAAAAAATAATTACAGAATCAAAAAGATAATTTACTTCGCCACGATATGGTATAATTTATTTTACAAAAAAATGATATTTTCTATTTTTTACGATTTTTTCTAAAATGAGTCAAAATTGATACGTTTTTATGAAAATAATTTCTAAATCGTTCCGTTTGCATTTTTTTCGCATTAATGAAATGATATTCCACAGTAAAAAAGTTCATGCTTTTCTCTTTTACAGAATCAGTCATTTAACAAATAAAATGTCAAAAACTTTTTTTTAACTATATTTTTCAAAAAATACTAAATATTTTGATTAAATATTTAATAACTTTGTTATTAAAAAAATAATCCACCGAAACTTTTTTTTCCGTGTGTAGAACAATATTATCTGTAATCGGTACAAAGATTGAAAAAATTGCTTAAAAATTACGTTGTGTTTTTCGTTTTTTTCCTTTATGCGAGAAATATTTAAACATTGTTTTTGTTACATTTTTTGTTTAAAAATTCCCGTTGTTTTCAATCGATATATGAAATTTGAAGGCATTAACTTTAAAATGAAGCCTGAAAAAAAATTAAAACTGTAACAAATAACGCAAATTTTACAATAGCCAAGGGTTTGGCGGTGAAAACCTGTTTGGTGCCAAACGATTCTTTTCTTCTCTGACCGTCCCGGTTGATGAAAGGTTACACTAGAAAAGAAAATGCGCCTATAAATATTGAAAATCACCAGATTTGTTTGATGAAATTGAATATCTCTTCCTTTTATTTTAAACGACTTTTATTTCTTTTTCCCCGAAGATTTCGTGGAGCGCTGGATAACTAACGTTTGTACCCGGGTTCAAAACAACATCATCGCTTAGTTTTTATGATTTCTTTAAAAAATACTCAAAATTTTGTTCGCACATTTAATAACTTCAACATCAATTTTGTAATTGGAAAGATAATTTATTTCTTCACGAGATACAGTGTGGTTTTTTTAAACAAAACAACGATACTTTACATATTTTATGGTTTTTTCTAAAATAAATCAATATTGATGTGTTTATATGAGAGGGGAAAGGGCAATTCCATGACAATATGTTATGCATTTAAAAATGTTCGTGCAACGCCATTGGGGGGGAATAAACCTGTCTGACAAAGAGAAGCGAAAAAATTTTGAAGCAGGGAATTTTAAGTTATATACTTGGTAAAAGCCAAAGCAACGCAGGGCTAAGTGGAGGAGGGGGGGAAGTCATTTTTGAAAAAGAGTATTAGAAGTGCTGATTTTGTGAAGGAAAGCAAAAATTTATAAAAGTAGAGAAAGCCTGTACAACGCCGGGCCATGCAGCTGTCTTAAATAAATTTTTATGTATTCAATAAAAAAATAAATTGAAACATTGTATACATTGAAAATAATTATACAAAGTTCGTGACTACTAAAATCTTATTAAGCGGCTGGGCTGATTTTGATGAAATTTTTTTGTGTGGGTTCAAGTGGATTCGAGAATGGTTCCGATTCACAATTCGGTCCAATATCGCAATTAGTTAAAAAGATATAAATTCAAAACATTAAAAATATTCAGCTCAATATTCACCTGCATTGTTGTAACAACGTTATTGTTATAAAAATGACGTAAGTTGGCATCGAAAATCGATTTTCAGCCAAACCAGGTCTTTATTGCTACAAAAATGCAGAGGAATCATGCTTTTTAGCGTTTTTAATTAATATCTTTTCAAATAATCTTTATATATGTAATTCTTCTGTGCCTGTGTATGTGACTGATTTTGTATGTATGACTGTGTATGTGACAATTTTTATGACATTTTTTTGAGGGTTCATGTGGATTCGAGAATGATTTAGATTCATAATTCGGTCCATATCGCAATTAGTTAAAAAGATATTAATTAAAAACCTTAAAATGCAAAATTGTTTTACCTGTGTGTGCTATTTATTCTGCTAATGCGTAGCAAGAAAAGTCATGATAGGGTATACCTTTATATATAAATTTTCTGTGCGTGTGTATGTGACTGAACTCTTCCTAAACGGCTGGACCGATTTGGATGATGTTTTTTGTGTGTGTTCAAGTGGATTCGAGAATGATTTAGATTCACAATTTGATCCGATATCGCAATTAGTTAAAAATGCGCTAAAATTATGTAAGGGAGCATGATTGTTCATAAAAAAAATCATGGGCAATATTCTTGAGGCCACTATTTTGAGCGGCAAACTTCAGGGTGAAGTTGTACTTCTACCACAGATCCCAATGATTCTTTCAGATTCACCTACCCATTCAAATGTTTAAAATTTCCATTTCACTTGGCATTTTCTATGACCATTAATAAGTCACAAGGTCAAAAAATGACAATTTGTGGCTTAGATTTAGAAAACCCTTCTTTTCACACGGCCAATTATATGTTGCATGTCCGAGGTTTGGCAAACCATCACATTTGTTTATTTATGCCCCTCAAGGATTAACCAAAAACATTGTACATTCAATGGCATTACAATAAATTTATTTTTCGTGCTTTTATTAAAGAAATATACCTGTTATGAAAATAGCTCTAGTTTTATCCTTTTTACCCTTAATCAAAACAAGTTTAAGTTTCTATTCAGAATAGCTTTTATATTCAACTTAGATCATAGTAAATACATACTCACACACAGTCGATATGTTCAGTTGTGATAACTGTACATGTGATGATGTAACTTTCTGTATAAAAAATTTCATCAAAATGGTCCAGATTGTTAAAATTTATTCAAAAAATTTGTAACTTTCAGATTTAAGACGTGTGTACAGGACAATGTCTGTCGGGACCGAGTAATATATATAGTTTCATGGGAAATTTTGAAACATATATTAAAAAAAAAACATGTAAGATTTAAAAAGTTTAAAGAGATACACACAAATTTAATTTTTTTAAAACTAATATGATTTTTTCATAGAATTTGAAGAAATCAGGAAGATTAAGAAATAAAGATATTTTTTGGAAGAATGATATTTATAATGAGAAAGTTGTTTCATCTTTTTATATGATAGTATACACTTACATCTATGACAGTATTTTGTAACACAGATACGTACACAATGTTTATAATAATCTATTATCTAATTTTATTATTTTTTGATGGAATATCTTAATCTAATGAAATAGATTATTAGCTATTAAGTTATAAAGCATCTATGCATATAGTTAGATAAAAGGGATACAATTTTTTTCAATAATTTACGAAAGAATGTATATTAATTTTCACAATATTGAATAAATAATATGTAAATAATGCACTAACCAATTTCAAAAATCGAAAAGCCACAGTGGTTTCTAAGGTTCCTTCAAAAATACTGACAATACCAAGAATCACAACAACTGAATCCAGTAAATTCCAAAAATCCCCAAAATAATAAATTCCAACAGCAATTATTAAAATAAGCTTCTCTAATGAAAATATAACAACAAAGATCTAAAAAAGGGATAGAAATATAATTTAAAATACTATTTAAAAGAATATTGATACAAAATAAATACAAATAAAATCTTTGAAAGAACCAAAATTAAAAACGGCATTTAAATCTTTCAATGTTAAATCAGAATGAACATTTAAAAATAAAAACTAACATGTCTATAAAATGATTAATGAAGAAATGATAAGATACATGTGTTAATTATATTAAAATTTTGCAAAATCAATGCACAAAAAAATATATATACCTTAAAAAATTATGAAATAGCACACATCACTACTATAATATTGTAGAAGATACTTAATTTATATCAGATCATTTTTAAGAAAAAGCAATTTATTATGAAACAGCAAAGATAAGAAGATCTTGTACTAATTGTCATGATAAATCTTAATATTCTACTTCAAACAATACAATTTCACTTTTTCTATAGAGTGGAACCTATTGAACTAGGTGACCATGCATGGTATAACCACTAACAAAATGACTACAGATTTAAGAAGAAAAACATTAAAATAAATTACAGGTAACAGTTAAAGATTATATTTGGATAAAGGATATCTGGTATACATAGGTATAAAAATTAATTGTTGGAATGATAGGAGGAGAGTAGAAGGAATGGTGCTAAGAAAAGATAAACTATGTTCTAAAAGATTGATAAGCACAGATATATAGAAGACTTCATACAATTAATTCAAGTATAAAATTACAAGATATTGCCAAAAAGTTTTAAATTTCTAGGTCTCAAAATCAACAGACTTAAAATAGCTGGACATTAATTACATAAAAAAGATGTATGGAAACTACTGAAAATAATATTTAGATTTTCAGACAAAACTCATTAAATAAGACAAAAAGCAAATGAATAAAAAAAGTACAGATATAAAGATTAGCAAAAAAGTGGTAAATTGTTTTTAATGAAACTTGTAATACAGAACTAGTTAATAATTATATTGTGAAGTTTTTAATTGAATAATTAAAATAAATGATAATGCTGGATTATGCAAGCTTCAATAACTTAATGTGATGTTATTTGAATTAAATACTAGAAATTTAATAAATAATGAGCCAATGAAGGAATAAAAACAAGAAAAACATTTACATTCAATAAGAATATAAAGAATTTATAAAAGTTGTAAAGTATGACCCAAGTATTTTATTTTCATTGTAATTATCGACAAAATCTCCCTTAATTATTATAGTGGATCATTTGCAACAGCATTAACCGCTTAAGGATATATCCTAAGTTAATTCATTAAATGTTATGCATTCAATTTCCTTTTTATTTCAAGATAATTCAGGTTGACTTAATTCTATCAATCACACTGAGACCTTTTATGTTTGAGAACAGATATGCAATTATTTCCCACAATTAATACTTGAAAATAATTCATGGATTTTTCTAGTGCACAAAAAATAATTTAAATTAAGTTATAAATAGATATAACTTCGTTTTTTTTTTAAAATTTTTTTTTAGTGATATTTTACAATGTTCATATATATTCTTTAAGTGAATATGAATATTCTGGAGAGTCAAATTTTGCACTACATTTAGATGTTAGTTAGAGTGAATCATTTAGCTTGTCTAATGCAGTGTTCCCCAACCTTTTTATTGCCGTGGACCAGTCAACATTTGCTAATTTTACCGCAGCCCGCTGAGGGGGAGGATGTTGATTGTTTATATTTTGGATTGTTTTGATTAAAAAATTTAATTTAATTGTATTTAATCTTGACTTCAGAGTAAAATATAGCTACACCAAAAATGACTATAAAGTGATTTTCATAAAATGTAGCCCAAACCCAAGAAATATATACCACAGTAAATAAAAGGGAAATGATTTAATGTTTCTTGTGCGGACTGGAAGTATTTGATCCATGGACCAGGGTTTGGAGACCACTGGTCTAATGGATTAAAACCATATATGACTTTTGCTTATCAAGAGTGTATGCTAAGTGTAGATATGCTGCCTCCCTCAATGTTTTTCTTAGTTGCAAATCAAAAAATAAATTTTCGGATAGAAATTGGTTCAATTGTTCTTATCTATTTTTGAATGACAAAACTATCCATATAATATTAAAACAAACATATGCTCCACAGTACTAAGCAAATTAACTTAAACTTTTAATAGTGCTTCGACTGATGTTATTTCAGCTGAAATAGAGGAGTTTTTAGCTTTGATTATGCTATAAAATGTGTTGGGGGGAAAACCAGTAATGAAGCAATACTGGTCAAAAGATATGCTCATAACAACAACCTTTTTTGTCTCCGTGCATAAGTAAGCATTTTAAAAGCATACAAAAGTACTTACACTTTTCAAACAATAAGGCATTTGATTTAGAAAACCATCTAAAAGCTAAGATAAATCAAATATGGCAGTACATGAACAGTGAAAAGTTAGAAAAATTTTGCTCTTTATGCACTCCAAGAAACTATCTAACAATTGATGAAAGTTCATTAGAAGAAAAATACTTGGGTTGGATATAATACCATTAAAAGTAACTGATTCAGAACTAAAAATTACTTTTTAAGTGAATCTAAAAGTATATATATTCAGAATATTTTAATTTATAAAGGAAAAGGGTTTGTTATGATGATTATAAACATTTATAGGTTTCTCTCCAAGTAATATTACTTGCTTAACCATTTCTCACCCTTGAATATTGTTTGGCAAAGAGCAACTTTTCTAATGTAAAACAAAATTGATATATACAGAACTTGAAAGTTATTGGTTATCAAAGGGGTAAAGGGTCAGTTATAAAATAGAATGACAAAAAAGTTTACTACCAACAATTCGTTGTTTAGAAAAAGTTACTGTAAAAACAAGCAAAAAAGAAATTAGTAAGCAACACACACACAAGTGGCTCATCCCTACAATGATATCATAGGAGGGGTAGATAAACATTTATCTACCCACACTCTTCCTAATAACAGAGGTAAAATGCACTAAAAGAAAATATTCTATTACTTCAGGTGGCAAGAATAATGCTTTGAACTATCAACTGGGAGTTATCTATACTAGGATTGAGCCCTACCATGTTACTTCTACAGGAGTAAGGTAGCTAAAAAGTATTAAGCCACAACAAGACTTTCTGAGCAACATTTTTCAGATCCGATTCCAGCAATTGTTAAAAAAATCTATAACGTATGTTGTGTGTGCAAGCAAAAGAAGTGAAAAAGTTTAAAAAAGAATCAAGGAACTATCGTAAGTACACAGTGATGTTTCCTTATGTGTTGTACCATGTTTATGTGTTGTACCATGTACCATGTTTGTTCATACCACTACCATCAGACATTAACAAGTATTAAATAAATTATGATTCCACAATCATTTTTTATGCAGTAGTTATATATAGAGAGAAATGCCTTGCTTGACAAAACTAATTAACTTAGGTTATGGATAAATTTTTGATAGATCATTAAGAAATAATAGGTAAATATTCAAGTGTTTGAATATATCTCACCACATTTCCAATAAAAAGAAATTGTTCCATTTCTAAAGACATATCAGCATGCTCTGAGGCTAGAAAAATTGCATTAAGAGAAATTGTTAATAAACTAAAAGATCGAAATGTTTTGCTTTCACTAAATTGTTTCATTTTCAATCTGAAATTTCCCCATGAATCTGAAATCAAAGAAGGGAAAAAATTAGATTAGTGAAAATAAACATAATGAGAAATTTACACATAAGGATTACAAAAGGAGCTTAAAATATAACTTTAGTGCATTATTAATTAAATCATGCAGAATAAATATTATCAAACCTGTAAAAACATTACATTAATCTAAAAAATTAACTATACTTTAATGATTCCCGAAAATTGCTAAATTAAATTTTTTTAATCTACATTATTTATTCCTTAACTGATTGTCATTTAAAATTCATGAATTAAATTAACTCTTTTTTTTTAAAAAAAAATTCTTATAAAAGATATAAAGATTATCATTATATAATAAGGAAAATCAAAGATGCGAATGAATTACAATGGTTTGGGGAAAAAGGCAACCCACAATAAATAGAAATTAAACATTTGTAATATATGCAATAAAAATATTTTTGGTTATAGA